>NHZP01000023.1:600000-1052909 GCA_003313425.1 Pseudopyrenochaeta lycopersici
AGGGGGCAGCGAGCGCCGAGTCTGTAGGGGTGGCCGCGTAACATTTCTCGGCGCTGGGATGAACAATGTCGAACAATCCCCACCCGTTTCATGAGCACAGTGTCTTGGCAGCGAATGCGCAACGACGTTGGCCTGGCCGGCGGTAATGAAGACTGGGGCGCGGCAGCCGGCACCGTGAGTGTGAGGCAGAGGCTATTAAGAGTATGTTGGCAGACTTGAGACTGATGATAGCGATCGACAGCCTTTGCGCGCCTGACAGACACATGTACATAATAGGAGCTGCAGGCAAGAAGTAGAAGTGTGGCGCGAACCAAGGCGGCTCAGTATCAGCGATCTGAATGCGGATAGCTTTCACCCTGCGATTCGCTCGGCTCGAGACAGTGGGAGCCACAGAGCGCCTCTGACGCGGCTGATGTGTGCCGGGGCTGCATGGCCGGCGAACTTTTTAGATGAAAGGCTTTCAGACCCGTTGGGGAATCCCTAGGAACGCGCAATCTGTGGAGCGTCAGAAACTTGTGCTGGCCTTGCGTAACGACAAACGCGTTGAGCCGCACGCAATAATAGGAGTCGGGCAACAAGGATAGGCATTGCCAGATGAGGCTCTGCAAGCGACGCACGCCAATGCCGACCGAGTCTCGATATCCGGACGCCGGCACCATCCTAGCGCCACGAGCCACATGAAGGTTCTGCCAACATCCAAACCAAGGCAATTTTGAGAATGCCATCCGTCATGCTGCAGTGTCGCGTGGTCTGTTTTTGTTAGGCTTAGGCGAGTGCAGATAAGATGCACACACACGATTGCCGGCACATCACAGGGAAGATAAGACGTGATGTCATTCCAGAACAACTGAAGTACGATTCTCGGCCTTCTTTTCCGTTTTGGCCAACCCCATCAATGATTCTTTTCTACAATCTCCTTGGCAAACGCCGCAAAATCTCGTCGCTCGTCTACCTTTTCCCACAAATTGGGCTGTGTAAACACAGCCAGTGTGTTTCTCGCGACCTTGCCACCACTGCCCGGCCCGGCGCCCCTCACGAAGTGTGGCACAGCTTTGAATTTGCCTTTGGTGATGATCTCGAGAGCCTCACCCGTCTGGAACCCAAGGCAGTCGCGTGGGATGCCGACTTTTGTGACTACGCCCGTTCGCGAGTGGATATAAAGCCCTGCCTTAGGATCAGGCGACCGGTCAAGCTCTTTGAGTGGTGCGAAGGCTGATCCAGACTGTGGAATGTGGGCGGCCTCGTCGACAAACATTGCAGAAGTCAGGCCTGTCAGGCAGCCGTGATCGAGATGAGTGGCACACCAATCGTCTTCGTCGCCGTTAGACCCGCTAGCGGTCTGGTTGTTTGATTCTGGGCTTGGAAAGTAATGTAGCAGTCTGGCCTTGGTTGTCACACTTGACTTGACTACATGTTCCAGATATCCCTTGTGATAGCCGTCAATGTTGGCTTCGGCGTACTTATCACAGGCTCGAGCGACCAGTGCAGCAATGTCAATGATGAGGGTGCACAGCTCACGAAAAGTCTCTTGGAAGCCTGGCAGAAGATGCTCGGATGGCCAGACATTGGGTGCCGTGTACTCTGGGAAGGATGGGTACTGTTCAGCCACAGCCTTTTGCTGTTCTTCGAATCCACTTGCGCAGTTCACGTAGTAGGAGCCTTTGAGGGTGTCATATCGGCCGTCTTTGAGCGTTTCCTTGCCGCACGACCATCCCACAAGCCATTTTGATGCTGGGGATTCGAGTTTCTCTACCGGGGCTGTCAGTCTTGGATTCTGCACGCCTGGAGGGCCACTGTTCTACACTGACCCAGCTCTGCTTGTGGTAGATTGCCAAGGGCAGAGGAGTAGGACAGCAGCTTCTGTCGGAGTTGATGGAATCTTGGCGGGAGGTCTTTTACCACAATGATGCCGAGGCTGGCAGGGCCGAATGCAGCCTCGAGCAGAGAAAAGTCGACATTGTCTAGCAACGATCAGAAGGCAATCACTCGACTTTGCTTGCACAAGCTGACGCTGCCACTACTCACTGCTCCTCAGATCGTCTAAGCCGACGGTGACGGCGGTCTGGTTGACTGTGCTGTTGGCCATGTTAGTCTCTCGGTGCAGAGGGTTCAGAAGCACTGGGGTAAAAGCACAGTCGCTACAGGGCCAGCATTGCTACTTTTATTTCACGCGTGAAGCGAGCGCAACGACGGTCGAACTGTGGTTGACCTGGATGGCACCTGCCTGATGCGAGGGGCCGCGGCAAGCTCCGACGGCGGCGCGGCTCGTCCTGACGTCGAGTGCCGACGCGCTGCCAACGACCACCCAGGGAAGGAGCCACTGCCATTGCGATGCCCAAAGCACTGCACTTCAAGGGCGACAAGAAGGCGAAGAAGCGCAGGCAAGGCGGCGGGCCGTACGACACAGCAGGCGCACCGCCAACAGCGCTCGCTGCACCCGCACCCGCCGCAGACGATGCAGAAGATGATTCTTGGGTGACGGCCGATGCACCGCGCGATGTGTCGGGCCCAGTTGTCATTGCACTGCCCACAGATTCGCCGACGTGCCTGGCATGCGACGCGAACGGCAAAGTCTTTGCCAGCGCGTTGGAGAACATTGTCAACGGCGACCTGGCCACAGCAGAGCCGCACGATGTACGGCAAGTGTTTGTCGCCAATCGCGTCGCCGGCACCGACAGCCTCAGCCTGAAGGGCCACCATGGAAGGTAAGACACTTGCGGAGCGGCCAGCAGCCAGTAGCTGACGGCCCATGCAGGTACCTCAGCTGCGACAAGTACGGCATCTTGACTGCCAACGCGACTGCCATCTCCCCCGAAGAGTCCTTCCTCGTCGTTCCCGTGCCCGACAATCATGCGGCATTCTCCCTCCAGACCCTGCGCGACAAGTTCCTCGCCATCGACGACTCGGCCACGAGCGGCCCTGAAGTCCGTGGCGACGCAGACAGCATAGCCTTCACCACGACGCTGCGCATACGCATGCAAGCCCGCTTCAAGCCGCGTCTCAAGGCCGGCAACGAGCACAAGGCCAAGGAGAAGATCACTCGCAAGGAACTCGAAGACCTCATTGGCAGGAGACTTGACGACGACGAGGTCCGGAAACTCAAGAGGGCCCGACGCCACGGCAATTTCCACGAGACGGCGCTGGACATGAAAGTCAAATCAAGTCACGATAAATATGCCAGCATGTGAGCCATGATGGTTGCCACCATAATCTGTTTCGTGTACCTAGCATTAAAAGCTGGACCAAAGTTCAACCAAAGCATCCTATTCCGCTCACCGGTCGCAAAAGAAACAACCTCGTCTCATCGCACTCTGATCTGCATTCTACGGGCTATTGTCAATGCCACAACATGGGACACCTACTTCATGCGCCACGTCTTGCGCCCCGTTTCGAAACCACCAAGCGCCACGGCTTCGCCCATGTTTATGGGTACACAATCGCCGTCTTCCGGCTGGGCATAGCGGATTGCAGGAATACGGACGGGTTCACGGGACGGGTCCCAAGCCCATCGGATCCGGGAATATGCGAGACTGCTGATCACCATGTTCAAAGTCAGTAATCCCGACTATTGATCAAAAGATTACAGAACCGTCCCGTGCACTGGTTTCGCCACACGTGCCATGTGATTCGTAGTGCGACTTGCAAGACTTGCCTGCATATCAAAAAGAGTAGATAGTATGTTCAACAAAAGCCCATTTAAAGAAATGCTCGCCCATCAGCTCATCTGGCGTCACTTCATCTAACCTCCCCAAACGCGTCGCCGCGACTCAACATTAAGGGGCATTTTTGAGCCTCAGTGTCACAACAGGGACGTTCAAGATCTTAATAGCCATCATCGCAAGCTCCGCAGCGATTGATCCAGTGATGGGAGCTTACTATTGAAAAATAGTAACTACTATTTTTTTAAAAAGTTTATATTAAATTACTTAGTAATCCTAAAATTCTAATATTCTAGACTAGAATACTACTTAATCTAAAGATTAATTTTAGAATTTTAGAATTTCCTAAATAGGCTTAGTTCTTTAGGGAAAAATTTAAGAAGAAAAAAATAGTAAGCTAAATTAGTAAATTAGTAATTACTATTTAGCTTACTATTTTTTTTCTTAAAAATGTTATTATTAAGGAACTAGGCCTATTTAAGAAATTCTTAAATTCTAAAATTAATCTTTAGATTAAGTAGTATCCTATTCTAGAATATTAGAATTTTAGGATTACTAAGTAATTTAGTATAAACCTTTTAAAAAATTTAAAAAAATAGTAATTACTAATTTTTGCCCATCACTGGGTTGATCTATACAGCTGTGTATGACAAAAACTCCTGAGGCTTGTTGATGGCTCTCGAGCCACCTGCGTCGTCACAGTGGCCCCACGAACCACCGAAAAATAGCCAGATACGTGTCACCCCTTTACTTTGCGTCATCCTGAGAGACAATGTGGCGAGATCAATTCTTGTTGCACTGGGGCCGTCTCATGCTCAAGCGAGTTCCAATGAGTCGTATTGCCATTGCTGTGAATATAGTATAGGGTCAGCAGTCTCCAAAATTTTACAGGATGGGCTAAAGTCTTCATGTAAAGAATCAAATTTTGGTTGTTCATGTTTACATTCATTCTTGGATTACGCGTGTCTCTAGATACTTGTACATGAAATATGCCACTGCCAGGCGCTCTCACTGATCAATCCGTAGTGGATCTATCTCACAAGGTCGTTTCAAGCAGTCTGCTCACGCCATCTTTCAATATCTCGTCAAACCAGGGCTACCTTGGCTCGCTGGGAAACTCCATTTGGTTTCCACAAAAACCTTCTGCATGCCATCTTCCTTAGCCTCGAACTTATGGTACACCTTGTCCAGATCTTCCAGACGTACGCGATGCGTAACCATGTGCATGGGCTTGATTTGTTTATCTTGGATCATCTTTAGGAGGGATTCCCAGTAGAGATGAACGGGCGCCTGTCCATTTCCGATGAGGCGGATTCCACGCTCCATCAGTGAACCAATATTGAAGTGATTGGTGAAGCCAACATACACACCAGTAATACCGCAACGACCGAAGTTTCGTGTACTGGCGATCATCTCGTTGATGATTTCACTGGTGTCTGTCTCGAGCCCAAGCATCATTTCGAAGTAATGTGCCCATCCCTTCGCATACTCACCTGCCACACATTCAATACTGACATCAGGTCCGCGATTGTTGCACAGTTCCTTGAGTTTGCTGGTAACTGATTCACCCTTGCTGAGTTTGGAGAAATCGATCGTTTCGATATGCGGGTAAGTCTTTTGGACATAGTCCAGTCGCCAATTTGAATCGATGATAATGACTCTCGATGCGCCATTGAGCAGAGCAAATTCTGCAGCCATTTGGCCAATAGGACCGGCACCCCAAATAGCTACGATATCTCCTTTGCTCACACCCGTATCGACAACGGCATGCCACGAGGTGCACAACACGTCAGAGAGGTAGAGACCTTCCTCGTCCGGAACATCATCTGGAAGAGGAAGGAGATTGACGTCGCCGTAGGGCACACGAGTATACTCGGATTGACCACCAGCAAAACCGCCAGTAAAGTGTGAGTAGCCAAACATGCCTGCCGTTCGGCCGCCGTACATTGCGTTCTCGATCGTATTGGAGTTGGTCTTTTCACACTGTGACGATAACTTTTGTTTGCAATAGTAGCAGTCACCGCAAGCAATCTGGAAGGATGCAACGACCCGCTGACTAAATCATCTTTAGCAACAAACTTATGAAATTAGACGCAAATTTTCCGTACCCTTTCTGGAACTTTGTAACCTGGCTGCCAACCTCATCGACAACCCCACAAAACTCGTGTCCGAGAATGTCACCCTTTTGCATCTCCACGACAGTTCCATGGAAAAGATGTAAGTCTGAGCCGCACACGGTGGACCCGGTAATCTTGAGAATAACATCGCGCGGTTCGATGATCTTTGGTTTTGGCGCATCGACTATACGGACATCGTTCTTGCCAAACCACGCCAGAGCTTTCATCGACTCGGAATAATCGGCCGTAGATTTATCATTGCCAGGGTTTGTGACATTCTGCGCAGTTATAGCATTATCGTCGTGACCAATAACCTTTTCGGCCTGGCGAGCTGCTTGGGACAACATGTTGGGAAAAATTTGCTCTTTGGACTTGCAACTGCAAGGAAAATGTTTAGTGCAGTGGGAAAATGGAAGATGAGAAAGTGAAGCTTCAGTTGAGGACGGAAGATACAACAGACGTTACGAGTCGACCTACTTTTGAATGGCTAACAGAGACGAGGTTATGACATAGTGACAACATCTGACGTCCAGTGCCGAAGCTCTTTTACAACTACCGAAGGAGCAGCAACTATTACTCGCCCTTGTACATGTGCTTGGAGGGGTTAGTCCGACGTCATGACTTCTAGAGAGGGCCAAAGGTGCGCGACGAGCGAGCTGAATGGAATTGCCATGTGGTGCAGATCGAGGTTCGAAGATGGATTTTGGGTAGAATGTCATGTTGATGTAATAGCGGGGCAAGCGCAAAGTGGGCCGACCGTTGAAGCTAGTACCTTGACAAGTGAATCATGGGCTTTAATTAACTAGCATGGTGGGACGTGATTCATTATTTTTTACGTGGGCAGCGAGAGTGGATTGGAGTGAGAGTCGGGATCGGCTGGCATCGAGGCGCGTGGCACGTGTGTTGGCTATTGGGTAGCGTGCTAAAAGTGAACAAGCAGGAAGATGGGTGTGTGGAAATATCGGATGGTTTCATGGGCACGCTCCAGATTTATTGTCCATAAGATGAGGACCTTGATGGCGGGTTGTGCCTTCTTGCGTGTACCTTGGATAACGCTTGCTGTCGTCTCCTTGCGGCTCGATCCATTTTGACACTTCTCCCTCAACGCATCGCACAAGGCAACGAAATCAATGGAAAAGAAAAAGAGGTTGAGGGAGCAGTCCAGCAAAAATTGCCCCGCCGAGATTCTCGAAAGAAGCTCGTAGCAATCCTGTACCCCGATGTGCAATGGAGACGAAACAGCTAGACCACCAGATACTTGAGCTTAGTGAGTCGCAAGAAGGTCTTGGGATTTTGTTAGTGAGCTACTACGGAGAGGAACCCGTCAATGAGGGCTTGACTTACAAGTATGAAGAGCCGTCCTGCAGACGGCTCTGTGAGCTTAAGTAGCGCAAGGAAGGAACGGCCCGAGCGCCCATCACGTGATTGCTTTGCCATTGAACCGTGCTGCCATCAGGGCAGCTTCGGGAGGGTTTTCCTTGCTCCAATCATCAGAACTGGTTGGCCTGTCTCTCATCGCATGAGACATGGTCTTAAAACAGGTGAGTCCGAGTTTCTCTCTTTCAGAGCTAGGTTCGTGCCGTGCTTCGTGGCTGTGACAAGGCAATATTCGCTCTTCCTCCACCTCAACTGTCACGCCGGTGGACTTCGCAGAGCACCGCGAAGTATATCAGCCTACGCTCTCACTTGCTCCACAATGATGATCCAAAACAACCTTAGAACCGTTGCGAATGACGCTTCCGGGCGGTTGACTTCAATTCTACCCTTCCCTGATGATCTCACTGTTCTACCATGCTGTACTCGTTTGCAACCCCACGGAAAGCTAACCTCCAAAAGGCACCATGAGCAGAAACCCCCTTAGCTTCCTCCGACCATACCTTTCCCTAGCTACGTGTTCTTTCAAACCGGAACATGCACGAGCCTATCTTGCCGTTCACAGGCACTTCACACACAATACAGCCAGCAGCGACTATACCGGCCCACACGATGTCGAAAAACAGAAGCGACTTGAGCAATTGAGCAAAGTAAAGCCACTGGATCAGTACCACCCACAGCTGGTCCATCGCAATGGCGCCGAGAGTCTGTTGTTACGAGACTTCAACGCCAAATATCGCGACCTGCAAGAAACACAGTCGGACCTTGTTTCCGTGCTAGGTATGATCAACGTCGCAGAGAGACACAGTTTATCTGATAGCCTCAGGAAGGGTGCGCTCAGTGCGATTGCTTGGGTCCCAGTTGATGTTCCTCGACATTGAACGAGACACGCACCGGTTACAGGTCATGGTGGAGCGGAAGAAACTCACTGGGCAGAACGGCCTTGACGAGAGCTTCAAGGGCTTCAAGAAGGTCGCAAGGATAGGTGACTGGATCTGTGAGTGCCGGTTCCTGCAGCATTCGGATTCCTGCTGACCAGGCGAAGCCGTCGAAGGCAACCCGACGAGAACCTCGACAGGACAACTCTCCATGCTCGCCTTGACTGTACCTCAGATTCTTGCTCCTTGCCTCCACCACCTCCCTGAAAAGGTCGACAGTGCAGAGACGCTTGCACGACGACCGCATATCCATCAGCTTACAAGTGACGAACCCGGCGATATCCTTCGCCTTCGAGCGCTTATATACGATTACGTGCGGACCTACTTCATACAAAGCGGGTTCCTAGAAGTAGAAACTCCGATTTTTGACGTCAACGCTGGCGGCGCTATCGCGCGGCCGTTCGAGACCGTAGCAAACGAGCTGTCCAACATGCCTGTGCGGCTGAGGATCGCACCTGAGCTGAACCTGAAGCGATTGATCATCGGCGGTCAGGATAGAATATTTGAGATTGGCCGTGTCTTCCGCAATGAGGGCGTCGACAATACCCACAACCCAGAGTTTTCGACATGCGAGTTCTATGAAGTTGGTGCGACGCTCCCTTCGGTCATTGCTAGGACAGAGCAGCTAGTGCAGGGTCTACATACGGCGATTGAATCACTGAGATCAACTTATTTTCCGTCCCTGTCAGCACCTGATGGTATAGACTTCACGCAACCGTTCGCGCAACTACCATTCATTCCCACCATCGAACACGCAAGTGGTCGCAAGTTACCCGATTTGTCATCGCCAAACACGCACAACGATTTATTGAAGATGCTCAAGGATCTTGGTGTCACCGCCCCAGCAAATCCGACCGTCCCACGCCTTCTTGATACTTTAGCAGAACTCTACATTGAGCCCCTTTGCAAACATCCAACTTTCATAACACAGCATCCGGAGGCCCTCTCCCCGCTCTCTAAGTCCTTTACCGACCCAGCAACTGGCCAGCGAGTTGCCTCACGCGTTGAGCTCTTCATTAACAGTCGTGAGTACGTCAATGCTTATGAAGAGGAAAATTCGCCATTCGAGCAGCGCAGAAAGTTCATGCAGCAACTCAAATTTCATCCAGAGGGCGAAGGTGCGATAGATGAGAGCTACCTCGAGGCGCTAGAGTGGGGTATGCCACCTACTGGAGGCTGGGGATGTGGATTGGACAGATTGGTAATGCTCTTTGCGAGTAAGAAGCGAATCGCTGATGTGTTGCCCTTTGGGACACTAAGAAATGTTGTTAGCATCGCGAAGAACAAGTAAAGTGCTAGTGTGTGTACAGATACTACATGTATGATATCTTTGTATTATCATAACAACATTTCTCGCAACTTTAATTTCTGTGCCACAATGGTGAAGCCAATGCCTTCTGTCTACTTCAGCATTAATTGCTCCTTATGACCTTGACCCATTCATTCTTGAATCTCCTCTTTTCGCGCTCACTTATCCGTCCCAGCGCAAGCTAGACTTTCTTATCTGCTGTTTTTCTTGTCATGGTGCATCGACTTTATATTACCATTGCATTGCGCCACTCGCCTTCCCAGGCGCCCGGCTCTAGGAAAGCCCTCGAGCTATCGAAAATGTCTGTGCTACAAAGGAGTGCCGGTATGTTCGGATATCCCAGTCGTATAGAAGTCTCCATGACACATATACATCACAGTCCGCTGCTCGTAGTGTAATCTCTTAGTGACAAGTGTTCATTTGCAACAGCACAGTGACTGTGGCTGGTAGAAGTGCGAATATCTAAGTATGGCTATACCTCAGACGCTGCTTACAGCTTTTGAAAATCAGAGGCACTTGAAGACGTTGTCTCGCGCGCCTATGCAGGATGCCTGATAAACAGCAGCGCCAGGTCTTCTTTCATCTGTTCAGTTTCGCTCCGTCCGTTTCGGAGGCTTGAGGATTTGCATTAAGCTTTTGATTGTGGATACACGTTGGGAAGACACCGCCAAAGTTTCTGGTCGGCTCGCTCATTCATCCACGATCCATAATCCACTCCTTTTAAGCCCAGGGTAACGACTAAGCTGTGCAGCATTTATCATGCATCGATTCAAGTATTATGGACAGACCCGCTCGGCACCAGTCTGTCCCGAGAGTTGGCATACAACACTAATATGAGACTGCGCCAAGTGGCATGGTGGTCAGAGGGAACTGATATGCATACCGGTATTGGCATCCGCCAAATGGTTTGAGAAACCTCCTAGTATATGTACAACTGTCACTGTAACGTTGCTGAAAAAAAAGGTCACCGTTTGAACAGCCATGCCACGAGCGGGCGCAACGGGACCTAAGTTGCCTTTGAAATTCCAACTCTGAAATGAACCCAGGAGCACTAAACGATACCTGGGTGATATAGAGCAGTTGAACTTGGTTATTGCTAAAGTTGGAGTACTGCTGCTCATCGATGCAGGCGTAAGATAGAACTACACACTGGGAAAAACATTTATAGATAGATACGTGAAAATGGAGCACCCTTGGGTGGCTAGAGGGTATACCAGAGATCGCTGGGTGCCACAAAAGCCTTTCGAAACATACACATCATACGCCCACAACGTCATCTTTGACAGTTATGCTGAATTTCATCTAGTCCATACTTAAAAGTGCTCCTTCCAGAATTTGAAGTTAACCTCCTGGCACGTAGCAAGTTTGCATGCCTTCTTGATACTCCTAGCAGCCACATTTGGGCCACAGAAGTACACACCCACCTCTGTTCGCAGGGTACTCTCTAAACCCGTCATATAAGTGCGGTCCAAGATACCATCGCGCATTCCACACAGCAGGCGCTGGAAGTCGGGACGGCCGAAATTGGTTCTCGACTTTAATTCTGTGAGAGGGTCCTTGTCCGTACCTACAGAGTTTAGAACAATATTTTGCGCCGTATTGACGTCCATCTTCTGAGTGAGATATGTGTGAATGCGTAGGAATTGGTCGCCGTCTGATCCACCGAGTGATTGTGCTTCGAGTGAGGAAAGGAGCGTTTGGAACCACTCAAAGGAAGACGTGTCTTTGCAAACCCAGATGAACTCAACGCGACGGAGACGCTTGGGCGGATTAGGGCTAAGACGAAGATGGTAGATAGACTTTAGAATGGAAGCCCAAGGCGTGACGCCAATACCAGTGCCAATGAGGACTGCGACTTCGTTCTCAAAAACATCCTCAGCTGGTGCGCCATAAGGGCCGTCAATTCGAAGAGCCGGCATCTTCTGACCGTGCTGAAGAGCAATCTCGTACATGCCCATAGGGTCGAGCTCGTCGTACAGCTTTGATTGTGACTGACCGGCTCCAAGGGCGTCAGCCAGAGCTCTGGTAAAGTCGCCAACCTGACGGACATGGACCGAGATGTAAGGATCGTGCGGGCACGAAGTAATAGTAAAGGGATGCCACTGGTGGTAACTGACTTCAGGGCAGTTAAGGAAGAGCCACTGTCCTGGCTTGTACTTCATGCTGGGCTTTGTGAATTGGATCTCAACCGCATCTGTCATTTGTTAGCTACATGGCTTACTGTTGCTCAGACTGTGCTACTTGCCATAGGGGTGGCGGACGACCTTGACAATTTGAGTTTGCCTTCTGCAGCGGATCTCACGGTAAAGACGGTCGCAGAGATACAGACCGCCGCCAACAAGCTCCCATCGCCAACCTTCGTAGCCAATGCAGTGGGTCCAGAAATTTTTCTTGTCAAATGGAGAAAAGGCAGGAACGGTATCTCGGACGAAGCAACTGGTCGCGTGTGTGTACATGCCGAGCAGGAATGGGATGAATAGATGATGCGTATACCAGAAGGTCTCAAACGACTGCTGCCGAATCCTGTGATGGGCAGTGGTATAAATCAAAAGCATGCAGAGCAACATAATGTGCCCCGTAATACCACCAGCCTCGGTGTAGTGGATTTGTAAAGCAATCTGAGGTCGTACTTGAACGCGTTCAACATTGAAGAAGCTGCATCGGTTAGCGTTCATCATCAGACAAAGTTCGCAGAGATTGTCATACTTGACGTAATGTGCTGATGTGTGCAGAATTGTGAAGAAGAGCATGGCGTAAGCGACTTGTCGGTGAAACCATTGTGACTCGTCAAGTGGCAAGAATCGTGCCTTGGGGCGAAGCCATCTGAGGATGTTTCTACACATCGGCATTACGATAACCATGGTGTCGACCGTCAAGACTAAGCCAGCACCTCGTGATATCCATACTGAATACTGGAGACCGTTGAGTGGAGCCAAGCGAATATCACCAGCTTGTTTCCACCTGTTCCTGCGTTAGCGCTCGTTGTATTCTGTTGCAGTATATGAGCCTCACCATCCTATTCCAAATAATGCCCAGTGGAAACCCCAGAAGAAAAGGTGGAAAAAGAACTTTTGCGGCCGGATTTGCCGGGCTAAATTGTTGCCTCCACTTGCTCCCATCGTGCTATCCTTTCGCGATGGTGGGTAATAGTATTTGTTTATACCACAAGCCAGGCGCTGGGCATCAAACAGTCCACTGGAGGCCGGCCGTTCAACGGTGATTATAACAACGATTAAAGAATGTAGGTGTATGATAAGCGAACTTCAACCGGAAGGGAGGGTATCCAGTCGAAATTCGACCCGGCCAGCCAGATACGAAATGAAGAAAAGAATGTCGGCGTCCACAGGGGTGGCGGAGTGTTGTGAGGATAAGGGAGCGGAGGTGGAGGACGACCCGAAGCTTGGAGGGCAACAAAGGTATTAGAACGTTAAGTCTTGGGACGGGCCGGGATGGCAGGTGCAGATCAGATGGATATCGAAGGAGCCGTGCAAGACAGGGTAGGGCGGTACGCTGAGCTGAAACCGAGAGGTCTGTGCAGAGCGGATGTGGCTCAAACCAGTGCCCCAGTAGTTTGCTGTATACCGGATGTGTTAAGGTGGTTGGCAGTAGCAAAATCCAGGGACGGTATGAAGGGAGAGAGAAATGGGGTGCGACTGAATCTCAGAGAGGCTAGAGAGTAGTTGTGAATTGGTGAGGTTGGTGCAGGGGTTTGCGGCTATGCGCGCCAAGTGTATGAAGAGCGTCTCAAACCTGAAGCGCCAGGCACGCAACCATGATTTTCTCGTAGGTCAGGGGGAGAACTCGTGAGCCTCACGGTCGCTAATCAACCCTGAACAATGCGTTGGTATGCTTGGACGCGGCGAAGCGAGTACGGTCTCGTTTGCTGGACTCGTTTGCGGGTCGTTTCCGGCGGAAGTCGTTCCGGGAAAAGTTGAGAAAGGGAGTCCAAGCTGCAGCTGCTGTGAAGTGTGGATGAAAAGCAGACTTTGGGAGCTGTGCGTGAACCCGCCACAGTACCGTTTGGCAATGGCCTTCGAAAGTCCTGATGGGTTGATGGCCGATTTTTTGTGAACTTTTCCTGATCGGGTGAGCCCTGATACAGCGGGTGATGCTGAGACAATGTACGTTCGAGCGCGTGCCGTGGAGGAATGAAGACGTATGTTGGGTACGTGGGAGAGGTGCTGAAGCGGTAGCTTCTCCGAAAGGCTCGTCACAGGCAGAAAGCTAGGATATGTTGATCGCGATGGTGGAGTGTTGGTGAGGGACTGAGCACAGTGCTTTCAAAATGGCGGGTCTAATCCAAGCTGCGGCCCCTTGCGTAGAAGCAATGCAAAGAAGATGTATGTACAGGGAGACATGGCGCAAACCTGCCATGACTTTCCCGTTGGAACCGCCGAGGCGTGAGGACAAGCACAGAATCCCGATGCTCTTGAAGCCACTCGGCGATGTGGTTGGCAGCACAAAAACGGCCGGGTTGCCTCGGCGGATTCTCGTCAGCCAATCTGAGGTGGCCGCGAAGCGCTCAAGGGACCCCGCAGAGTGCACGTCAGGTGCTGAGCTGTGCTGGCTGCAGGTGTACAAGATCTGGTCGCTATTTTGGGATCTTTTCCGCCGTGTACGACAAGAAGGTGGACTGCCGTCCTCGTGGATGGCTTGCTACCAGAGTGAGCACCTTTTAGCGTTGCCTTAGGGCTGTGATATCGCAAACAGTCTGCAGTCACAGTCGAGGTCGACAAGAAAGATTCTTGGCTAATGTGACGTAGATTGGGATCCTGTATTGCTGAGTGATAGTTGGGGGGCCAGACTTGTGATGAACTACTTGACAAGGCTATCATGGACTTCCTCATTTGGAAGCCACCTTCGCGCGTCTGCAGACGATCCAAAGCTTCACTATAGCCAGAGACGTTTGCGCCGGGAAAACAATATCAGGCCATTGTTTTCTCGTCTCACATTTTCTAATACACCAACTCAACTAACGCAACAGCAAATCCTGCTTCTTCTTCCGAGACAACCGATTGAATTCTCCGACAACTGGCTTGCACAAAGCTTGACATCGACCGTGAACTGACACCGAACGAGTATCGTACGATATTGTTTGTCTCAACGGCTGTCATGCCTGGTTCGCCTCAGGTTGGCGGCATGAAAAGCCATGGCCCAGATTCTGAGGGAAACTTTGTCGTATGATGTTGTTTGATGAGCGTGCCTGAGATGCCAGGAGCCCTTCGATCCGATCTTCCATGCATATGGTCGATCAGACAGCCGGGTTTGCAGTGACAGCTCCTGAGGCACAGAACAGAAACCGGGATTGAGGCATCCGCGAGGCTGCGAGTGTCACCATGCCGCTCGGTATGGACAGCTGTGTGGAGCAGCACCCACTCGACCTGAAGACGCGCTCAGATTGAGACCTGTGGAAGTGTTTTCGATCACAGCTCACCGCCTGCGAGACCTTGGTGGTAACTCCGCGGCGTGATCATGATGCACCTGGCTACCTGCCTTGGGCAAGAAGGCCTTTTGTCTATTGAAGCACAACCCTTGACAATCGCATGTTGCTCTCGCCACCGTCCACGTGAGCCCGAGATTTACCAAACCGTCTATTTTTTCTACGCGACGCTCGCCCTCGCCAAGTCCCGGGAAGCAGGTCTCATAGGACACACTAATCTGGCGGCGCCATCGGGAGCACTGGGATGCTGGCTGCAGAGAGGCTGGCTCGCTGGCACATCGCATGCATCAGCACAGCAGCCGTCCAATCACACGCTCTTAGCCGTCCTTGCTGCCAGTGGGTCCAGCGGCTACACAAGTCACCACCAGTCCATCTCGACCCCAGTCGCGAGCACAAACTAAGCCAGGATGTTTGCCCTGGCGCATAAACTGCCTCTACATTTGCGGTCACTTCCCACTGTCGCTCTGCCAGATACTGATACACCTCACGTCGCGGAGCGCAACGGCTACAGCACGCCTGCCTGAACACCTAACAAGCCTGAGACTCGCCTACGCCTCAGCCATCCATCAACCCGTGCAAAGCGGGCAGACCTTGCCCAACCCGTGCCTGGTCTCCACTGTTCGCACCGCTTTACCGCTTTAATCTGAGATTGGATCCGCCGCTCCTCCCAGGCCATTGCTATAACAAAACCCTACGGCCTACTCGGTCCACGACGCTGTTACTCTTGTGTTGTCGAGGCTACTGGTAGTCGAAGGGCACATTGCTACTTTCTTTCTCTTCTTTTCACGGTTTTCCTTTCTTATACGCCGCGGGCTCGGTCTACTGCTCGTATCCTTTCTTTAATTCGCAATGGGCAAGTTAATCAAGAATCACTGGGCGCGCCTCGTCATTCTCACGGCGGCAGCTTGTAAGTCACAATCCAATTCTTTTCTGGCTTCGAGTCGAAATCGTGTTGACAGTCAACAAGATCAAATAGCAGCTGCTATCGAGGCGTTCTTCTGGCCTAAAATCTTCTGGGACTTCCTCACCAAGAACCTCGATGGCGCCGTAAAGCCCATCCCAGTCCTACAAGTCCTCAATGTGATCCTTGGCTTCATCGGTCTGGCATGGGAATGGCCGTTGCCACTACTCGCAGGCACAGGACTTCACCGATCAATCGAGGCACGCCTTATCATCTACCCACTGAGTGCATTATGTGCACTCTTAATTTATCAGGGCACCAACTCAGGACTGTACTACATTATCGGCATGGGAGCCTATTTCTGGGCGTACAGTGAGGGCGAGGTATGTTCAACAAACAGGGCGCTTCAAGCATATCAAGCTGACAATAGTTGAAAGATTGTATGTCCCGAGCCATGGACACTGCCAAAGCGTGGATCTACTGCTCGGAGATTGGGGGCATAGCTTTGGCCCAATTTCACCCTTCGCTTCAACTACTTCCCGCAACGATTATGTACCATGTCCAAGAAGACCATGTATTCACTTTAGTACTACGCGATTACTATGTGCAATTTTGCAGGCGTTCATGGAGAGACAGACGAGCAGGACTAGCTATTTGATTTCCAAGATGCCACGACCTCAAGACTGCATCGCATCATGCCAGTCCTCTATTTCCATCAATAAGGTAGTGCACTCTACTCAGCAACTCGCGAGCTATGAGGTAGCCAAATTCAAAATTAACAACACTCATGATCGATTTCACCATGGCGCTTGAATTTTTGGTGTTCGTGCCCATCACTAATTTCGTGGTGGACTTGAACCACAAGTGCGGCAGATGGAGTTTCAGGATGTCGAGCGCCTTATGTTTCATCATGGCCTCGAACATTTTGCGCCTCAGAAAAAGGCTCCGCTAAGCCTACTTCTTCACGCATTTTGATGCAATGACGTCTCGTTCAAGATTATCTGTGGCGTGGATCATTGAGATGCTCTGGGTGAAAAGTACGCTCAAACTAGCGCAATAGCTTGCTCTCGCGCTTCCCAGACTTTGCGTGTTACTAGTGACTAGCTGCCTTTTTTCTATCATTGGTACTTTAGCCGTGCCTATTGAGGAGGCTAATGAGATGGAGGTGCAGTAAGAGAAGGTAAGCAGATTCAGGTATGGCTAGACGGCAATAAACAGACTGGGTAGACTCTTAATAATTGAAACAAGATCCTCAGGGAGAAGGACAATCCGAAAACAGACACAAAGCAAACCAACAGGGCTCACTCATCAATTCCTTCCGGTCCTTCAATCAAAATTTTGATCCCCTTCCCCTGCTTCACATCCGCAAACGCACTTTCGGCATCATCGAATTTAACCTTCCCAGTGATCAACTCTTTGACCGAAATGCGTCCACCAGCAACAAGATCAACAGCTGTCTGATAGTCCCCAGGTCCGTAGCGGAAGGAGCCCTTAACGTTCAGTTCTTTGGTGCACATGGCCATGATGGGGAAGGTGATGTCGGGTTTGCCCATGCCGCCCTGGAGTCGTTGGTCAGTTCCGGAACTCGGAAGTGGAGAAATGAGAGACTTACCTGTACGTAGGTACCGCCCATCCTGAGCGCATGGATTGCTGTTTGAATACAAGGTTCCGCTCCACTCGCGTCAATAATAACATCTGCACCCGGCCCCAACTCACATTCCTTGATCAAGTTTCTGGCATTCTCCTCTGCGCTCGCCCTTGCACTCTTGAAGCTAGCATTCGCTGCGTACCTGAGCGCGAATTGCAGTCTCTCGTCGTTGATATCTACAGTAACTATCTTCTTTGCGCCATATGCCTTTGCAACAGCGCAGCATAATAAGCCGACAGGGCCTGCGCCGAAGACGACGACCGAATCACCAGGCTTGATAGAAGCTTGCCGTGTGATATGTACTGCGACAGCAGTGGGTTCGATGAGCGCACCTTCTTCCAGACTCATATTCTCAGGAAGCTTATAGCAGTAATCTTCAGGAAGCGTATAGTATCTCGCCAACGTTCCATCATATGGCGGCGTCGCAGCGAATGCCATATCAGGGCAAAGATTATAGGTTCCATCTTTGCACCTTACACATCGCCGGCACGGAACTCCAGGCTCCATAGCAACGCGGTCACCAACCTTCAATGTCTTGACCTTGTCGCCAACAGCGTGTATGATACCTGCGGATTCATGACCGAGCACCATAGGCGACTCGACAATGAAGTGACCGATGCGGCCTTCCACCCAGTAGTGTACGTCTGAACCGCAGATGCCGGTCCATCGAGGCTTGACAATGACATCGTGTGGTGATGCAAGTTCTGGGATGGGTCGGTCTTCGTAGACTACTTTGTTCGGAGCCTGGAGAACAAAAGATGGGTTCTGCAGGCCTGTCAGTTCCCCTGCGATTCAATTCATGGGTTTTAGGCTCTGCCGGCGGTGTTGCCCAATACTCGAGGTGTCTGGAGGGGTTGCTGGCGGGGTAGAGGAGCCATACCTTTTGGGAAGCTGTTTGTGTTGTCATTTTTGAGGCTTGAGAAAATGCAGCGTTATTGTGTCTTCAAGAGTTACCACAAGGTCTGGAAGGAGAGAAAATTGAGAAACACAGACAAGGTATTGGGAGCAGCTCACGCGTAGCTCAAACGCCGATGACGAAGGAATTCATGGGGGCTGTAGCTTCGCACTAGGCTATCCCGCTCTGGGTTGCGGACAAAGCCCTAGCGCAGGCGAGATGTTAAAATACATGCGTAATCATCCGCACATTTTAACCGGCGTTTGTATATCGGCTTTTGGAACGATATATCGGTGCAGATACCGATGTCGCTATCGAACGCCGTCGCTATGTGAAGGACTTGACTAAATGAAATGGGAAAATTTGACAGCTCATGAGGAGTGGGGCAGCGTTCTGAGTAAATATTAACCGCCAAAATCGGCAAATCTGGAGTTTGAAATTATGAGCGAGTTATAGGTGCACGGCTCAGACGGAGTGTGCGATTTGCCTGCCCCAGCAAGACCACCAACAAGTCACGAGCGTTTTGTCGTCTTGGTCTTCGATTGTTCCTGACCGGCCCCAGTCATCGTAGCCCTTTTCTTCTCCTTCTTCT
Organism: Pseudopyrenochaeta lycopersici; assembly: GCA_003313425.1. Classification (NCBI taxonomy): domain Eukaryota; kingdom Fungi; phylum Ascomycota; class Dothideomycetes; order Pleosporales; family Pseudopyrenochaetaceae; genus Pseudopyrenochaeta; species Pseudopyrenochaeta lycopersici. The sequence goes on from NHZP01000023.1 coordinate 618,874, forward strand.
AGGATTTCAAGTCCAATGCCTGCCATTCGTAGGCGGAAATCTTTGATCTCTGGCAGATATGCGTCCCTGTACGGAAACTCGACAATAACCTTGGCATCATTGGCTTCAGAGAGCCATACTTCGATAGTATTGACTAACATACGCGGATGCTCAGGAGAATATAGAGAGTCGGCGGCAAGAATCAGGGGAAATTTCGCTGTCACCGTTTCGTCATCATTAGCAACCGCACCAGCTGTATAGGGATTACAGGAGGTGGGATGTGTCCAATCGAGCACGGCTGTACAGGTAGAACCACAGCCTCGATTGGAGACTGCGCTGTTGTCCTTTGCATTACGTGCTAGGTTTGGACATATACTGGGTAAGTCGGTGAGAACAACATCGGCACCCAAACCGGCCATTGCGAGTCCCACTAACCCGGTTCCCGATCCCAGCTCGAGGACTTGCAATCTCTTCTGCGTTTCCGTTGGCACGAGGTTGAAGGTGCAAAGCCGTTTTGCAAGGAGATATGAGGCTGCCCACGTCTTCAAGCCCAGGTCATCACCGGTGAGGGCGGGTTCGTGGATGCAGAGCTCGAATGGGCCGGATGGCGAGGGAATGCGGAACTTGCGCGACATGGCACCCATAGCAGTACGACCAGATCGCTCGCTGAGCCGTAGACTGGCTTGAGTCCATATCTCCTCTTTCGCGTCGTCATCTTCTATCCAGGCGAGACTACTGCTCACAATGCTTATAAGGTATCGGGTAGCGCCTCCCGGATCTACCTGTGACCGTTCTTCCATGGGTCCTTCTGTACCATCGCATACATCCCATGACGGCGGAGTCGCAACCAGAAGTGCAAGCGCGCTGAGAAGGGCGTTCGCGGACGGCTTGGTGTAGAGTTGTGGTAAGTCGAGGACTGTGTGCAATTGTAAGTATGTAATGGAGCAATGGGGTGTAAATATGCACCGTCAATCACTGCCATATTGCGACCGAAACGCGCGGGACAAGCACCTGCCGGCGTTCCAAGGCAGGGTGGCAAAGCCATCAAAGTTCCAGGCTGGCCCGTGCGCATCAGGTTGAGGGATGGCGGGGCAGGGTAGCGAAGTGCAAGAACAAGAGAGCGGGTGCTACGTCGATGTCTGGTAGAGGGTACGTTCAATCTTTTTTCAGTGTGGTCTTAAAGCCATAGTAAGCTTGCTCCATGTCGAATTGAAACTCGCGTGCCTGCTCGTCGTTCAACTTCTCGGCGGCGCGCATCTGATTTAGCGTAATCAGCCACTGCACGATCTTGCCCTTGCTCTCGAACTCCTTGTCTGTGACCTTGTTGACTGCCTGTATGATCTCGACCAACAGCGGATGTAAAGTGTCCTTCTCCACAAGGCCAATCTTGATAGCGTCGAGCAAGGTGATGAAGGTTTCGGTCGCGTTGACCACGAGTGTCGCGTCGGCGAAGTCGCCCTGCTGGGCTGGCTTGGAGGGTCCTTGTTCCACAGTAGCCGGGATACCAACGCGCAGTCGTTCGGTGGCTCGGGGGCATTCCATCTGGCCCAATGTCAGCCGAGGACGGGCAACTGCCGCCAGTGCCTACATACATGCCATTCCTTTGTGAACTGCTCCAAGTCGCCAAACGCCCTGGCAACCGTGTCGTTTGCAAGATTGGACTTGTATTGCTTCAATAGCCTGCTACATGTCTCGGTGTAGTCGGCCTCGGCGATTGAGTCCTTCAGATAGGCCTTCTCGATAGCGTCGACCGTGACGATGATACTATAGATCTCGGCCAAGGAATCGTTCAGATCTCGCTCGGCATTTGTCGTAGACAGCTTGACTTCCTGGACATGGGAAAATCAGCGGTTGGCCCAGGCCCGTAGCATGACAGCACTGCGTACCTCGTCGAGGCTGATGGTTGCCGAGAGCGCAGCGCGCGGAATATACGGCGTCGGCGCGTAGGCCAGCTGTCGGTTGCCGTACATGCTGTGTGGGCGTGGACGAAGGCTGGAGCTCTGTGCAAGACTGTGGACAGCTGGTGGTGCCCGTGGCCTGCCCAAGCACCCGGGCACGGAGCCGCAGACCCTGTAAGTCTTGGCAGAACTTTTTTGATGCGAGCTAGTTTTTTTGAACGGCAGCGCTTGAACTTGCCAACAACGCCTGTCGCGCCGCCAAAATGCCCGTGTCAAAGGCAACGAAGAAGTTTGAGAAGAACAAGCTGCACGATGTCATCAAGAAGCGCAAGGATGTCGCCAAAATCAAGCAGAGAAAACAGATGGACATCAAGAAGAAGGAACGCAAAGCCAGAGACAATGCCAAAGCCGAGGCCCTCGAAACCGATGCCTCCCAGAAGCCTGCCGCCAATCGCGTGAAAGACGATGGCTTCGGCGAAATGTCCATGGACCAGTTCTTCCAGGGCGGCTTCCAAATACCAGAGATGAAGAAGAACCGTTCGACCAAGCAGCAGACTGGCAAGCGAAAACGTACACCTGTCGAGGGCGAGGGCGAGGGCGATGGGGCGAACGAGGTACATGCAGCTGCCGACGAGTCCGGCTCAGATAGCGACTCGGGCGACGACGAAGATGCACATAAGGAGCAGCTCGCTGGGCTGGCGCAGAAGGACCCCGAATTCTACAAGTACTTGAAGGAGAATGATGCGGAGCTTCTAGACTTTGCAGAAGATGCAGACCTGGCCGAGATCGATGCTCTGAGCGCCAGTGAAGACGAGACGACGCCCAGGAAGAAGCAGAAATCAGAGGATGTCTCCGAGGATGAGAGTGAAGCAGCGCTTAGTAATGAGCTCACGAGGAAGACTGTCCTGAAGTGGAAAACCTCCATGGAAACCAAGTCATCACTGAGAGCTATGAAAGAGGTTGTCCTCGCTTTCCGTGCTGCAGCGCATCTGAACGATGAGGAAGGCAAGAAGTACCGGTACTCAATATCTGACCCAGACGGTATGCTCGCTCCTCGCAGACATTTTCTTGATAATGAACTGATATCCTGCAGTCTATCACGAGGTCCTTGTAACTACATTGCAGCTTGTGCCCAAGGTCTTAGAACATCACTTACCAGTCAAGGAGTCTGCTGTAGGCAAAATGTGAGAAACATATTTAAACATTCCAAGGAATAAGCTAATCAAACCAGCCGCGTTTCTACCGACTCCAAAAAGTTTCGCACACTCACGCCACTTCTCAAGTCACATACAGTCTCTATGCACCATCTCCTCGAGAACTTGTCTGATGCATCAACACTCCGAATGACTTTGGATTCATTGTCAAGCCTATTGCCTTATATTCTCTCCTTCAAGAAGGTCGTTAGGGAGGTCATTAGATCAGTTGCCTCTGTATGGGCAGACTCGGCAAACAATGAAATGACTAGGCTATCTGCCTTCCTGGTCCTCCGACGTTTGTTAGTCATTGCCGACCCAAGCATCCGCGAGGCTGTCTTGAAGCAAGCCTATCAAGGACTTGTCAAGGGTGCAAGAAACACTACGATACACAACATCCAAGGCATTAATCTTATGAAGAACACCGCCTCGGAGCTGTGGGGTATCGATCCCACTGTCGGTTACACAACCGGCTTTGGCTTCATACGCCAACTTGCAATTCACTTGCGGACAAGTATTACCAACAAAACAAAAGACTCCTACAAGACAGTCTACAACTGGCAGTACATCCATTCGCTGGACTTCTGGTCTCGCGTAGTAGCCGCGCATTGCGAAACTCTTCGCGAAGCAGAATCCGGCAAGTCGTCACCTCTGAGACCACTCATCTATCCCATCGTTCAAGTCACGCTGGGGGCGATGCGCCTCATTCCCACTGCGCAGTACTTCCCTCTTCGCTTCCAGCTTATTCGTTCACTCCTTCGTATCTCCTCCGCAACCTCGACTTACATTCCTCTCGCGCCCGCACTGGTCGAGGTCCTCAGCTCCGCAGAGATGAAGAAGCCCCCGAAACCTAGCACGCTGAAGTCACTCGACTTCAGCACCACTATCAGAGCAACGAAGGCTTACCTACGAACACGCGTCTACCAAGACGGCGTCGGTGAGCAAGTTGCAGAGCTACTTGCTGAATTTTTCGTCCTATGGGCAAAGAACATAGCATTCCCTGAACTCGCCTTGCCTGTAATTGTAATGCTCAAGCGGTGGGTAAAAGCCATGATTAAGAAATCCAGCGGCAACAGGAATGCCAAGATAAGTTCCCTTGTCGGACTGCTTGTTCAGAAGCTCGAGGCAAACTGTCGTTGGATCGAGGAGAAGCGCGCAAAGATCGATTTTGCACCCAACGATCGCGCGGGCGTGGAAGGTTTTCTCAAGGATGTAGAGTGGGATAAGACCCCGCTCGGTGCATATGTTGCAGGGCAAAGGAAGTTGAGAGATCAAAAGGCGAAACTGCTTGAAGATGCGAGGAAAACGGAAGACAAGAAACGAAACGAAGCGGAGAGAGCAGACAAAGAGGAAGGATTGGAGATGTTTGACGATGATAGCGAAGCTGAGGACTTCGATAAGGTTAGTGATGAGGAAATGGACGATGATGACGAAGAGAGCGAGGACGAAGAATAGATGATAACATTATCCATTGGAGACTAGTATCTGGGAAAAGCACGTGTAACATAATTCTTGAATATTTTCAATCAACTTTCCAGTTGATGAAAAAATAAAGAGCAGAAGTCAATCAGCTACGCGCATTTGCCTGTCTCTAGTACCGTCACGAATCGCCACTGCATGGGCTCCCCGCTTCCTGCTTCTCTATTTGTGCGTGAGTTCTTTCTTGACTTCAGGTTCAAGATTAACCTTGCTACCTTTCCTGTGACCTCAAGCATCCTATCCGCCTTCATCCTGACAACAGCAATGGTCCTACCCGCATAGTCTTGCATTTGTAGGATTTTCATCCGTGTGACAGTTTTATGGAGATAAATGTGCATGAATTTAACCACTTACATATGACCACGCAGCACCCATAGCCCCTATATTTTCATGTTTGACACAAAATTGTCTCTCCCACAGTCTCCAGTGTTCTGATACAGTTCTGACTGTTTGGCCGGAGTGGGCCCAACTCCTGTGCCCACACCTTGAATCCCCAAAGAATGGATACTGTAGCCACGGACGACAAGGCTAAGACACTGACGGTGCACCTGCACCCTCAATGTCGAGCGCCAAAGTCTAGCAAGAGAGGCACCAAGGTTTAGTGGCGACACATCCACTCTTCGCACGACGAGTGCGTACACAAGATGCACACCATACGTCCTATTCGGCCCCATACTCCGATAAGCAGCTAAGTACCCAGATAGTGCCCCATGCCTTCCTCCTATCACTCTAACCGAACCTTAACTCAATGAATTCCTTGCAGTTTAGGCTTAGGATATCTACCACTTCTATGGGTGCATCTACCACGTACCTACATAGTTTATCTTCCTTTTCAAACGCCCTACAGCCTCCAGGCTTGGCAGGGTTGACATTGTCCTCACTTATCCTTCTCAATCCACACCTAGTTCCTCCCGTTCTTGGGGTGTGGTCTTAGCCTATAATGCCGCGATAGAGCACTTCAGACTGTTAGATTATGCAATCTTCAGGCATTATGTTATCATTCAAGTATAGGTCTAATTGTCAAAGCGTCTTCTAGGCGCTGTCAACGAGTGTGAGTGAGAAAAGAGGCTATGTTTCGTATAACGGTCGCTTCTGGTTGTTGCTTTTGCAGGGCTACCTCCTTAGTCGAGACTGTCGAATCAGCTACAACATTTCGCTTACGCATCTCAGCCATGTGCAAGTGTGCGTTGCGGCTACTCCCTAACGGTCAGCTTTAGTCAACCGGCCCCCAAAATGTGGTTGAAATGTGAACAGCCTTGTGGAAGCGGCACGCGGTAATGTCAGGGGGTCGGATCGCAACCGCAAATGCGGCTTACAAAACTGGCAATAACTTACCATTAAGGGAGACTAGTCACAGTAGTTGTCTACACAAGACAAAAAGTAAACATACTTAGAATAGATTAGGAGACTCGTGTAGATCGCTGAGAAGGAAGGGGCTTTCTCCAAGCCTGGTCTTGCTTTCTCAATATGGAGGCTGGCCAGCCTACCCCTTTAAATACTTCGTGGCGTGGAGCCACGTTCGATGATTTGTCCAGGCAGTCCTCCTGACAGGTGTTGTACAAGGACCGACATGAGTTGTTACAAAGAATCAGGGGAAAATAGGAGAAAGAGGTCCTGGCAGTCGGCACATAGCCTTGTCACTTTGGGGTCTATTTCAATGGGTGCAATACAAGAAATGCTTGATTTGTGACTTGCTACCCCCTTTTCCGACCCAAACAGCCTCGTTTGTTTAGTAAGCCCTTTCAACAAACATAATTATGGAAATAAAGCGATTTGGTACTATTTGAGAATGGGGAGAGGAGAGCGCAATGAGGCATCTGAGCGAGTGAGACAAGCCCTGATGTGGGAAAAACCACCGGTACTGTCAATATTTTGCAGGTGTACCGCCTAAACTGCACAATATGCTCGAAAACTGTCGACTTAGATCAGTCCATAGTTCAAAAAATTGTTCCAAACTCTCGCTGCGCAAATCCTTGAGTGGCCCTGACATGGTCTCAATCCAATCCCAGGAGTAAGTGCTTCGACGCTTTAGGCTGGGCCGCAAAGCAGCATCGAAATTCTCTCTTGAGGGAATCTGAGAGCAAGGGCAAGGACACGAAACATCTTGACATTATTCGCTGAGTTTGTAACTTGCAGTGGGAACGAGATGCATTCTGCACCATGGTCTATTTTCGTAAAACAGGGTGAGGTGTGGCAGCGCCGGGAGCATGGACGTGAGATCCGCACGTGGATGACGGAAACCTGAGCTAACGTCTTACCCACCTTGAGGAAAGCGGGCCTGCATGGAAGATTTTGTCTGACTGGTGTAGAAGGTAAAGGGAAGACTGAGAGGAAGGGATGAAGTGGAGTGTTTCGGGGACTAATGCGGGGACTATTCTGGAAGCTTGGGGCTGTGGAGGGTGCTAGCGTGGTGCTTGTTGCGAGGCAGGAGCCTCGTGCTTCGGGGAGAAGTCAATAAGTATTTTGCTGCTAGTGTTGTTTACATGCTTCCGAAGGAGAACGTGGCGGAAATATCGAATATGCTTCTTGAAATGCTGAACAGAATGCAGGAGACAAGCGTTCCCGTCTGGCGTTGCACGACTACAAAGTCCGCAACTCATGGCATTTTGACATTCACTGCCCGCCAAACGCATATGCGCCAGCACTTGCTGTCAGACCCTGTCACCGAGCCGTTGTGCGCATTTCGGAACCGAATCTTCTCATCGCTTGTACATGCTGAGATTCGAAGCGAAGCCAGGGTATGCAATGTGGACCTCAGTCAGCCAATTGAGGGTGACAAACAATCCACCTTATTGGACAAACCCTGGACCACTGCCATTCCAATATGCAATTTAGATGCAAAGCCTCAGCCCCCTGCAGCTGAATCCATCCACTTGCAGCTGTTTCCCGTATGCGATCAATTACGAAACGCTCTCCAGAAAACGTGGAGGGGCGGGGATCAAGACGGCTGCGCACGCTAGATGCGTGACAGGGAGGTTACCGGTGTGCGCACCATATCAGTCAGGATGAAGATGCCATGCTTGACGAGGTGGCTCACCAGTGTCAGTGAGACATGCGGATGCAGGACTAATCGTGGTAGACGGCATGTGCTGTGCTTGCATGCTTGGCTTTTGTTGCCGCTGGTACTGGTGCTGACTGCGATAGGCGGTAGACCTGAGTCTGACGTCTGCACAGAACGGTCGGTTCGGCTTGGGAAGTCGTGTATATAAGATTAATATAAAATAGGCGGTGGAGTGTCACCTCCGGTACACTGGCTAAAACAACTCGGAAGTACAAAAAGGTCAGCTTGACTTCGACTCTTCGACCTGTCTGCTCCTACAATGTCTTTTATACCATCGACCTCGCAGTGGCAGAGCTCTATGGTACTAGACCGCTCGACATCAACTTCCATCATGTCTTCCCCAACCTCAGCACCCAAGTCGGCTTTGTCGAACAAAGAACGGAGACCCAAGCTCAGGGCATCGTGTGATGCCTGTGCGGCTTCGAAGGTCAAATGCAATAAGGAGCATCCGATATGCGCTCGTTGCTCTACAAACGGCTCGCAATGCATCTATGGAGTCTCAAGAAAGCACGGCAAGCCGGGTCGGACAAGGAAAAAAAACCCAGACGGGACGCCCTTCATCAAGGCCTCGAAACAGCGCCCGTCACCAGACGGTAGTGAGTTCGGCAAATTTAGGATTCGGCCTGAACCAATTCTTCAGCCTCTTCCAGACATGGAGACCGCTTCGAGCTGGTCCTCCAATTGGTCCTCCACACCGAGCTTACCAGGTACTCCTGAATTCGAATTCGAGATGACGCCCGAGCCATTCTACATGGACCCTTCAGATCTAACTTTTATGGACGACATACTTTTGCCCACTGCACAGCTCGAGCCAGAACCAATGCAGAACATCGAGCCCGAACTTACATTCCGAGATCCCTTTGCAAAGAGGCAGTCCGTACAGCTCAATCTACCCGATCTCCAGGCCTTGAAGGACTTCATCGGAGGCGACATCGTGAACCCAATGGACTACACGTTCAAAAATACAGCGGCCGTCGACGCCTTCCACTCCTTCTCTTCCACATCGACGCCACAGAGCCCAAAGAGTGGTTCCATGGATAGTCGCAACCCCATGCGCGTCAGCATTTCGATGCCAACATCACACTGCTGCTATACGCTTGCCTATTCCACTCTTGAAAGTCTACGCGTCATCGGCTCAGACTCTCCACAAAACCATCCACAAGTTGAGCTAAAGTCTCTTGACTCGGTACTGTCCATCACCAAGCTCGGCGTGCAAAGCGTGTTGCAGTTGCTTCACTGCCCATGCTCGTCCGACCCTCACCTCGCGATGCTGTACTCAAGCATAACCTCCAAGATCTTGACCTGGTATCAAATTGCCGCAGGGGTTAATGTCACAGCTTCGTCAGGAAAGTCGGTATCGCCCTCGCTGAGCAGTAGCTCCTACGCCTCCACACCATCGTCGTCGGGCTTTTCGTCACCTCTTTCTACGCCTCTGGGTGAGAGTGACATGACGTTCAATATCCAGGTGCAACCACTACGCTTTGGTTTGTATGAATTTGACGAGGCGCAGCAGGAAAGGCTGAGGAGGCAGGTGGTGCTTCGCGAGCTAAAGAAGTGTGGTCAGCTAGTTGATGCGCTTGCGAATTGGAGAGGCGACGGGTTGAGCGAGCAGGCAGAGTTTCTGTACGATGTTCTGGGTGCGTGGTTGAAGAGCGAGCTATACAGGACAGTGAGGGAGGTTGAGGGCGTTGATGGGCTTTGAGTATCTTCACAGACCCAATTAATTTCTCTACATCTTGCAATCAGTAGTGCATGGGAGGCTGCGTTTTTGTTTTGGCGAGACGGTATCCGTCGCTCATTCCTCATAGACGGGTTTGAACTGGACATGATTGTATATACGAAAAGTTACGACCCCACAAATCCTTGCTATTCGCAGCCTTACAGCTTAATGAACATATAGGGGCGAGCACAAGCCTATTGCTGTGGGATCTTGACGTACGACTACATTGGCACGATGTTTGTCGATCCACTCAACCCCAGATGTTCCCCCCGGCTTTTGCGCCGCACGTGGCGCCTTTCACATGCCTCGGCTCAACCCATGGCACGCTTCACGAGCGCTCACATGCAAGGAACCGTCATACTCGCTCGCAGAAGGCCGCCTTTGATGCTCCAAGCAACCCGACATGCGATGCTGCCCTGAGGGCATCTTTATGGCTCACAATGGCCGCTCAATCCACGTTACGACAGCCGCATGACCCGCTGCTGGCTCTCTACGACCACTATGCCACGCTTCTCAAGACCCGCGTCAGAGGCGCGTCGAGGCTCACGAAGCTTCTGTCAACAATCACGCTTCTTTTGACGATTATCGGTACGGGCTATGGAGGGCGCAGGTGGTACAAGAAGAGAAATGTGGAGAAGGAGACAGGGCGACGGCTGTTGAGGCGGAACTCGGGGCTCAAGAACAAAGATGGGTCAAGAACGATTTACGTCCCGTACCGCGACTCGACGTCTAAGGTGGTCATTAATCCCACGAAGCCAACGACCTTCGATGCCCACCGTAGACTCTTCCTCCAGCCTCCTCGCGCTGCCCGCATGGCCGATGCCAGCAACCTCCAGGCACCGCCGCCGCAGACAAAGCCGGGCTTGAACCTCGCATTTCTGCATCAGTTCCTGAGCCTGCTGAACATCATGATCCCGAGGTGGAATAGCAAAGAGACGGGTCTGCTGGTCAGCCACAGCGTATTCCTGATGCTGCGGACATACCTTTCCCTTGTCGTTGCCCGTCTCGATGGAGAAATTGTAAGAGACCTTGTTTCGGGCAATGGCAAGGCGTTCCTGTGGGGCATTTGCAAGTGGCTCGGCGTTGGCACTTTCTCGTCGTACACGAATGCAATGATCAAGTTCCTGCAGAGTAAGGTCTCGATCGCCTTTCGGACACGGCTCACCCGGTACATCCACGACTTATACCTGAATGACCACCTCAACTATTACAAGTTGTCAAATCTGGACGGCGGCGTCGGAGTCGGTGCAGACCAGTATATCACACAGGATTTGACCTTGTTCTGTGCGAGTGCTGCCAGCTTATACTCGAGCCTGGGGAAGCCTTTTGTGGATCTCTGTGTGTTCAACTATCAGCTATACCGATCGCTGGGTCCATTAGCTTTGACCGGTCTGCTAAGCAATTACTTCCTTACCGCAACCATCTTGCGACGATTGTCACCTCCATTCGGCAAGCTAAAGGCTGTTGAGGGACGACGAGAAGGAGAGTTCCGTGCTCTGCACTCACGACTCATCGCCAACGCCGAGGAAGTGGCTTTCTACGGCGGCGATCAAATGGAAAAGCATTTCCTCGAACGTGGTTTCAAGGACCTCAAGCACTGGATGGAAGGCATTTATAGCCTAAAGATTCGCTATAACATGCTTGAAGATTTTGTATTGAAGTATTCATGGTCAGCCTTTGGATACCTCATCACCTCCCTCCCTGTCTTCTTGCCCGCTTGGGGCGGCCTAGGTGGTGCCCCTGAACTTTCAGGAGGTGAAAAGACACATCGAGAACGGAGCCGCATGAAAGATTTCATCACAAACAAGCGACTCATGCTATCGCTCGCTGACGCTGGCGGGCGCATGATGTACAGCATTAAGGATCTCTCTGAGCTTGCAGGCTACACGTCGAGAGTTTATACGCTCATCAGCACCCTCCACCGTGTCCATGCAGACGCATACTACCCACCTCCCGGCACACGACCAGAGCTCTACTCTGTCTCCGACATCCAAGGCACAGTGCACAAAGGCTTTGACGGCCTCCGCCTCGAGCATGTACCCGTCGTCGCACCAGCCCTTCATCCTATGGGTGGCGAAGAGCTCCTCGAATCGCTCTCCTTCATTGTTCATTCGGGCGAGCATCTCCTCATCACTGGACCTAACGGATGCGGAAAAAGCGCTGTGTCTCGAATCGTCGCAGGTCTTTGGCCCACATACCGCGGCCTCGTTTCCCGCCCACGCAGCATAGGCGTAGATGGCATCATGTTCCTCCCTCAACGTCCGTATCTCTCCACTGGCACACTGCGCGATCAAGTCATTTATCCTCACACCGACGCCGACATGAAGGATGCCGACCGGCGTGATCATGAACTGAGCAGTATATTAGAAGAGGCGAGACTGGGGTATATTCCCGATAGAGAGGGTGGTTGGGACACGAAAAAAGTGTGGAAAGACGTCTTCAGCGGAGGCGAAAAGCAGAGAATGGGGATTGCGAGATTGCTGTATCACGAGCCGAGGTATGCGTTTGTGGATGAGGGAACCAGTGCCGTTAGTAGCGATGTCGAGGGATTGCTCTATGAGAGGGCGAAGGCGAAGGGAATAAGTAGGTCTTCTCTTCTTGTTCAAGGCACAATCAAGACTGACTTTTACTTACAGCACTTATCACAATATCAACACGCGCCTCTTTGAAGCGCTACCATACTTACACTCTCACGCTCGGTCTCGGCGACCATGGTGACGAATGGGAGTTTCAGCGCATTGGCACCGAGTCCGAGAAATCGAGCGTTGAGAAAGAGCTTGCTGAACTCAGAGAGAGGCTTGCCAAGGTTGAAGAGTGGAAGAGCAGGAGGCAGGAGATTGAGGATGAACTGAACAAGGTTTGGATGAGCAATGGCGAGGAATTGGCACCTCCACCGTACATGGTGGACGAAGATGGTGATGGAGTGGTCGAGGAAGGGACTGATGAGTGAGAGAGTCAGGAAGACAGGATGTGTATATCACGCAGATTCGGTGAGCGCATACGCCATTATTAGTTTCGCCATTCTTCAACCTAAAGATAGCCCCATTTTCACAATTCTCTCTACTCTTTCGGTCGAGATCTGAAGATCACACTTTGTCGGCCCAACCCTCTGGGCCTAGTCAAGACTCTGGATTTGCACCTTGATTGCCCCAGTCTTAGGGTCCGCCGCCGTCTTGAACGCCTCGACAGCATCTTCAAGCTTGAATCTATGCGTGACCAGCTTGCTCAGATCAATGACTCCGCTCTTGACCAACCGGATTGCTTTTGGCCATGTGTTACAATACCGGTATTGGAATTGGAGATCGACCTCCCGTGTGCTCAACCTCATGAATGGGATCTTCATCTCGTTCTTGCCAACGCCGATGACGAACACCTTTCCCCCGAATTTGACCGTTTGGATCGCGCCGTTGATGCTCGATTCGACGCCTGTGCACTCCATTGCTATGGCGGGCTCAACACCTTCCATCAATCCTACGATCGCTCTTTGAAAATCTTCTGCTGTGTGCGAAAACTCCACCTTGTGTGTAAGAACCTGCGGCACGAGCTCCTTTGCGAACTTCAGCCTACCCTCGTCAATGTCTGTGATGACCAACGGCGTCGCACCCGCAGCTTGACAGCATAACAACGTCACCAGGCCAATTGGCCCCGCGCCACAAACCACTACCGGATCACCCAGCCTCACGTTCGCCCTATCCATGCCCGCCAGTGCGACACTAAGCGGCTCTAGCATCGAGCCATCTTCATAAGTCATGCTATCCGGAATCTTGTGGCACCACATCGCTGGATGCTTCAAGTACCTGCGCAATAGACCAGTGACTGGTGGCGTAGAGAGAAATTGTACGCGCTCGCAGCCATTGTAGCGGCCGGTCAAGCAGGGCTCGCATTCGTGGCAGATGATGTTTGGTTCGATTGCCACGCGGTCGCCGGGTTTTATCGAAGTTACGGAGGGGTGGACAGATAGGACTGTGCCAGCAGATTCGTGGCCTAGGACATGAGTATCTTCAACAATCATCGGGCCTATGCAACCCTAGTGAAGTCGTCAGCATCTCAATCTTTCTGCTCTTTTGTTTGATGCCTGCCCGCTTTCGAGCTCCGATCTCGAAAATTTAGCAGAATAGGAAGACCTACAGCATGCCAGAAATGGATGTCACTACCACAGATCCCCGTGCTCTTGACATTGAGTAAAACCTCCCCAGGCTTCAAGTCCCCACCCCTCTGCACCTCCTCCAAGCTTGGCTCAGCTTCTGCAACCCATAGATCATGTGCTGGATTTGTATAGACGCCAATGTTTGCTTTGGCGAGCTTGACTTCAGTCGTTGTTGCAGTACTCATCCTGCCTTCCCTGTGTCTTTCTTTTGGAAAGTAGGGTGAAGGGAGTGTAGAAATATCAAAAAGAACGGACTGCCAGAAGGGAACCGTCAACAACAAATATGGTTTTGTGTACTAGGAATGCAGACAAGAAATCACAAACAGATCAGCTGGCCGAAGTATTGTGCGGGGCTTTTCTGTACCATCCAAACGTCACCCTTGCCCCACCATGCATGAGGATATCCCACGAATGGGAGGCCAGTGAAGTCCGCAAAGGAGCCTCTGCGACTGAGTCAGGGACGCGAACTATACTCTTTGGGGTAATCCATCCTAGTAATTTTCCGAAAGGATCGAATAGTTTTAGAGTTCACGATGGCTGGGCGTGGTGTTTAGTTGTACTAGTCGGACCCTCGGTCTATTTCCGAATCAAGATCGTCGGCGAAACCGCCGACCTCAAAATGTTCAGAGGTGTCGACTATTTTGGTGGCACTAGAGCACGCAATGTTGAGACTGTACAAATTCTGCATCGTGGGGTACTTTTAATCATGCCGTAAACCTCAGGGTCATCGCCGCGCGGCTTTGATGTAATTGTTGACTTTTCTTTACTGATAACTTTGATTTCATCCTCATTCCACAGTACGTCCTACAGTCTTGAAGACCAAGTGGGAGACTCCTTGACTGATGTCAGGCATCTTCGTCTAGAATCGCTTCCTCTACTATATGGAAGGGAACACGTTCATACCTTCCAAGCCTTTTCCACGAACGCTTCAACATCCTCCCAAATTTCTTTAGGCATTTCCAGAGCCGCGAAGTGTCCCCCATGATCATGTTGTCTATAAAATACCAGATTGCAATTCTTCTCCAGAACACTCTTAATACCAGGGGCAAGCTCGTAGGGGAAAAAGGAAAAGCCAGTTGGCTTCTTCATGAAATCAAACTTTGTGCCAGTCGTGCTGAAGATTTGGCGGTAGGGGTATATGGAGCGAGGAAATCCTTGGGTGACTATAGGAGCACGGTAAGCCAGCCGCTAATATCTAGGAGTGGTATGAGAACCCGGGATGGGGTTACACTGGGGATTCACGTACACCAATACAATGAAATGTTGGTCAGGATCGTATCCAGGGATGGGTCTTCATCGCTCCACTCCAGAAACTTTTCTCCTATCCTGATGGAGTGGATTAGTACAAGAGGTACTGTACCGACATGGAAGCTCACCATGCTAGGAGTGCCAGTGGATTCGATGAGAGAACGTGACCGATTGTACTTGGTCGTGTGCCGTGCTCTTGTGCATAAGCGGTACCAGTCGCTCGCCACTTTAAAGCTCGGTCGAGTGCATTCTTCTCAATTGCATTGAGAGAGGCCACATCTGGTTGGTCTTGAGAAGACAACATGTTTACTGGCATGTCAGGTCAGTATGACCACTGACTAAAAGTATAGTCTTTCACAGTGAGGCCTACAGTGAGTCCCAACACACGCGTCGTATTCCTGAGCCATAAGTCTGGCTACGAAGCTACCGACATCTCCGCCTTGGGCGATGTACTTCTGGAAACCCAACTTCAGCATGAGCTGATTGATGATGCGTGCACTATCCTCCATTTTCCAGTCGCCATCAGGTGGTCCTCCAGAGCTGAGCGTATACCCTGGTAGCGAAGGAATTACAATGTGATACGGTAATTCCTTTGTAGGATACTGCTTCCTTATCAGCTCACACATTGGTAGAAACTCAATGAAGCTCCCAGGCCAGCCATGCATGAAGACAATGGGAATGGCATCCTTTTTATCTGAGAAGATTCCAACGAAATGCAAGTCAATCTTCTCGATTTGCATCTTGTAGTTTGGAAATGAATTAATATGTTTCTCTTGAGCTCGCCAGTCGTACTTGGTCAACCAGTAGTCTTTGGCATCGGACAACCATTTATGAGTTACGCCATAGCGGCGATCCTCTTGCCGTCCTTCCCAAGTATCTGGGCCGAGCTTGGAGAGTTGGAGGAGTTGCCGCCATTCTGATACATCCTGATCAGAAATATGAAGCGAAAACGGTTTCGCAGAGTTGGGAGGTGAGTAGGACATTTTGAGGTCTGAAATGAGAAATGGTGGAGAACTTGGTGTTATGTCAATATTGGTGGACAGTTTGGAGAGTATGTAGCCGACGTTTTATACTCGGCTAAGGTAGATTCACATTGCCGTCCCACACTAGGAGGGGACTACTGGACTATACTACCGAAGGCCGAATAGGTCAGGTCATCAGTAATCTTTCTGCTAAATGTGGGGTAGCTTTGACGCCATGCAAGGGAAGGGAGCGGTTGAGCCAATTTTGGCGTGAAGCGATTCAGACACACACTTTCCGCAAGCGTGATTCGTCCTCTTTGGTGATGCGGATGTTCACGGAACATCCGTCGACTTGCTGAAGAGTGGCATGACAGATGCTTCCCAAAAGAGGGGCACATCCTAGGAATTAAAGGCTCATGATCCTGGGTAGATAAATGATAATCTGTCCGGGTAGGCAGCGTTGCCCACCTCCCACGGGCGTGCGAGTTTTGGCAAGCTCGTCAGGAATTCTCCACGACGGCGAAAAGGTAGCAAAGGTTGAATTTGTGATGCTATACCTCGCAACAAACGCAAACTTCTGTCAACCTCGATTTAAAGAGGGGTTAATGATCAAAGTATATGGCCAAACAATAGAAGGGGAAAGCACAAAGAAACTAACCGCGATACGATTGGCGGTCGCGCCATGAAGATAATGAAAAATCGGGCCTGGTCAAAGGAATTACGTTGCGAAGAGAAGCTTTACACCTGTGTGAAGAGCAGCTTTACATTCTGCACAATACAGAGCTCGCGATATGGTTGGATTGTATAACAGACAGCATAGGTAAAAAGCTCTGTACGTCACTAATAGCGGGGCAGATCGGAATGAGCCCCGCGATTTGGCGGCTTGCCAATCTAGACTTTTTTCCCCTTCGACTCACTCCTATGTCCATCATCCCTCTTGAAAGGCTTCAATTGCAGTACGATTGAGCAAAATGGCACCCGCACTGCTTGCTGCGATTGATCTGAAAGACTACACCAGTGCGACCCACGGTCTTGATTCTCAAGCATTGTCTTTCGTTGGCAGTGTCTTCGTTCGCATCACGGACGACTCAGTCGACCAAGCACTCTCCCACCTTCGGCAATCCATAGGCCGATTTTCGAACTATTTGGGCGTCGCCTCCCTCACATCAGTCGACGACATCATCTCCCTGCTTGATGCCGGTGCTGCGAAAGTGTTTGTAACTCGTCATCAGCTCGACGCCCTCAAGTCTTTGAACGTCGACCAGGACAGAATAGTGCTATGTCTACCAGGAAACAGCAGGACAGAAACCATCGATGCGATTGCAGGCACCCAGGTTGATGTCTACTCGCACCAGGTACACGACCTCGAGCTTGTGGAGGCATGGCTGAAGGAATATGGGACAGACCGACCAGATGTCTTTGTCTCGTTTCAACAGCCGAGCCTAGAGAGCGCGTTGAAGATAGCCAAACTGTCAGCCATACCGATCATACCCGCAGAGAACCTCACAATCGATGCCCAGAAGCAGCCCCAGGCGCTGAGTGTCGCCAAGCTCCTGATGGCCAATGCCACCAGCGACCGACCTGACGGCTTATTCACGACCCTCGTAACCGATGAGCGAGGAGTTGCCCTAGGACTGGTATACAGTAGCGAGGAGAGTGTCGCAGAAAGCCTGAGAACCGGTCGGGGTGTATACCAGAGCAGAAAGCGAGGCTTGTGGTACAAAGGCGAGAGCAGTGGAGACATACAAGAACTCGTATCAATCTCGCTGGATTGCGATAAAGACTGCCTGAAGTTCGTAGTTAGGCAGAAGGGCAGAGGCTTTTGTCACTTGGCCACGCCCACCTGCTTTGGTCAGTACAGCGGCCTGTCCAAGTTACAGAAGACGTTGCAAAGCCGGAAAGCATCGGCCCCGGAAGGGTCGTACACTGCACGTCTTTTCAACGACCCCCAACTCCTGAGAGCCAAAATCCTTGAAGAGGCTACTGAGCTTTGCGATGCAACAACAAAAGAGCATATTGCATTTGAGGCAGCTGATCTTTTCTACTTTGCCATGACAAAGTGCATAGCCGCCGGCGTATCTATAGAGGATGTCGAGCGTAACCTTGATGCAAAGAGTATCAAAGTCAAGAGGCGGAGCGGTGATGCCAAACCCGCCTTCGCTGCGCAAGCTGCCGCAGCCACCGAGAGTACAAGTGGTGCGACAAACGGTTCAAGCGCAAAGGAAATCGTTAAGGAAGCGGCTTCAGTACCTAAGAGCGAAGATGATCCAGCTGGAATTGTGAACGGTCGAATCGCTATGAAGCGCTACATCACCGCTAATGAAGCCCCAGAGACCATCGCTGCTGTCCTGCAGCGACCATCCCAACGTTCAAGTGATAAGATCATCGCTATTTGCCAGCCAATCATTGAAGCTGTAAAGACACGAGGAGATGTTGCATTGCTGGAATACACTCATAAATTTGAGAAGGCGACTTCACTGACATCACCAGTACTGAAGGCACCATTCCCTCAAGAGCTCATGCAAATAGCTCCAGAAACAGCTAAAGCTATAGACGTGTCTTTCGAAAACATTCGCAAGTTCCATGCTGCTCAAAAAGAAGACAAGCCACTTCAAGTCGAAACGATGCCCGGAATTGTATGTTCTCGTTTTGCTCGACCTATTGAGAGAGTAGGTCTCTACGTACCTGGCGGCAC
Organism: Pseudopyrenochaeta lycopersici; assembly: GCA_003313425.1. NCBI lineage: Eukaryota > Fungi > Ascomycota > Dothideomycetes > Pleosporales > Pseudopyrenochaetaceae > Pseudopyrenochaeta > Pseudopyrenochaeta lycopersici. The sequence continues at coordinate 637,256 of NHZP01000023.1, forward strand.
TGCTGTACTACCATCAACCGCGCTCATGCTTGGTGTACCTGCCATGGTCGCAGGTTGCAAGAAGATTATTCTGGCCACACCCCCGCGAGCGAACGGCAAAGTGACACCGGAAGTTGTATACGTAGCCCACAAAATTGGTGCGGACGCCATTGTACTTGCGGGTGGGGCGCAAGCTGTTGCAGCAATGGCTTACGGCACTGAAAGCGTTTCTAAAGTGGACAAGATCCTCGGTCCTGGCAACCAATTCGTTACGGCAGCAAAGATGCACGTGTCGAATGATACAAATGCCGGCGTGAGTATCGACATGCCAGCAGGTCCAAGCGAAGTCTTGGTCATTGCAGATGCGTTTTCAAATCCTATTTTTGTCGCGTCAGATCTCCTCAGTCAAGCCGAACACGGTGTCGACTCGCAGGTTATCTTAATCGCAGTCGGGCTTAACGAGGCCCAACTTAGTGCTATTGAAGATGAGCTGCACCATCAAGCAAACGCTTTACCCCGTGTTGACATTGTGCGTGGTGCTATCGAGCACTCGATCACGCTTTCTGTCGAAACGATTGAGGAAGCCATGACACTGAGCAATCAATATGCGCCGGAGCACCTCATACTTCAAGTTGAAGACGCCGAGAGGCTTATCGCTCTAGTTGAAAATGCTGGCAGTGTCTTCATTGGTCAATGGACCCCAGAGAGCGTCGGTGATTACTCTGCTGGTGTCAATCATTCTCTCCGTGAGTAGTCCTTTCCCTAAGGCATATTTGTTAGTCTGTGGTACTGATTGTCCTCGCCCAGCAACATACGGATACGCAAAGCAGTACTCTGGCGTGAACTTGGCTTCTTACGTCAAACATATTACTAGTTCACATCTAACCCGAGAAGGCCTGGAAAATGTTGGTCCGGCAGTCATGGAGCTTGCCCGAGTCGAAGAGCTTGAAGCACATCGTCGTGCTGTTAGCCTTAGGCTTGGCGTAGCTTAAGCGGCTATTCAAACGGCTTTACCCCATCACTGGGTGTATGCAGAGAACAACTTGTGGGATTATGAATAGCGAGATGCATTAAACCGCGGTTCGGGCGAAAATCCACGTGTCTAGAACTACGAGCATGCCTTGATCCCTGGTTAGCATTTAATCAAATCTTGGATGACGGGAGGCTATAGATATCAGTGAGTCTGGAATTTGGGCTAGAAAAGGTATGGCTTGTATATATCTCTGACCTAGATTAGCTCCGAGAGAGTTAGCCTTCCCGGAGCACGGGCCGCGCATACAAAACCAACCTGGCCATCGGTTCAAACGGTCTCCAACAAATATTACCATGCAGGGAAATATAGGACGGTACAACCTAATACTGTCGTAGCCCCCTCCACTTGTTTTTACTTATTCTCTTATCACTTTTCAAATATTGCCTCTACAGCTTGATGTTGCACTTGTGGTGCAAACGGATAAATTCTCTAATTGCAATGTTAATGATCGCCAGGAAGGCGTTTCATAGTATCATGAAACAATACTCTCAGGACCAACTACCAAAACGCCACTGACCCACGCATAAACCATATAAGTGCAGCCTCATCCTGCAGCTTACCCTTGCTACTTATTCTCTATCTATTCGGCCCCTCTATTTTCCTTCCATTCGACCTATTTGCATCCGTTGGAAGCGTGCTTCCCCACATTCTTTTATCCAACTACGCCCTCTCAAGAAGCAAGCTTCTGTCCCTTCACTCCACTCATATCAACATCCTTCTTTTACACACCAACAAAACACTCCCTAGCCCGAGCAAAGTCACAAGATCTAACAGTCCGTCATGCATTTCAGTGGTCCCTCCATATACCTGGCCGTCACCTTTTTGACGTCCACAACCGCTGTCCTCGCAGCCGTCCAACCCTATGGTCAATGCGGGGGTGTCAACCACACGGGAGAGACAACGTGTGTGGCCGGGTATACGTGCACAAAGTACAACGATTGGTATAGTCAGTGTGTAGTCGGATCTAATAATGGAGGTGGCGGTACGACGACTGCCTCTTCTGCTGCGGCAGTCCCATCGACGCTGGCAACAGTCGTTGCAACTCCAACTCGTGCCACCAGTTCGAGCGCTGTTGCGGCTCCAAGCTCTTCGGCCAGCACTGCTCCAAGCCCTGGCAAGAACGGAGCTAATTGCTCCGTCGATGCTGCATTTAAAGCCCGCGGCAAAAAGTATATCGGCGTAGCTACGGATCGTGGACGCCTCGCTGCGGGAGATAATGCACAAATCATCAAGGACAACTTCGGCCAAGTAACGCCAGAGAATAGTATGAAATGGGACGCGACCGAGAATGTCCAGGGCACCTTCACGCTTGATGGCGCAAACGCACTTGTCGCCTTCGCTACGGAAAACAACAAACTTGTTCGAGGCCACACCACCGTCTGGCACTCCCAACTCCCCACTTGGGTATCTTCCATCACCGACAAGACAAAGCTCCAAGAAGTAATGGTTGCACACATTCAGAAGCTCATGGGTGCATACAAAGGCAAAGTCTACGCCTGGGACGTTGTCAACGAGATCTTCGCTGAAGATGGATCTCTCCGCAGCTCGGTCTTCTACAACGTGTTAGGCGAGGACTTCGTTGCCCTTGCCTTCAACACCGCCCGCGCCGCTGACCCGACAGCGAAGTTGTATATCAACGACTACAATCTCGACTCTGCATCCTACTCAAAGACAAAAGGCGTGGTCGCCAAGGTCAAGCAATGGATCGCTGCTGGCATTCCCATCGATGGCATTGGCTCGCAAGCACATCTTGCGAACAATTGGCCCATTGGCGATTTCCCCGCCGCACTTTCCTCCATCTGCGCTGTGGTCCCCGAGTGCGCAATCACGGAACTCGACATCAAGGGTGCCGCTGTTTCAGACTACCAAACCACTGTCAAGGCGTGCTTGGATGTTAAGAACTGTGTCGGTGTCACAGTCTGGGGTATCGCTGATCCGGATAGTTGGAGAGCTAGCTTGACACCTTTGTTGTTTGATGGTAGCTATCAAGCAAAGCCAGCCTACAATGGAATATGCAGCATATTGGCATGAGAGGAGAGACTGTCATAGAGGCCTGTGACATTTAGGTGAATGTCTTGATGACAAATATGTTCTGTTGTAAATATTCAAATCGTTGGAGTAGTACATATTTCGAAACACTCATTGGAATACATTTTCATTTAGGTACGAAAGCATCGTTCTCAAAGCCAGAGATTGCCGTTGTTCACTTACCTCCGATTGTAGGACAAAATATCACTGAGTAGCGTATGCACAAACAAAATTTAATATATATTTATAATTCATGGTTGTCTCGTTATAACAGGCTGATATTGCCTACATTTTACCGCCCTACATCCAAAGTCTACGACTTGTAGACATGGATAACGTGAGGGTTGCAGTAAGCAAGGAGGCCAGTCTTACCCCACTCGCCACCAATGCCAGACTCCTTGTGGCCGCCAAAAATGGCCTGCGGTGTCGGTTTCTCCCATGAGTTGACAAATACAGAGCCAGCTTCAAGGCGTCGAGCAACTTGCGATGCCTTCTCAACATCCTTACCCCATACGCAAGCACCAAGACCGGTGTTGGTGTCGTTGGCGCGTGCAATTACTTCCTCAAGGTCGGACCAAGGCTGTGTGGGCACGATGGGACCGAAGGGTTCTTCCTGGATGATGCGCGAGTCGTTTGGTGGATTGTCGATGATAGTAGGCTGGATGAAGTAGCCTTTTGATGTAGCAACATCGGGCTCACCTGCAGCAAACTTGTAACCCTTGGCCTTGCTATCGGCGAAGAAGCCCTTAACGCGCTCGTACTGCATCTGGTTCTGGACAGGTCCAAGCAAATTATCACCATCGTCTGGGTTGCCGACCTTGATTGTCTTGGTGAAGTTGACCATCTCCTGCAGGAACTCCTTGTAGATTGATTCGTGGATATAGATACGCTTGGTAGCTACGCAGACTTGGCCGGAGTTCTGGAAAGCCCCCATGACGATCTCGGGAGCGATCTTCTTGATATCAACGTCCGGAAGGATGATGGAAGCGTCATTGCCACCAAGCTCGAGAGTGACACGCTTAAGTGTCTTTGCAGACGTCTCCATGACCTTCTTTCCAGTAGCAATGGAGCCAGTGAAGGAGATCTTGGCAATATCTGGGTGAGCACACATGGAGGCACCGAGTTCATTGTTACCGCCGACAACCTGCAGGACACCGGGGGGGAAAATCTCTTGAGCAAGCTCAGCGAACTTGAGAGCAGTGTATGGCGTGAATGGCGACGGCTTGACAATGATAGTGTTGCCGGTCATCAGTGCTGGGGCGATCTTGCCGGCGCTGAGAATCAAGGGAAAATTCCATGGGCAGATAGCTGGAGACCAATTAGTTGGCGGTGATGTGGCAAATCGATATAGAACCACTAACCTCCACAGACGCCAAGTGGGGAGAACTCAGTGTAGACGGTCTTCTCGTCATCCTCAAACTTCTCCACTGGGATGTCGAGGGTAAGGTGGAAGCCGATGAAGCCGGCAACGCCACCGACTTCGATGGCAGCAAACTTCCTCTAGCAGACAATTAGCCATTACTCGACATTGTCCTTGAGGGAACAGCACGTACAGGCTTGCCTGATTCCTTGCAGAGCAGAGTAGTGAACTCGTCGGTGTGTTGCTGGTACAACTCTATGAACTTTCCAATCAACTCCTTCCTCTTCTCAAGGGGAGTATCTCTCCATGCGGGGAAGGCCCTCTTCGCGGCGGCAACGGCGTCGTTCAGATCCTGCTCGCTGGCAATTGGGACGTCCCAGAGCTCCTGGCCAGTTGTAGGGTTGATGCCGTGGTGAATCTTGTCCGAGCCGCGCTGCTTGCCGTCGATGATGTTGTAGAACTTCTCGAAGTCGAGTGTGGACACCTTTCCTGGAGACATTTTTGCGGTTATGGTGGGTGACGGTGGGAGAGTAGGCAGATTTAAGTAGCCGTCTTGGTGGGGGAGCGCTCACGTTTTAAAAGAACCTGCAGCTGCGGGTTGCCGCCCTCGATTCGATTCCTGCCCATTCCATTGTTACCCTCGGTAAACACAGCTGCCGGGTTGTTGGTTTGTCAGTTGGGCTGGAGGAAGTCGCGCCCCCTTGGCTAAGACCCTTTACCCCTCCTTAGCATGAGAATCGCGGGGGCTCGAGTAACAAGCTAGTGCCTTGCAGCACAGGCGCGACGGCAATTCGCCCAAACCACCCCCAGCTGACTGACAGTAGTCGCAGAAGTCTGCCGCTTACACGAACCGATCGACGTAGTCAGCTAAGTTTCCAAATACTTTGTGGGCCGTAACGGCCGATATCTTGAAGTTGAGTTGCACGGCGCAATTGTTCCTCCGAAACTCTGGTCCAAGACATAAGTAACACAGCCCCGGTTTTGTCGGCCAGAGTGATTTTGTCGACCATTTCCTATCAAGACCATACTCCCGCTTTGGGTGGGTCGTCCTTCGCTGTCATGGCCTTGACTAGTGTTCCACGAGTCGCTCTTTGGACTAGTTGGTGCAACAACGTGGTGAAGCAGGCAAAATCTCTGTCCTTGGTACCCTGCAGAGGCTCCAGGTGGACCATCCAGACTATTGCAAGCCTCGTCAGGTAATTGGCCTCGAACTGAGACCATGATGTCAGCCAAACCTAGAGGTGTCTAGGGTAACAGCTTACAGCTAGACCTTCTGCAGCAACAGCTTATAACTAGGCCACCTGCAGCAATCACTTAGAACTAGAGTAGGCCTTTTGCAACCATGGCATGAGCAGAGGAAGAAGGTGACTCAATATTGTAGCATGGAGAGAGTGCTGCTCAAGCAAGAGGCAGTGGTAGGAAAAGAGAGCATGCTAAGCTTCACTAGCACCTGCCTCGTCGTCAGCACACGTGCGCCACTGATTCCTTTGAGTGTGGTGGGCTGCGCTGCGCTTACCAAAACAATGCTCATCAGTAACAACCTTAAGACAACCACACAATGCTCTTCCTTCTTCCCTTCGCCCTCTGCTGACCGTTTTGTAACAAGGGGGCGTCTTATTTTTGCGTGTTCTGAGTGCTAGCCCATCCAAAATGGCAGACATGGCAGGCAATCTTACGACAGCTACTGTCGCTTTCGCTTCGCCGAGCAAGTAGCAGCACTGTGGGCATGCGAAAGCATCGAATGGGGTTCCGCGGATTCGATTGATTACTCACTGCAGCTCTACGTCCCAATCCTGCCTCGGCATATTCTGCGTATGCTGTCTGAGTTTAGAGCGCTCAAGGTGAGTGGAATTTGCCTATTGACATACCCCTTACCGGTTGCTTCGATGCTCATCTATTTACCCAGGACACACTTCTAACAATAGCCTCCCAACTCTTCGTTCCCACGTTCCCCTGTTTATGCCTTGTCTTTGACCTTCCAAAAGCTGCACATACATGCTTTATCACTTTCCATCCCAACAGAACCAGTCAGCACCTGCGGCTGGACGAACGACTAGCACATCACCGATATGACCGTTGATGAAGGATACGAACGCTAAGAGGGCCTGTCCGACGCATAAGTGACCGTTTCGCTGGCTGAAAAAGTTTAATGATCCCGCCCGCTCGCTAATGCGTTCAAGCTTCCCCAGAAGCCCAGCCTACAATCAACCGTCGCCAGTCTGGTTGGCGACCTCGACCCGGGTCTTCCAATCTATTATATACAACGCTCGCCTCTTCATAACCCATCATGTCTTCATCACGCTACGTCAATGCCCTGGTGTCCTATTTTTGGGTTGATCATTCCTCCATCGCGTTCGTTTACCCCAGAATTTCAGACGTTCTAGAGCTACCGTAGGGAGCTTGATCTGCGCGCTACCATCAGCCGTCGTCGTTGCTTCTCGGCTGTCCCGTGTACATCACTTCAAACACTATCGACGGGCAGATCTCATATCGTGAGCACGGCAACCATACCCGGTTCGCTACCCTCTCCGAGTCAGAGGACGTAGCGACGAGGGCCAGGTTTTGGCATGGTCGCAAGGGCCTGTTTGTCGCCGTTGTCCTCGAATTTCTTCACCAATGAGGGGCGGTCCTATGCGCGGGCCGTAGGACCGGGTCATTTGCATATTCGTAGGCCGGAGATCGAGGTGTGGTGAAGACTTTGTTACCCCATATTCTAGGTGTTCTAGGTCTCGTACTCGGAAGAATACAACAGCATTTAAGAAGAGTGCTGCTCGCTACTTGTAAGCTATATATCAGACTAGAATCTTTTTCGCGATCAGAGATTGTCGCTTTCCCAGCCAAAGTTGCTTCAAGTCATATCTGCCAAATCCTATCACACCACTGAGATCAGTATATCTTCATCATGAAATACACATTGAGCATTCTTGCCCTTGCGGCTCTATCATTCGCCAATCCGCTCCCACAAAACGATGCAGCAGCACCACCAACATTCAAGATCACGAATGTCATCTCCGGTGGTTCTGGATGTCCTCAGGGCAGCATTGACGTCAATTGGACCGACAACAGGATCCTCCCTATTTGTATGCTTTCCCTTATCCAGTCTCACCTCAATGAGAAGCGCAGTGACACTTGACTAACAATCTCGCAGACTTCAACAAGGAGTTTACCGCCAAGGTCGGATCAAAAGTTGACGTGACAGACTCACGAAAGAACTGCCAGATCAACCTCGCCCTCGAGTTTTCGCCTGGTTATTCGTTCGCTATTTTCAGCGCCGACTACGCTGGGTGGGCAGATCTTGACAAAGGCGTGACGGGCATCGTCAAATCGACCTATTACTTCTCTGGCGATCAAGACCAGGTACATTGCCTTTGTTGCCACACCGCCTTTCCCCGAATCCAAACTGACAACAATGCAGGCTTCCACAACGCTCACCATCCCTGGCCCCTACCATGGCTCCTATTATAAGCACGACGACGTCGCTCTATCCGTATGGTCGCCCTGCGGCAGCAGCGCTGCGCTCAACGTCAACTCCGAGGTTGCGCTTACACCTTTGGCGACTGCTCTAACAGGTACACTTGTTGCGACGCGCGAGGGTGCGCGGTTCAGGTCTACATTCAACATCCAGTGGAAGAAGTGCTGAATATTTGACGAGAATTTGAGCCAAGTATCGTGCTGTTGCGAGCAACATGAATACTTGTGCTGTGTATATGAATGTGCTTGGTGCTTGTAGAGCTATCATACCCTTCGTTCTATGTTTTTTATTTTCAAGAAATCAAAAAGTCTTCAATCTACCTCATCGACGTTCCACTTTTGTGTTTGGAACTGACGTCGACATCGTTTGCACGATGGCACTCAAGAGAGCATGAATCCCTGGCATTAATCCCCTGTAACATGTCTAAATCGTACTCTTTTTTTTAAAAAAAAAAAAACAAAGAATCGATATAATCTTATTAGACACACACGGACTATTCCAGCCCACACGGCATATCATTTGCCAGCCTCTTTAACACGATCCTTCCAACGGGGAAAAAAACAATAACAGGCGGGCCCCAATTGCACGACGTAGAAGCAAAGTTCTCACGGCAATCTACCCTTAATCTACACAAACCCGGCTCGACAAAGATGCGGCTACGTGGATAGATTTGTTTCTATTTTGGCACCACGTTTACGCAGGGGCAGCGCAAGTAATATAGCGTGCATGATCTGGCCCAAGGTATGGACACGACTCGGTTCGAGCGCAGAGAGATTTGCCAAGGTTGTTGTGGTGCTGGGAATGCGGACCGGGAGAGGGATTTTGCGGTTCTGTGTGAGTTTGTTTGCGGGATTTGAAGGCGGTCAGATTTTGGAGCTTCGCGTTTTTGGTCAGTGGGACTGGAAACAGTCCATTGTTAGTGGAGAGGATTGCTTCTACGGCTTTGGCGAGATTGATCGTGGTTGCATAATGTGTACTTTAATTTTCAGATGACACTGTTCATTATTGCAAAAGGGCGTTGATATCGTTCTCATAAGTTTTCGTAAAGTTTGGAAGCTTAGTTACTCCTCAGCTTCTGTGTTCCAGATTTCTACTTCTTTGTTCTCATACTCCTTCATCTTCTCCTCGTCAAAGATGGTCTTGTCTGGCAAGCCAGTCTTGCCAAAGTTGACAACAGGGCCAATGGTGCTTATCCATTGCTGGCGCCGCTCCATAAGGGTCCTGATTGGTTCGCCAACACCAGGTCGACTGAGACCGGCATTCGCCACAGGATGGCTGCCACCACCTGCGCCGCCAGGTCGTTTGTTTTGCTTCTTGCCTTTGCCAATGTTGCGGTTTCGTTTGAGGTAAGCGGCGTTGAGTTGGGTATCGAGATCATCGGCTATGGTGTTGTATTCTTGTTGTGCTATTCTCTCCTCTGTCAACTCCAGCAATCTCTGCTTCCTGGCGCCATTCACAATACTCTGCTTGCGTAGCTCTTCTTGCAGGAATCGTAGCCGCTGGGCTACTTCGTCATCAAAGTGGCTGTCGTACGACTGGGATTCGGCGTCAGCTTCGGAAATCAGTCCGTAGTGCTTGAGTTCCATGAGCACGCGATCTTCGAGGCCGGCGTAATCGGCGCGTGCACTCTGTTGTGGGGCTTTCCAGCCGGGTTGCAGGAAGTCGGAGAGCTGGGTCGCGGCGGGGACCGAGTTGGTACTACTGGCGTCGGGTGGAGCGCCTGCGCCTTCGTCAATGTCCATGGCATCGCCATTGATGCCACTGGTCTCGTTGGAAGCGGCCTGGTTCCCGCGGCCTTCTGGCCTTAGTGTGGCCAGCAGGCGAGATAGCAAGGGCCCGGCAGAGACTTGGTCTGTCTCGAGAAGGTCTTCAGAGATGTCTTCGGCAGCACCGCGCGGCAGGTTGGGGGATGGACGTAGATCAGTCGAGTCGATGTGCATGGCGCCGTCTTCCTCGGCCCAGATGTCCTTGTAGTGTCTTTGGCCCCGTCGTGGGAGGACGAAGGGGGCTATCCTGTCTCCCCGCTCTTTCAAAAACGCAACGTCTTCCTCCGTCAGTGGCCGTATATAGGGCTCGACGTAGTTTGCGAAGACGGAGGCATTGACCTGTGTTGCAGGCTTTGCATTGGAGAAGTCCTTATCTGGGGGCAGGCCGGCAATCCTGTCGCGCAAGTCGGTGGGGGGGAACTCTGCAACACAGTAGATGTCCTTCTTCTCGTCGTCTGTCATTCCAGGGGTGACGTCGCGGATGTGGTATATTGTGGGGTCGTCAAAGGTGGCGGGGTCGGGCCCAAAGGTCTGATACTGCGGCACGGCGGGCGCGGGCGGGGGCTGGTGGGAGAGTTCTGAGCCGCTGGGTGAAGGGGCGTCTGCTGGGCCGGTGCCGGCAGCGGATGGGGGGGCTTGTGAGACGGGAGACGATATGGCGGAGGAGTTGTCTAGACGGGTGTCGCCGCCGCCGTCCTGCCTGGCGAGGCCGTGGGCGCCTGTGGTGGGAGGGCGCTTTCCGTCCTCGTCGTGCTTCTTGCTGACCTTCTTCAGCTTGTGCCTGCGCTCGCGGTCGTCGGGGTCCTTGTCCTTGTCGCGGTCGCGCGGCACGCGGTTCTTCCTGAGGCTGTGCAGTTCTCGGAGCGCGCCCTCTGACTGGGTGCAGCGCGCCTCGATGTTCTTCAGGACCGTCTTCTCGATCTGGTCGCGCATGTGGACCAGCTTGGCGCCCGAGGGGATCTGGGTGCTGCTCGCCCCGCCGTCGAGGATGTCTTCGACCGTGTGCTCGCATTTCCTGAGGAAGGAGCCGAGCGGCTTGCCAAAGTACGACGACGACGACGACGGCGACGGCTCGACTGACGCGCGCACCGTGGGGAGCGGCGTTGTGTTGCGGCTGCGGGGGGTGGCCGACGGCTTTGCGCCCGGCTTTGCCTTGCCCTTGCTGCTCACGCCTGGAGCCATGGCGGGTGCAGTGGCGTGGGCGTGGATGTCTATGTGAGCGTAGATATGTATGTGGGAGGGATGTGTGGGTGGGCGTGGCAGCGCTGGCAGCGCTGGCAGTCAAGCTTTGGCTAAGCTTTGCTCGCTCGGCCGCTGCGACATCCGGTTGCATCGGCGTCCCCAGTCGCCCCTCCGGCTCCAGCCTCTATCTCTTCATCAGCCCCCCTCCTCGCCTCGATGCACTTCTGCTGCTGTTGACTCTCGCCTGTTTTACTCTCGTGTGCTGCATCCTCGTCGGTTCTACAACCGGTGCTCCAGCATGCCGAGTGCCCGCCACACCCTAGCGGCTCCCGTGTAACCCGCCTGGCGCGCATTCAAGATGGGTACGTCACCTCTCCTCGTCGCCCATTGGGGCCACTCGCTCACACCTCACCGCGCGCAGCTGCCCAAAGGATCGGCATCTTCACCATCGACTTCCCCGACCCGTATGCCATCAGCTACGACAACAACAAATTCAACACGCTCAACGACTCCATCTCCTTCCAGTACCGCATCCTGAGCAACATCCAGACCCTCTCCACCAAGGGCGTCGACGTCGGCACCGATCCCTACGGCATCCTCTACGTCCCCGACCTGCACACCGACGCATGCAGCGCCGCCGAGCAGGACCACGTGCCCGCCAACGCAACCCGCCTCGCCAATCTCCCCGTGGGCAAGAACTATGCCCTCATCGCCGTAGCGCCGTGGTACAGCGCACAATGCATGATTGAGTACTTCTCCGCAGCCCGCCTAGCCCCCACAAAGGCCATCTTCGTCTACCAGCCCGGCCAGGGCAACGCGAAACCCCCCGTCCTGAACGATGCCTCGTGGAACCTCAACGACGGCGGCAGCTGGCAGTCAGCCAACAAGTTCCCCACCTATGCCCTCTCAACCATGACCGGCACCATCATCATGGACCAGCTCAGCCAGTATTCCGGCAACCTCACCGACGCCCCTAATGGCGAACAACTGGCGCAAATCTTTGACCCTTCCGACTACATCCGCTTATGGGCCACGGTCAATACAGGTACGCTGCTCTCCTCGATGCTTCTGCTTCTTCCCTCGTCTCTTCCGCCCCCCATATTGACTGAACATTGGCAGAATCTGGAGGCCAGCTCCCAAGTCTTTGGGTCTTCCTCGTCATCGTCATGGCAATTCTCCTTGTTGCCGTCAGCATCACCTCGGTCGCCATGCACGTCATCCAGCGCAGACGTCGAAGAGCCCTCCGCCAACGCGTCCTCAATGGAGAAGTCGATCTCGAAGCGCTCGGTGTCAAGCGTCTCACTGTTTCGCAACAAGTCCTCGACAAACTACCAATCTATACATACACGGCCGCCACTTCAGACGACCCAGAAAAGACTGGTCCCCAGCTTCCCGCCCAAGCACTCCATCCACCCTCTTCCTCGGAACATTCCGAAACAGCCCATAAGATATCACCGCTTTTCCGCCGCTCGTCTGTGCCTGCCGTACCAACGACTGGCATGTCGACCTCCTGGTCACAGCTAACCTGCCCCATATGTCTGGACGATTTCGAGCTCAACGAGACACAGGTGCGCGAGCTGCCTTGTCGCCACGTCTTCCATCCCGATTGCATTGATACCTTCCTCCTCCGCAACTCGTCGTTATGTCCAATGTGCAAGCAAAGCGTACTACCCAAAGGCGATTGTCCGGTCACAATCACCAATATAATGGTGCGTCGAGAGCGACATATCGCCCGCATGCGCGCCAGGAACGCACATTCCGCAAGCCAGCAACCAAGTGCTGTGCAACCTCATACAACGCCCCTCGCATCCATTGCGCTCGCTCGTCAGCCAGGGGCTTTCGGCTCGCTGGGGAGCAGAATAGGTGGTGCCTTTACTAGTCGACGTATCTTTAGCGCTCCTGAACCAACCCAGTCAAGACCGCCGGATATTGAAATGGCAAATACCACAAGCTTGCCACAATCCGCCGAAATTCCTCCAGCGCTACCTCCGCCAGCTGGTACTGACGCGACCCCAACCCAGGCAGCTACGCAAGATTGTGAACCATCCCGAAACCGCAGAGAATGGGCCCGCCAAAGAGCCCTAGCGCTGCTGGGAACCAGACAAGCCCCTTCCAGCGACGCTGAGGAGCAAGAGAATGGGCCTCGCTGGCGGCGAGGGCTTCGTAAAGTGTTCCCTGGCTTTCGTTAAAGTTTTTGTGCTCTTTTTGTGATACCGTGTCCAATGGACCAAGCATTTCCACTGGTGTTTTAGGTCATATGTTGTATTGTATGGTGTTTTTTTGGAAACGGCCAACTTTCGAACCGTTTGTCATTGTATGGGGTAAATATGATTCGACGCAGCGTCTGTCTCTTCTTTACTGCACATGATCTAACTAGTCAACTACTCGAATCTTTTCCTTTCCTTTGTGTCAGCAATGGTTGATATATTCATCTCCATAAGTACCATGTGCCAATATCTTTGGCGCTGTGTGTTTGCACAAGTCTTTCCTTGCTCGTTGTCATTCTAGTTTAGTTCCACAGTCAAGGACGTCACATGATTTACCAACTACGTTGCCGTAAACACTGATCTTCAGATTCATATCCAATCTTCCTCGCTCTATCCTTCATCAATCGATATAAGTCTACTCTCTTAGTCAATTACATACCATCACCTCACATAGCTTTAAGTAATGCCATAATCAATATCTCTTCGTTGAGAATAGTGGGAACTGTGTAGCCTCAATGAAGACCAACAGTTGCATACCTCTGAGAATTAAACATCACATCATACAGCAGTGGCAGAGTTTACTACCATGTGTTCCTTTGTATCTGTGTTATTAGCCGTAGCTGTTCCAATAGCCAACGGAGAAATTGTCTCTACCGCCTCCGATATCAATGTTGCCATCATAATGATTCCCTCCTTCATGAATCCCTGGCAGAGATATAAAAGTAGAGTCGATAGCTGCACCCCAAGTGTTTGATGCCTTCCATTCCCATGAGTACAAAAGTGTCGCGCCTCCTGAACGCCGTATCAGATCTCCCGCAATCATATACACCCCTCATGTCCGTCGCCTTACCATCGACAATGTTCAATGCTCCAGCTCGTCCCTACCAAACCTTTTCTTTCAGCCTCTTGAACTCTGCGACTTCATAGAGAGTCGGGCGTCGTGCAGCATTGTCCTCACAGCGGACAGGCCCTTGATTCCCACTCCTCTGCAGCTTGAACCGATACATCGCCTTGTCCTCATCCACCAACGCATAGCTCTCGACTTTGTACAACCCATCATACCGCAATCCCAGCTCAGGCCGGTATTTGTTCGTCTTGCGAAGCTGGGCCGAGCGAATGACGCGAATCGGATTGCCAAGTTGTGCCGAGTGAATGAGATGTAACGTGTTCTCCGTGGGCGTGCAGTTCTTGCCCTCGGTGCCGCTGTATTCGATGGTGTCGCCATCATCTTGGTCGTGATATCCGTTGCCGCCTGAGAGCACGATGGAATATGCTCCCTTATCCTTTTCCCCAAATATGCCTACAGGGTGAAGTGAGTGGGAATGCTCCTACGTTTGGAATCATAGACGAGAAACAGACACAGGGCGTAGTGTGATATTCTTACCTCCTTGCGGTGCTCCATGAGCCCCATCTCGCACAGTGCATAGCTGAGTGGGCCACCATTGCCCAAGCACAAGGTCACCTTCGCCGTAAAATTTCGCACTCGCAGGATGTTTGGCTCGGTATTCACGATCGATCTGGTCGCCGTTTCGATCTTTGCCTTTTACCGTGACGATACCCCGAAGGATATCTTGCTCGAAATTCTCGTTGTACCATCGGTTGTAAAGTTGGTACGCGTCTGCTTTCAAATCCCCTGGAAACCCCGAATCCTCCCTGAATATTCTTGGTAGACCAGTCTCATTAGCCAATATTCGCGCCTTTTTGAGGATGAATTTATCAACCTGCAACTTGATCTCAGCCTTGTGGATATGGTGTCGTAACTCCTCGTGAAGTTGGTTGAGCTGAGGTGACCTCTGCTCTGCTTCACATCGAATGGCACAAGCTTTAAGAGCGTCAAGAGCGGTCAGTGATTGAGGACGTTTTTTGCCGAGCTCCTTCATCGTGAAGCCGTTTTCTTTGATTGACTTGTCCCATTCCGGTAGCGTTGGCCGTACTGTGTATTTGTCCTTCGCGATTTCCGATGCAAAGATTGATCGTGACGGTATGATGTCCATAGGTTCTACTGCAACCGATGCTCCTCGCGTAGCGCCAGTAGGAGACGCTACAGCTCGAGTCGGTGGAGTTGCATGATCCAATTTTGAGGCTATGCGGTCTGGGCCGCTCTTCACCATCCGTGCTCTTCCCTGCTGGGTTCTGAGTATGTCCTTCTTTGACCTTCTTTCATCTCGCAACTGGACTTCACCTATCCTCCGGACTTCTTTGATCTGCTCCACGCGTTCTGGCTGTACAACGGGCACTGACCGCTCTGCAATCTTGAAAGCGTTTACGCTGTGGTGTGTCTGCGCCTCAGGAAGCTTCGCGAAAGCATGCCCAGTAGCACGCTTGTTCAACTTTTCTTTTTCTTTTGCATCTTGCGTCTTGTTTAGCGCACCAGATGCCATCCGCGCCACTGCCTCTCTCGCGCTTTTCACCATCCATGCTGGTGGGTTGAATTGCGCGATTTCTTTTTGCTCTCCTGGTTGTGCCATGCCGGGCAGCCGCTGGCAGTGGGTGTATAGAGTTTTAGGTCCCGATTAGGATCGATGGTTGTGTGTAATATCTGTCGAGACACAAAATACGGCAGGAGCAGTGACGAAAAGAGGGAGTGAGAGAAGGAGAGAAAGACAGAGAATGTTTGGTGGTGAAAGTGAGAGTACAGAATCACTCTTGGCGGTGGTAGAAATGCTATGGCAATGCTGTTTGCCTGTGTTGGTGTGCAAACGGCGATGTTGTAATTGTCAAGGTAAAGTTGAGCCTTTAGCGTTGGAGCAATACCACCATGTTCATGCTTGATTAGGCGTCATGGGTAATACGGGAAGTATAAGATAACGCGTTGTCTATGTAGCAAGGAGAAAGAGCTATTGTGGTTCTTGACGTTCTTCGTTGATGACATTCTATCTCTACGTGGTCTTGAGAAAACAAGGTAAACTCCGGGCGCCTGCTGGCGCCTGCTGGCGCCTGCTGGCGCCTGCTGGCGATGCTAAAACTCCAAATGTTAATGCATCAAAGAACCGGATTATTGACGCGTACAAACGCCTCATTTCTCACTCCTCTCAACTACCTGTCCTAATGCTTCGCCCTCAACCATCGCCTCTCCTGGCCCAGTGCCGACAAGACTCTTCCCCTCCACTTGCTTACTACCAGCCAGATCCAATTCGTCTCCCATATCCACGCTCAAGTTTGCCCAACCTCGCACGCTGTCCTTGGCAGAACTCAAGATCGCCATATCCTGTGCCAGGCTCGTGTCTTCTGCTTGTGCGTTGACTATTTCCAAATCTTGTGCACTCGTATTCGCGACTCTAATACCGCTTTGGCGCAATACTTGCAAGATAGCACGCGTATTAAGTCGAAGCACGCGATCTGGCTCTTTTGCACCAAAAACTTTGGCTGTTACCCAGGGAAAGAGAATGCCGAAATCGCTTTGGGACAAATGAGCAGAGGAAATGGGATAGAAGATGTGTGGGCCAGCTTGATCTGGATGCTTGGACCGCGCTTTTGGTGGCTTAGCGATAATACGCTTTGTCTCGTTGAAATTGGGGGTCCACTTGAAGAACCCTTCACTCAGGATAGTGAGAAGAGCCTTGCCGCCAACTGCCGCGTCGTAGCAAGGCATTGGCTTCGATCGAAGCCACGCGGTGTCGGGACTTTGGATAGGGAGCGCCCAAAGATCGAGTAGGATAACAGCACTGGTAGGTGTAATCTGGCGAACTAGGTGTGAGTCTCCAGAAGGTGTGAAGAGAGGCTTATAGCTTGGAATTCGTGCCTCAGTGCGGTAATGAACTGATTTGACGAATTGAACCATTGTGCAAGCGCCGAAAGAATGGCCGGCAAGGCTGATCGCGCCCGGCTCGTGGACGTTGAGGATGTTGGAGAACATGTTTAATAAACCCTTCTCGCTCGTTTTCGGCTGGTCTCCCGCCACATTCTTGAGGTTCTTCCCTATGTCGATTTTCAATAAAGCGTCATGTATCATGCCCAGCTCCCATAGCCGTATACGCAATTGCTCGTCTCTGGCCGCGTACACTTCCGTGCTTGGCTTGTGTGCAATCTGCCGATAATCAACGCGCTTGATTTTCTCTTTCTCTTCTGGGGTGTGGTGAATCGATAATGGCGCGCTTCCATCACGGTGATCTGGCGCTACCACGACGACCCCGTGACTAGCTAATGAACCACATATGTGCGAATACGCGTTTCTGGAGCCACCAAGACCATGGGAGAATATCACGACAGGCCACCGTTGCAATTTTGTAGGAGGATCGAGAATGTCCGCGTTTTGGTGGACTGGCATCGAGATATAGTACAATAGCTGTGGTAGTAATCTGTACAATTGTTAGCAGAGCTCAGGGACTCCGATTTATGGCCGTTTGGGATTTGCACTTACGAGAAGATACCCGCAAACGCACTGTTTGCACCCAAAAACCTCGCGTAAGCACTTATGTACTCCCTTTGCGGACTTGGTATCCATCTTACACCTCGCTGTTCGCTTTCCTGTTTGCAAGGATAGAACACTCTAAATGCGACTGTAGGCAGATCCGCTGGTGGCGCATTTGCACTGGGACTCTCCAATTCACTTGTGGGTATCTCTACGTCTACTGATCCGACTTTGTACGGGCCGGTGTGCGCAGGAAACGCAGGCGTAGGGTTGATACGATTAAGCCAGGTCATGTTGACGGCAGCCAATGGGCCCGTCTGCTTCGGCAGTACCCGGGAAGGGAAGGCGCGAGTTAAGGATCTAAAAGCTCGTGAGAACGACAGTGTGGTTGTGGTGGACAATAGCTAGGCAGCCTTAAGAATGAAGAAAGAGGTATTTGGAGGCAGTTGAGACAACGTAAATGCGTGGAAATGCAGGGGACGTTAGTAGCAATCACGAAGTACCTACCGAGGCGCAGGTAGGAAAAATATAGGACATAGCAGTGACGCAAATGCCATCGTTATCGTGCGCTAACACCAGGAACCTCCGGAGCACGCGACACAGTGAGAAAGCCTAACCAGTGACATCCATGATGTGGCAAGACAGTCGGACGCTGCCGAGGCATCGGACGCGTTTCGTCCGAAAAGAACTTTCTGTACGACTAGGGCAAAGCGCTCGGGCTGAGACGCCACACCTTTTGGGGTTGATTGATTACGCCCGAGTATCCAGGGAGCATCAAAGCGAGCGTCGATATCGTAAGAATGTAAGAATGCAGTTGTGTTGTGCGCGAACGCGATCCACGGATGACGACATACGGGATACAAGGTGAGACTAAACTCATTCGAGCATCCGGGCCAAAAGCATGTGATTGTGATATCGTTGAATGTTCGTGATGGATTATGATGACTATATAGCTTTGGAGGCGTGGATAGAGTTGGTGAATCTCAAAATATTAATCGAAAAGTATTATATCGTCCATGTCAACGTCCAAGACAAACGCCCCTGGGTATGCTACGGTCCAAAACGAATGCTCTGTACATTTGCAAGTACGCTCCACCAAGCTTCATGAACACCAAAGAAATCAGTTGTGGTCAAGTACCAGTGA
The DNA here is from genome assembly GCA_003313425.1 of Pseudopyrenochaeta lycopersici. NCBI lineage: Eukaryota > Fungi > Ascomycota > Dothideomycetes > Pleosporales > Pseudopyrenochaetaceae > Pseudopyrenochaeta > Pseudopyrenochaeta lycopersici. The sequence continues at coordinate 655,778 of NHZP01000023.1, forward strand.
GGTAAATCTTCTCTTCCCGTCGGTAATCCCATGCCATTAACAGCACCCTCTCCTCCTGTTCCCACCAAGTCTGAATACATCTTCCCATTCAGCCAACGCACCCGCTCCCTTCTTGCCTCTTCTTCGGTACCTGACGCCCTCATCTCCAAAACCACTCTTGATACTACCACTGCCATCGTCCCATCCCAAATCCCCGTATTGTATTCCGCTCGCCGGGTCATCAGGATCGATCTCGCCCAGCTCAATCTTGGTCAAGATCATTCTTGCCAGTCTATTGAACAGCTCCTCGACATTATCGCCATCTAGCGCCGATACTTCGACTGCCACGGGTATGCCATTTTCGCCAGCCCAACGCGACGCCGTCTCAGCAGGGACTTCCCGTCCTTCTGGTGCGACAGTGTATGATGCATGGAGGTTTGCGTTGATCGAGGGTGCGCGAGAGGATTGCGACGAGGGCGTGGGCGGTGGGAGGCCGCTTTCCGAAGAGGGCGTACTGCCGTAACTTCCAAACGAGCTATGTCCTGCGCCAGCAGGTGGCCCGTCTACGACGTCGTTTTTATTGCCTGCCAAAATGATGGTGATATCGGGCCCTGCTAGTGCGCGCGCATCATTCAAAAACGTTTGTAGTTGTTCGAAGCTCCTCCAACTGCTGACGTCGTATACGAGTATGGCGCCGGCTGCCCCGCGATAGTAGGATCGTGATACAGAGCGGAAGCGTTCTGTTCCTGCAGTGTCCCAGAGCTGAAGTTTCATGCGTTTTCGGTGCGACGAGTTCGCCTTGCGATCGGCGATGTGGACAATCTTGGAGGAGAATTCGACGCCGATTGTTTGTGAGGATAGGACCCGCCCTTGGCAAATAAGTTTGTGTCTCTACATCAGGCTGCTGTAGCCTCGCATAGCAACGTACATTCGCTCTTCACGAAGCGGTGCAGAAGACAGGACCTTGGCTTTACCGTCAGCGCTCGGACTTGCTGTCTGCTCACCATGAACTCACTTTCCAGCGCCACTAGGGCCTAGCAGTACAACCTTTGCTAGATAGTCATACATGCTACCCAGTTCCTGCACCTGTCTCAGCAAATCCTCGAGTCCTCTCTGTTTTCTCATACCTACTTGCAAAGGCGGCTCACCACTCCGAGTGGACGCATTTGAGGCTGCCCGGTTCCTTCCCATGCTGAACAGGGACAGCTATCTGCCTTCTACGCGCTCCTTTTAAGGGATATGGGCACAAACTATGGTCGCGTATATCTTCCGGGTACTCTCAGCCGGTACGCAAGGGAGGTGAGGTTTGCAGTGTACGACCATGTGCTGCGGCGGTGTTGCGTTGTAAGTCTTGGCTTATCGCGGCCAATCCAAGAAAACGGGAGCGAACCGCGGTCCGCGATGTTGTCACGCGACGATCAATTCCAAGCTTCGTCAGGCTGGACGTCGGCATATCTTTCTATAAATGCCTCTACTACAGATCCCCGACCCTTCTCCGATGAGTGCTTCCACACGCGTCCTGGTAGGTGTTGTCGTGTCTGGCCTACGCGGTGACATCATCTGGCTCAAATTATTGGCTTATAAATCAGGGTGTTCTTCACAAACATTGATACGCGACATAGCTAACATCAAGTCTACGATCGACCACAGTAAGACCCTACCACTTTGGTTTATTTTGGCGATCCCCAGAGTGGATATCATATAATGGCAACTGAGCAACAATCTCGGGCTGTACACTGTTTACCGCCTGATGGAATCAGTTTATGCAAGACGTCCAGTGTGATATCGGGTGTTCACTGGAAGTAAGCACAAGCGGGTACAAAGGTCACGTTGTGACCCAGATCACCAGATATTGGGAAGTCTACGTATCCTACATCGTCTCTAAGGGCACAAGGGCTCTCAGCACTAGCATTACAGCAACGTAACGAATGGTTCTTCATCGACAAGACTGCCGCCTGCGTCAAAGCCGCCTTGAATTAAACTACCCTCACATGTACAAGATTTTTTCAAGGCCGAATGAGATGAATTCTTCAATGTCGCATACTCCAATTGCCTGTGCCGACGAGGTCCAAAGTGTTGGATAGATTTGCCAAACTTGTTGTATGAATTGAAGGGCCAGCAACGTTATGGTGCTCGAAAGCGTAATCGCCTAGGAAGCATTGCAAGGGTGATGCTTGGCATCTAATCGCGTGCCTGAAACAGAAATGCCATGGACCAAACATCCTTGATCCATGGTGGAGCAAGCATTGCTTCCGCGCAACCGTCACTCGTCGCCTCAGAGGCTTCAACCTTGGACCGTGTCGCCGGCAAAGGCACATGTTGTCCATACCGCGCTCTGGCGGGATTGGTGGGCCTTGGCCTGCATGGCAAGGGCGCTGGGGCGAGCCAGTGGCTCGTCGAGCAGGTCGCATTCCGTGCGTGCTTTGTCCCGCCGCAACAGCCCTGGCGGCCCCATGTTGCTGGCCGGACGCGACTCGGGCTCGGATACTCGGCGTCGATTGGCTTAATGCGTTACAACTCATCCACGCACAGCTTGACAGCGAAGCGTGCGAGCAGAATTCCAAGCGCAAGGTTGTGACTGCCAGTGTGGTTCGAGCTAGGCGAATGAAGTGGCCGAGGCCTGTATAGGAAAACTGGGGTCGGCATGCTTTTGGCTCAGGGTCTGGATGTGGCATTTGAGGAGCATCTCAATGGCGAGCCATACTTGCAGTTGGCGGTGAGAGGTGCTTTAAAATCCACCCGCTGGCCCCCTCGCCCGTTGACCTGGCTACTCGAACGTTGCTGTCGCTGAGTGCTTTCCCCTCTCTCCCCCTCTTGTGTACGGTGCGGCCAGCTGCACCATTGTCTCCGCCCCTTCTCGTTGCGACGCCGCAGCTCTCAGGCTTCCCGAGCAATTTCCCAGCAGAACCAGGGTTGTCTGGACCAGATCAGCGCCCCGATCTGCATTATACTCTCCGACCCAACTTGCTCGTTTCCGCACCCAGCGTTTCCTCGAGACTTTCGACCCGACGCTGTGAGTTTTTGTGACTAGTACAGGCAGCAAAGTCACCTGGAGCACTTGACGACCGTCTGACCTGTCGCCTCGCCCGCCCAGAGCGAAGAAGCAGAACAACCGTCACACTGACGGTCAGCAACACGCCTAGGAGAAAGGAGCAACCGACCTGGTCACATTTCCGCAACATCTTCCGGCTCTCCCCTTCCATACCTGTACGTCTACCAGAGGCTCAACCACCGTCACTGCGACTGCACCGCGCACACCAACCCAGAATCGGCGCAAAACAGAGCCAACTCGCGCACACGCTTGCCTTCGAAACTGCACGGCGAACGACATACAACACCACAACCATGCACCGCAAAAACCCCATCAGCGTGCTCGTCTACAATACGCTTTTCCCAACACCATCCCCGACAGACCCGCCCTCGTTCAGCGCGCATCTCTCCAAAAATCTCGTGGGCGAGGTACGCATTGAAACGGCAAACTTCTACGGCTCGCTCGACACAATCGAAGCACGATACCCGGGTTTAAACTACGCTTTCCAACCCCACAGAAAGCGCCTAGGCAGATTCCCGCACCACAGACGCTTGTTCGAAGCGTTTGACCGCCTAGGGTTGACAGAGGCAGAGATACAAGGGTTTTGCAGATGGGAAGGCACGCTTTGGGCAAGGGAGCGCTATGAGAGAGACGAGGGAGTCAGGGTGGTGGATACAACGGGTGTGGAAATAGGGGCTTGGGTCGATCGACGGAAACATCCACAGAACTCCCAAGGAATAAATGTAAAGACAGACATTGAGGTCGAGATCGAGCAGGTAGCTACGGGTGAAGCATCTACAGCCGATACGCGGCGCCCCCACGCCGACACAGAGATGCGCGACTCGGATGCCGAGGACGATGCCGAAAGTGAGGAGGAGGAGGAAGAGCTCAGCGCAAGTGTTGGTTTCTCCCTTAACGCACGGCTCCTCCACGCTGCCGCCCTCCGCGAACAAGGCAACGCAAACGTGCCCATGGACCCTGAATGGGAGCAATATCTCAAGGAAGCACAGGAGCGCGGCGAGCTAAACATTGATGCTACGCGAGAGGCGCTGCGAAGCATGGCTGGCCAGATTGCACAACTGCACCAAACACAAGTCGCCGCCGAAGGCACGGTGGGAAATGTGGCAGAGCAGTTCCAGCCACCTGCTGCGCCTGCTTAGGAAGCGACGGTGAATGAGGTGGGGATGATTGCTATGTTCTTTGACAGTTTGCTGTTCCATCCGTTTTGAGGTTTACAATGCACTGCATGGCGTTGCAACAAACGGCGTTTTGCGGGGGACACAGGCTTGGGATTTGCCGGATACCCAGGATTCGCTGGGCTTGGCTTTTGGACTAATGATGGAATTCTTTCTGTTCTATAGACTGCTTGCTTGCGTTTTGAACGCTCTGGGTGAGCAACAAGGCAATACCTTAGCATGGCATGGTGTGGCACATGGTTATAATTGGGATTGGCTGGTTCAGATGCATTGCATTCGTGGTATTCATCTTCATGGTCTTGCAAGACTCTTTGGCTGGTGATTTGTTGCAAAGTGCAGTGCCGTGCCGCGCCGGCCATACCCACTGGCCGAAGCATGCCATGTCCTCCAATATGTTCACTGGAATGGCCATACTCGCATCTTTGAACTGTTGGCCCGTCCTCTGCGCAAAGCAAGCTCAGTAGGCAGGCTTTGCCCTGCCTGTCCTGCTCGAGACCTATACTACCAGGCGAACTTGTTTGGTTTCCTCTTGTGGATGTCTACTTTGGGGAGTCTTAGCCTAGGCGCCTGCCGATTCCACCGAAGCCGCTGAAGCCTGCAGGCCCTCTCTTGGTTCCCCTTGTGACCCTAGCACTTCCGCCCTCATCGTCAATTTCCATCTCGTCGCCTCCGCCTAAGCCTATCAAGCCTCGTTTTCCGGTGTTCTTCTCCTCATTGCCCTGCAGGGCGGCCTCGAGCGCACGCTCCTTCTTTCGGCGCAGTTTCTCTCTATCCACTGCTTCTTTCTTGACCTTTTCGACTTGTGCTTCGAGGTCCGCTAGGGCGGAGTCGCAACGTTGCGACCATGATTGGAGAGTGGTCTGTAGCGCGGGGAGTGAGCCTGGGGCGAGGTCGCGGAGCGGTGAGATGGATGTAACAGATACGAGAGAGTGCGCGGGGTCGAGAGTGGCAGTGATGAGGCCAGAATATATTGCAGTCGTGATTAGCTCTTCAAGGGCACGAGTGGTGGGCAGATCTAGCGCCGTGAGGAGATGTTTGTAGGTCAAGGTGTTGTGTGATCGAGAGAGCGGTAATAATGAAAGCAACAAGAGCTTCTGGTGCTGTTGTGCTGACAGTTTAGGAAGGTTTGCTTGCGCTGCAGACAGTCAATATCATTCACCAAACATAGCCAGCTGAAGCAACAGCTTCCACAGAAAGCATGCACCGCCGAACATACCCTTGTAGTCCTCCCACGTTCCCCAGGCGAAGATTTCCAACAGCGTGAGGTAGGATGCATACTCTTCCGAACTCCGCAGGTTCTGGATGTTTGGCGTCTGCAGCAATTCGGCGAAGATGTATGTGTTGGGAGCGCTCGTGGCTTGCGTGACCAAGTCCGACGCTGCTCTCGGCGATGTTGCGGACTTGCTAAGAGCGAGGAAGGGCTCGAGAGCATTGAGGGCCTTGGTTTGCTCCATGGGTAGAATGGCGGGAGGACGAGATGGCTTGGAGAAGAGTGGGCGATTATTTGGCGTTTACGTGAGCTCCTTGTGTTGAAGTCGAGCAGGCAGCTACAGAGGTGATTGGAGATCTTGGCGTCATGGTCGCGCCTGCCCCGCGAAACGTCAAGCCACACCCCACTCCCGGCCCAGGTATGCCAGACAAGTCACCAGCCAAGCGCCTCATTCTTTGTTTAGAACATCGGACCTCACTCGTTCGCTGCGTGTTGTTGTCTCTGTTTCACAAACACTTCTTTTGCCGAGGAGGAACGCGCTTCAGGGCCAGCCGGGCGCGAAACCTGCTCGACGTCTTGCCTTTGGGCTTTCGGCACGGAGAGACGGGCGCATCGAAGATTGCGAAAATAGATTGAGGTGTGTGGCTCATCTGTAAGACTGGGCCGCAGCCTCTCTGGGCTGGCTCTCTGTCACGAGGCTGCTGAACTATTCGGCCATCTTGTGCTGAAAAGAGCTGGGTCCGTGGCAGGACGGACCTGAGGCTCCGCTTGTCGCACTTGAGCATCATTCGAGTGTTTCAAGGGCCTTCCTGTTTCAGCCGCCAAGCAGAAACACCACCAACCCTTTGTGCAGCACGGCAATATATCTCGCGTCTTCAAGACAAGGCAGAAACTCCATTGTCGATAAGTTTTCGATCATTTTTTTCGTCGCCTCTGTTCACCAACTTCGCCCTGCATTTGGCAGTCCGTTTCTGGCATCTGGAACTTGCGCTCGTCGTAGCGTCCCAGTAGTCGCAGCGAATCGTCAGCTTACGGACCTGGTCTAGCCCACTTTGACAGCCCGCCGTCCTGGCTCGCTTTATTCAGGTGCCGGAGAGATTGTGGCTGCTGCACTCCGTCCATCGTCCTACTAAGCACTTCGCCATCTGGCAACTACCGGAAGCTGGACTTCCTTTTGTTCTCTTAAACTGTCAGGATCGTCGGCCGCTGTCTCGCGACATTGATTGAGTGCATGTCGCAATATATTTCGCTTCGTCTCCTTAACCAACCCTCCCTCGTACGATCCGCGCTCGCGCCCTGCTGACAGCTCGACTTCTACACGCCCGGCAGGGCTCTTTTCCTACCACGTAGCCGCAACCGTCTCTCAACACACTCCCAGACATTATGGCACCTGCAACGGCCACGGCCGGCGCCACGGCACACATGGCGACAACCACACTCAAAGTCGAGGGTATGACATGCGGCGCATGCACCTCGGCCATTGAGTCGGGCTTCCAGGGCGTCAACGGGGTGGGCAATGTGTCGATAAGCCTGGTGATGGAGCGCGCAGTCATACAACACGATCCTGAAATAATTTCGGCCGATCAAGTAAAAGAAATCATTGAAGACAGAGGATTCGATGCCGAGGTACTTTCAACGGACCTCCCAGTCGCACACAATACAGAGGACTACTTCCTGAGTGACTCTGAAGACGAGGATGAGGCCATAAACCCAAATATTTCAACGACCACCCTCTCGGTTGGTGGCATGACATGTGGCGCATGCACATCTGCTGTCGAAGGGGCTTTCAAGGATGTAGCTGGGATCAAATCATTCAGCATATCCTTGCTTTCGGAGCGTGCCGTAATCGAACACGATACCACACTTATTTCATCTGACAAGTTGGCCGAAACAATAGAAGATGTTGGCTTCGATGCCGAGGTGCTAGATACCGTAGCCGCAAGCCCAGCACCTAAGAAGAGCAGGGGCTCAAAGAAGCAGAAAACGATGACTACAACAGTAGCCGTCGAGGGCATGACATGTGGAGCTTGTACATCGGCCATCGAGAGCGGGTTCAAAGATGTGGAAGGTGTACACCAGTTCAACATCAGCTTACTTGCGAACCGCGCTGTACTTGTCCACGACCCTGCGAAACTTACAGAGGACCAGATAGTGGAGATCATTGAGGATCGGGGATTTGATGCCAAAGTTCTCTCTTCTGTAGATAGCAGTGTACAGCAGATGTCGACGAACAACGGGCCCGTCCATCTCAAGATCTATGGGCTACCGAATCCGAACGCGGCTGAGCATCTGGAGGCACTTTTGAGGAAACGACCCGGCATCACATCTGCTGCCGTCAATTTCAACACCTCAAGAGCGACAATTCAGCGCGAACTACAGATTATTGGACTCCGAGCAATCGTCGAAGCAGTCGAGGAGGCCGGGTATAATGCACTTGTGGCCGACTCAGACGACAACAACGCTCAGCTCGAATCACTTGCCAAGACAAAGGAGATTCAAGAATGGAGACGAGCCGTCATCTTCTCCGCCTGGTTCGCTATCCCTGTTTTCCTCACCAGCATGTTCTTCCCCATGTTCTTGCCTTTCCTCAACTATGGCGCCATTTGCATTATACCCGGTTTGTTCCTCGGAGACATTGTTTGTCTTGCTCTTACTATCCCCGTTCAATTCGGAATCGGAAAACGGTTTTATATCTCAGCCTACAAGTCTCTTAGCCATGGTTCACCCACTATGGATGTTTTAGTTGTGCTCGGAACCTCAGCCGCCTTTTTCTTCAGTGTTGCTGGGATGCTGGTCTCACTCCTTGTTTCTCCACATACGAAGCCGACGACACTTTTTGATACCAGTACCATGTTGATTACCTTCATCAGCTTGGGTCGCTACCTCGAGAACAGGGCAAAGGGCCAGACCTCGAAAGCACTCTCAAGACTCATGTCGCTGGCACCGTCTATGGCCACTATTTATGCAGATCCCATCGCTGCTGCGAAAGCTGCCGAGGGCTGGGATGTGGCTGAGGAGAAAGTAGCACGAAAATCCACTGATGGTAATGCTATTGAGGAGAGGGTCATTGCAACGGAGCTCATCGAGGTGGGCGACGTTGTCATTCTTCGGCCTGGAGATAAGATCCCTGCTGATGGAACAGTGACTCGTGGCGAGTCGTATCTCGATGAAAGCATGGTCACCGGCGAAGCGATGCCAATCCTCAAGAAGAAGGGCGCACCTCTAATGGCAGGGACTGTCAACGGCAACGGTCGTCTGGAATTTGTTGTCACTCGAGCGGGTCGCGACACCCAACTCAGTCAGATTGTTCGACTCGTTCAGGAAGCCCAGACAAGCCGTGCTCCCATCCAGCGTCTCGCGGATACTGTTGCGGGTTACTTCGTACCCATCATCATCACGCTCGGTCTTGCTACTTTCGTTGCCTGGATGGTGCTCAGCCACGTCCTACCGTATCCGCCGAAAGTGTTCCTCGATCACGCTAGCGGCGGCAAGCTCATGGTGTGCGTCAAGCTCTGTATTGCTGTCATTGTCTTCGCCTGCCCTTGTGCCCTTGGCCTTGCAACTCCCACTGCAGTCATGGTCGGAACGGGTGTTGGCGCTGAGCACGGCATTCTTGTCAAAGGCGGTGCAGCTTTGGAGACCGCCACCAAGATCACTCACGTGGTATTTGACAAAACTGGTACGCTCACTGTGGGCAAGATGAGTGTCTCAAAGGCCGATATTCAGGGCGAGTGGGCGAATGCCCAGAAGAAAAATCTTTGGTGGACACTTATCGGTCTTGCTGAGATGGGTTCTGAACATCCAATTGCAAAGGCTATTGTTCTGTCCGCCAAGGAGCACCTCCGCCTTGGTCCTGATGGAACGCTTGACGGTTCAGTTGGTGATTTTGAAGCCATCATTGGAAAGGGGATAATGGCCACCGTTGAAGCAGCCATCTCCCGCGAGCGCAAACGTTACAAGGTTCTTATCGGAAATGCAACATTCCTGATGTCGGAAGGCGTCAATGTTCCTGATTCAATCGACGAACCGCTGCATCCTGCCGCAGCCGCCAATCCACAAGGATCCCAGTCACGCTCTGCTGGTATTACTAAGATTCACACCGCGATCGGCAATACCTATACTGGTACACTCAGCTTATCTGACACAATCAAACCATCTGCCCGTGCGACAATTCTCGCTCTCACGCGCCTCGGTATAACCTCATCCATCGTAACAGGCGACACGTCAGCATCTGCCCTCGTTGTCGCAGCAGCAGTTGGTATCGACATCGCCGACGTCCATGCTTCTGCCACCCCAGCCGACAAGAAAGCCATAGTCGCGGATCTTCAATCCCGTGGTCAAGTCATTGGTATGGTTGGTGACGGCATTAACGACTCACCTGCCCTTGCATCTGCTGATATAGGTATCGCGCTGTCGACTGGCACTGATGTCGCTATGGAAGCTGCGAGTATCGTGCTCATGTCCAATACCGATCTTCTCGCCATTCCAGCCAGCTTAGTCCTGAGCCGTGCAATCTTTTGGCGTATAAAACTCAACCTCGCATGGGCGTGCATGTATAATTTCGTTGGCTTGCCTTTCGCTATGGGGCTCTTCCTCCCTTGGGGTCTTTCACTCCATCCCATGGCAGCCGGTGCAGCGATGGCTTGCTCTTCCGTGTCCGTAGTAATGAGTTCACTACACTTGAAATTCTGGGGCAGGCCTAGTTGGATGAAAATAAGCGTGCTAGATCCGGAGGCGCCGATTGACGAGCGAGAGATGGAGATAGAGAAGTTGGAGAAGAAGGGACTGTTGAGCAATGCGAGGGACTGGATTCAGGAGAGTTGGGGGGCTTGGAGGCGAAATAAAGAAGAAGCTGGGTATCTCCCGCTGAGAGATATGGGTGACCATTGAGAGACGAAGAGATGTAAAAGGTGATATGTCTTGTGCATTGCATGCGGTGATGAGCATTTAGGATACCATTTCCTTTCCTTTCAATTTCTTTAGTAGTTCGAGTCTCTGTAAATATCACTTGACTCTTTCCTTAGCCGCTTAGAATATACTGTGAGTGAATCGTTGCTCCTCCAGTCACGACGACTACATAACGCGCTCTTGTTGTTTCATTCACCACTGTGATATAGTGCTAATGAGACTGAGATTGGCGCATAATTGCTTCATCACATTTTGCGTGATGGGATTGCGCCTTCAGAGGCTGATTCTAAGAAGCTAAACTAATCATGCCAATTCATTACAATAAATCCGCTCACAAGATTGCTCGCCTCTCTGCTGGACCGGACCGAACCAGCTCTATAATGCGATACATACGCAAAGTATACTTTTCCATCCCCTTTCATACGGCATCTTCATCATCATAATCATCTTCATCATCAACACCAACGAAAAAGAATTTTAGGCCCTCATATTCGGTTTGACGTCTGCCCGTCCCACTCCACCCAGCCTACTCGATTCTCGGACGTGTCACGAGCCCTGAAAAACTCACCAGTCCAGCCAAAGTACACAACGCCTCTTCCATCGGCGCCGAGATCACTTGGACCGCCTTCAATTCCACCAGACTCTCTCCAGGACTCGCGATTCAACTCCCTCAGTCGCGCCACAAGCTGTCTGAACTTATCATCCTGGTAGCTACCCCTCCACTGCACAGGGAGCTGGATATCAAATCCATCAACGACTACCTCTTCGCCTAGCGGACGTGAGAGGCTTCTTAGAACAGATGAAGGCGGATTAACCCAGTTCGAGCCCTTCATTGATGGAGGTACGGAAGGAGAGCCGACGTCTGGTCCCAAGGGCCGAAGGTCTGCGCGCTCGGTGTGGCCTTCGCCGAACAAACTGAACAGCGTTAAGGCAAAGGCGGAAGGAGGATGGTTTTCGTTAAAAAGATTCGGAAACTGTGGGTTCGGAACCTGTTCATCGGTAGGCAAAGGTACTATGACGGGGACGGGCGATTCAGTCACCACAGGTTGCACGGAACCTACGGGCGACTCCGTCACTACGGGCTGTTCAGTCTCCACAGGTGCCTCGGTCACCACAAGCCATTCAGATTCTAGTGGCTGCTCGGATTCCAACGGCGTCACGGTTTCCAATGGCTCCTCAGCTGGTCCCACAGTCTGCACTAAGCTCGCAGTCACAGTTGGTCCCTCGGTCAGTACTGGCTCTACGGACTCGACTGATCCCAAGGTTATTACTGGCAGCTCAGAAACCACTGGTTCCTCAGCTTCGGTTGGTTCAGATGTTACTGCTGGCAACTCAGACACCACTGGTTCCTCAAATTCGACTGGTTCAGAGGTTACTGCTGGCAACTCAGAAACCGCTTGCACTTCGGTGGCTGAAGGCACCTCAATTACAAATATATTACTATCGGTGGGGATAACAAGGAAGCTGGGGTTCGATGATATCGTGTCGAGGATGGGGATGGGTGCGTTAGGCTGTGAGATCGATGAGATAGATAGTCCCGTTGGTGGACTGGACAGTACAACAGGTGGACGGGACAATGGGATCGACGAGCTAGATGTTAGGATGGGTGAATTAGATAGTAGAACGGGCGAGGTGGAAAGTATTACAGAACTGGTGGATAGTAGTGTGGTCGAACTGGACAGTGGTACAGTCAAACTAGATACTAGGACTGGTGAACTGGAACGTAGCACTGTTGGAGTGGATAGTAAAACGGATGAAGTGGAAACGAGCACGGACGGTCTAGGCGGTACAATAGGTCGCCTAGTGAGACCAGGGGGAGCTATTGGTCTAGGTTTAGTTGCAACAGGTTTAGGTTTAGGTTTAGGTTTGGGGTTGGGTTTGGGTTTAGGTCCCGGGCGGTTAGAATTTGGGCGGCGCGAGTTGGTGATTTGTCGTTTCTTCTTCCTCTCTTCGCCCTCTAACTCGTCATCACTATCATCAGCGTAGTATGAGCCAAAAGGCTCAGCGGGGCTCCCGGGGTCGCCAAAGTTTGTATTTCCTCCTACAACGCCTAGACCGTCTGCTTTGATACTAAGGAGTACCTTACGTCCAGAGGCCTGGCAGCGCTGTACTTCTGTGCCAAGGGCTGTGCAATTCAGGAGGCCAGGTGCTTGGATTGCTTGTCGGCTGTTTGGCTCTAGGCATCCAGGGAATGTAAATAGTGAAGGGTAGCCATTGGGCCCGTAAAAGCGGTTCAAAATGGGGAGGGTGATGACTCTGATCTGTGGGTCACGGCAGAGACTACGGAAGCTGAGAAGACCTGGGAAGGGAATTAGAGCCAAAGGGGGTTGATTGAAATATGAAACAGGGATATAGGGTAGGACATGGGCTGTGAAGAGATGACACGTGTGCATCATGTTCAGAAGCAATGCAGGCAATGGTCGTGCAGAAGGTGTATATTACTACCAGAGACCATTGTGCGCAGTGTCTGCAACCAAGACATCACATACACACTCCAGTCGACTTGTGCACCTCAGGAGTACTGACCTGGAAGTTCGAAAGGGGGAAGAGTAGTGTCGGTCTCATTGAGCACCGGACTTGATGTTGACAAAAGCGTAGGCTCAAGCGAAACCGTTGTTGAAGTTATGACCGTAACATTAGGATACAACGGTATCGCGGTATCATTGACTGGCGTGCTGATAATCGTTCCCGCAGAAGGAGCGGCGGTTCCAGTACCAGGAATCAATTTAGGAGAAACGTAGGTTGAGTTGGGAAATAGCGCAATTTCAGTGAATAGAATCGGAGTATTGCTAATCGTTGCTACAGATGGAGCAGCTGTGCCGGTGCCAGGAATTACTATAGGAGTGATGGAGGTCGTGTTCGGATAGAGTGGGCTCTCACCGATAGTGACCGATACATTGACAGCTGTGCCTGGGCTACCGGTGCCAGAGCTTGGGGTTGGAAGAACGTTAGTTGTGTTCGCATATAGCGGAACGGTGACAGGTATTGATACATTAAGAGCTGTGCCTGGAACGCCGGTCACAGTGACTATCGTTGGAAGGATGAACGTTGTGTTAAGATATTTAGGGGGTTCCGTAACGGTTGCGTTCAAGATACCTGTCCCAGCCGGCACTCCAGTACCAGAAGCAATGGCCGTTGGGGTAACGAATGTGATGTTTGGCCACAACAGAGTCGCGTTATCGTATATTAGGGTGCTAACGCCAGTTCCAACCGACACTCCACCAGTGCCAGAAACAGTGGTCACCGGGCTAGCGAATGTACTGTTTGGCCACAATAGAGTCGCGTTATCGTAGATTAGGGTGCTAACACCAGTTCCAACCGATACTCCACCCGTACCAGATATCACAGGTGTTGGAACAACGAATGTACTGTTTGGCCACAACAGAGTCGCGTTATCATATATCAAGGTGCTAACACCAGTGCCAACTGATACTCCACCTGTACCCGATACCGCAGGTGTTGGGGTAACGAATGTGATGTTCGGCCACAACAAAGTCGCGTTATCGTATATTACGGCGGTGCTTATGCCAGTTCCGACTGACACACCACCCGTACCGGAAACAATGGCGGTTGGGCTAACGAATGTACTATTTGGCCACAACAGAGTCGAGTTATCGTATATTAGGGTGCTAACGCCAGTTCCAACCGATACTCCACCCGTAACCGATATCACAGGTGTAGGAACAACGAACGTGCTGTTCGGCCACAGCAGGGTCGCGATATCAGATGCTGGTGTGTTAATACCTGTCCCTGCTGATGGTTCCCCAGTTCCTGGAATTGGGGAGGGGACGACAGTTGCAGTGACAATTATGATACTCGTCAATTGGATACTCGTCGTCGATGTATTTGTCGCCGTTTCATTCGAGCCAAGGGAGATACTTGAAGGAACTGGGTTTATAAGGATATCCGATGGGACAAAGGTGGGTTCTGTTGAGTTGCCGATCCACGATGATGGCAGTCCGGTTCCTGGAGGTATGGCTGTGAATTCGTCCGTGATCAATGCAGGAGTTAGAGTCGACCAAATGGCGGTTGAGTTCATTGGAAACGGCGGCGCTACACTCGATGGCGTAGAAGTGGCCTCAGGTATCGTAATCTCGGAGCTAACTGCTAGTACTGTGCTTAGAGGAGGTTCAGGCGGAATCACCACCGAACTCGTGGTCTCGCTGATTACATCGACCGCTGCCGAGCTCGACACTTCGATAGGCGTAGGGGTGATAGAAACCGATGTTGTGGACGCCTCGTCATCACTGGGCTTCTCATGTCCACCAAATAGGCGTTCGACAAGGTCCCTGAGGAAATCGTATCCGGTATAGGTTCTTAAAATTTCGCCAATTTGGTCGAAGAGATTGGCCGGCTTCTTTGGTGTCTCGGGTTCCTCGCGTTTCTGGGTGTTCGACGTGACAGGAATATCTACTTGCAGTCTTGGGTGGTTTTCAACCGGAACGAGTGGTATGCGCGGATCAAGCACTTGATGTGGGAGCACTGCAGCATTCGCCACGTTCGCGACAAGCAGTACGAGTGTGAGCAAATGAATGGCTACTCGGGAGCAAGTAGGCGCCATAATTGCCACGTGCTCTTCAAGCGAATGTGAGAGAAAACGAGTGACAAAACGCGCGGGGAGGAAGTAGACCTGAAGCGCATTGGTAAGGTGATCGTATATATGCGTGACAAGCAAGGGAGATTGCGGCATCGGGACATGGCCAAGGGAGGAATGGGATCACCAAAAGAGTCTAGGAAGAGCCCGACCAGTTGGGCAATAATTTGCATAAGTGTTGAGGATCGGAAAAGGGTTGATGGGAGATTGAAGGCATGACCGTACGACGGTCGACGCGATATTCTGCATTCCTATCTTGGACTATCAGCAGCGCGAGACATTCCACGTTGAAAGTTCATGTTTCCCGCATGCCTGGCGTTCAGCCCTTTAAAAAGAACACTGTCAACTTTTAGCGGCTAATTGCGCTTAACAACGTGGTTGTGAAAAATAGAAGACAAGAAAGTACTGATAGCATAATATCGACGGGGCTGTCGCGTCGCCTGTGATGATCACGAACGGCCACTCCCTTTCATAACTCTTGCTCGTCGCGGTCAGCCTTACTTGTGGTCGATACTAGGCCACCATAGTCGCTCCAAGTAAGGTAGGTTCCAATCGCGGCGTGATAGGCTAGCTGTCGATTGTTGAACTTCGTTTGTTGTTTCCCTCTACGAGAATTTGGGGTCACAACAACCCCACTACCAGTGGCTAAAAGTGGAGCTGGTGATAAAGGAGTGAGTGAAGTAGTTAGACCCAAGGATCGTGGCGACGAATAGTTTGGTTCTATGATTTTTGTTTTCGACGGAGTCGGAGCATTTGCTGTGAATTCTCGGCTTGCTTCTGATGAAGCAGTAGACGTATGTTGAAACTCCATGCGTCCTCTGTCGGGAACAGCTGTTAAGGTACCATCAGGCATTGCAATTGGTGGAACGACGCCAGGCAATTCCACATCTTCCGTGGAGACGTGCTGGGTCGCGAAGTCGTCTCTCCGAGTGCGCCTTGACGCAGCCGGAGTCGCAATCAAAGCGTCAACAGTAGTCTGTGTATCTTCTTGAGTATCTTCAAAGTCCCGTTTTTTCCTGTTTTCGTTTAATAGCTTTGCTTCGTACAATTGCATCATCTTCGTATCATGGCGGAATACGTCACCAGAGCAGAGCTCTCCAAATAGGTTCCGCATGCTGACCACTGGCGTCCAAGTATCCTCATCGACCGTACAAGGTATGATGTCAGCGGGATTTAGGGCTTCAATAAGGTTGCAGAGCTCCGAATATGATGAGTGCCGTGAGTAAGGGAATCGAATCGCTCGACTTGGTGAACCACTATCCTGGTTCGCCAAACAATGAGAGGATAGTACAGAGGCAAGAAAATTCAGAGATATGGAATCCTGGCTCTCTTTCTGGAATTGCATGTCGATATCGAGTTTACCGTTGCCATCATGGAGCGCTTGCTTGAGTAGCGCAGGAAAATTTGGAGGCAGTCTTTCGTCGTCAATAGATGCAGCGTGAAAATCCCTAAGTTTGCTGGCCTCTGCCAGATTACCGGTTTCTAGCTGTTCCTTTCGATCTAAGTCGCCATTTCCACCTCCCGCTCCCAGTTCAGCAATATCCTCTCCATCAGCACGAGTGATAATTGGTATGATGTGTACGATCTTGGAGTCCGTATCACGGTCCATAACCCGACAACCCGTGCCGCGTTCACAGCTGTGTATGCGCACGCTTTCTTTTGAGGTCAAGCAACCTGGCTGTATGTGATTTCCATTTTTGAAGCCACATAATGCGGGCGCCTCGTGGATTTCTAGGCCAGATTCGCGAACGAACTTATTGTCAACTGGCACGCAAAGGCCTATTTCTCGAAGCTGCGAGCTGCCCAAAGTAGAGAGCGAGCCATATAGACGTGCCCGGTAGTCGTCGAGATGAATCCGAGAATCTAAGAAAGACGAAAGCGCTACCCAAACCTTCTCGTATCCAAAGGTCCAAGAATGGAAATAGAAGATAGTGTCGTCTGGATACTGGCTAACCTTTTCAAGAAGCTCTCGAACACCTTCCGCCTTGCTAGGAAACTGGCGATAAGGCTCGCTCTTTGTGGCGAACGTCGTGTCCAGATACACGCAATCTAGTCGACGAGTGCCTGAAGTGTATGGCAAAAGCACAGGGTTTTGTACCAATGAGTTCAACCACCAAGTTTCTGCTCGGACATCACCTGTGTATAGGATCGCATTGTCATTTCCCTCGATAAGAAACATCACAGCGCCAATGCAATGGTTCGCATCAATCAATGTCACTCTCAGTATATTGCCCGGCGCGAGTTCGATCACTGTTGGCGTGTCCAGGGGAAGCGGCTTCGCTAATTTACGCATGCTCCTGTCGTATGTAACATTGCGTCGTTCCAACACTCCTTTCGCAAAGTTGATACGGTGATGATACTTCTCGAGCCGGAGGAGTATTTGCCTTGTAGCTGCCGAGCAGTACACAAATGGGGCTCGGATTGACTCGAGGCCACTCAAATGATCGGAGTGGACATGGCTAAGGAAGCACGCCAAGGGAGCTTTGTGCTCAGGCTGTTGTCGAAAGTAATCGATTCTGATGTTGGGGAATTCGGCTACAAAGCCTTTGAAAGTGGACATGGAGTGTAATTACACTGGTCCACCGAAGATAACATTTCCGAAAGGTTATTATGTACTTTGATACTGAGGAGCCTGAGCTCATGGCTAGTGGTGGCGAGAAACCAGAAAACGGAAATAGCACGTGCACACCTGCAACCACGGGCCTTTACATCTCTCTCACCACCGGAAACGTAAAGGTTCGAAAAGCGACACAATAGATGCCCATAATTCACACTTGAGGCATTATACTTTCTCATTTTGCGTACTTGAACAGCTACAAGACAAAAACATCGCTAACCTTCACAACTTGCCCTGTGGCTATCGACTTGTTCGCGCAGACACCAGTCAATATCGACAATGCACCATCTACATGAGTCGCAGCTCTCATGTCCTGGTCAATCTCAGCCCCCTTTTCGCCAAACAGGTCCGCTAACAAGATTTCGTCTCCGCCACCATGTGCGCCCACGCTGGTCGGGATCTCTACGTCCACGGGTTTCTCGAATAACTTCCGTAACGTGATAGTTCGGGTTTCAAGTGAACCCTCAAGTGACTGATCTCCGCCGCTGTTGACATATGAATTCTCAACAACTTCCATTTCCAGACGGCCGCCTGTACCGTTGAATGACACGCGGAAGCCTTCCCATGGCGCGTATGCTGTCAGCGAGTATGTCAGGACGGCACCGTTGCGGTATCGTACAAGCAGGTTCATTGTATCCTCGATGCTTATACCATCACCGAAGACGCTTTGGTCGCGGTAGTATGCGTCTTCATGCTCCGCATCGAGATACATCTTTTTGAGCTTATCGTTGTTTTCCATGTGCAGGGCAAACGGGTCACTTTTTGCAGCCTCGCTTCCATGTGCACGAGTGTAAAAGCTGGTGACGCCTCGTTTCTCGGCGTTTTCACGCCCGTAGAATTTCAAATCGCCTTGTGCATACACAGTCTCAGGCTGTGAGTTGAGCCAAAAGTTAACGAGGTCGAAATGATGGGTGCTTTTATGGACTAGCAAGCCTCCGCTGTTGCGCTTGTCCCGATGCCAGCGACGAAAGTAGTCGGCACCGTGGGAGGTATTGAGCATCCATTCGAAATGTATGCTTGTTACGCTGCCGATGGCGCCGGAGCGCAGTAGCTCCCAGACTTTGGTGTTGTGCGGCGCGTACCTGTAATTGAAGGTCACTCGTACTTTCTTTCCAGTCCGCTCAACAGCATCAAAGATTTCTCGACATCGTGGCGGGTCAATAGTCATTGGCTTTTCGGTTACAACATTGCATCCCAATTCCAACGCTCTTACAATGTAAATATTGTGCGTCCGATCGATTGTGGTGACAATAACTTCGTCTGGTTTTGTTTCTTGAATCATGCGGTCAAAGTCTGCTGCTTTGAAGGTGGGAACTGAGGCATGACCGAACGACTGTAACTGTTGATTCGCAAAGTCAAGCCGTGTTTGGTTTGTGTCACATAGTGCCACTATAGTTGATGTTTCTTTGTAGGTTGTTGCTATTGCAGAGTAAAAGAACGACGAACGACCACCGGTGCCAATGAGTGCGTATTTCTTCAACTTTGCTTTGGTTTCTGCCATGTTTGTGATCGTTATTCGGAGTGGTATGTCGATCCAGTCATATCAAACACCAAGACCTAATGCTGCAGCAGAGTCTTAAGAAAGGAAATGTCCCACCATGATGCCTCGGTGTAAACGTTGCCCCGCCAAGGGGTCTCGGCTGCTTTCGGTCATCAATGCTCCGACACCCGCATCAACTTGTCGATCAACTTAGCCAAAAGATAGTCCTAGGCGGTGATCCTGGACCGAGTGCTCCTTTAGCCGCCGGTTGGACACACCTTGCACGACAAGCCCCACCTGGTCCACCCCCATGGGGAGATCAGACCAAGGAGACGACCGTTCGATGCAACCATGTGGGGGAAAGAGACTGGCCGACACTGCTTGCTAATGGGCTGATCGTGCGCTTCAACAGGTTGCTAATGCAGCGTTAATGAAGGTAATACGTGGAGATGAGTTTCTCCTGTTGTTACCCAACTTGACATCAACGACCATGTGTTGTAATCCTTCGGTCCATTGGTGAGCTTTCAAACCACTCGGTAGATGTCTTCCGGTTCATCTGTATGATTGATAAAGAAGCGTGCGGGTCGAATGGTGGAGCACTTGAAGAGCGGCCCTGCTTCAGTACCATCCACGGCGGAGATGACGACTACCAATGAGACCAAAGACACTATCACCCACGTTGAGCAGCCAGCTCCACCTGGTGTCCCTCGTAAAGTCGATACAGCAGCGAAATTTCTTGCCAACGCACACGTAGAAGATGCTTCATTCACTTACGAAGAAGAACGCGCAGTTTTAAAACGCATTGACTACCGCGTCCTCCCCTTGCTTCTCGGTGCCTACTTCTTCCAACAACTTGACAAATCCTCATTATCTTACGTCTCCATCTTCGGAATCAAGGAAGATGCCCATCTTGTTGGACGCCAGTACTCCTGGCTCGGCTCCATCCTTTACCTCGCACAGTTGGTCATGCAACCGCTGGCAGCATTCATATTGGTCAAGTTGCCAACGGGGAAGGTCATCGCAGCCGCGATCTTCTTGTGGGGAAGCAGTCTCGCCATCATGGCCGCGTGCACCAACTTCCCGAGCCTCCTAGGATTGCGATTTGTCCTTGGGTCTTTTGAAGCCATGATTGCGCCAGCCTGTGTTGCTACTACGACCATGTGGTGGCGCCGCTCTGAGCAGACTCTTCGGACTGCATATTGGAACGCCATGAATGGTGTAACCTTTATTGTTGGATCACTCTTCACGTATGGCCTCGGACATATTGAGAGCGAAAGTATGTTCAAGTATCAGATCATCTTCCTGTTCTGCGGTCTTCTTACCGTGCTGTACGCTTTTGTGGTTCTCATATTCATGCCCGACTCGCCAATGAAGGCTAAATACCTCACCGAGCGAGAGAAGATTATAGCTGTTGAGAGACTCCGAGCAAACCAGATGGGTATCCAGTCAGGACATTGGCGGTGGGACCAAGTATGGGAGACGTTCATCGATTTCAAGACGTGGTGTTGGTTTATTGCTATTATTGCGATCTCGTAAGGACCAGTCCCTTCTGTTAGAAGACTGTAATATTTGGCTAACGCAAGGGTAGTATCGCAAGCGGTGGTATCTCTACATTCGGCAACCTGATCATCAAAGACTTTGGCTACACCAATTTCGAAGCTATTCTCTTCAACATCCCCTTCGGCGTGATTCAAATCATTGCGATCCTGGGCTCTAGCTGGGGCGCCACAAAGTTTAAGCGCAAAGGCCTCGCTATCGCTGTGGTCGCCGTCTTTCCTACAATCGGGACTGTCATGATGCTGACAGTCCCAAGGCAACACAAGGGCGTCCTGTTACTCGGTTACTACCTCGTTTCGTGCCTAGCAGCTATAACGCCGATAATCTACACCTGGCATGTACAAAACACGGCTGGTGATACAAAAAAGAAATGCACATCAGCCGTTGTATTCATAGGAATGTGCACAGGAAACGTTATAGGACCTCTGCTTTATTCCCTCGACGACGCCCCGCTATACCGCCCCGGCCTCATCAGCAATCTCATCATGTTCATTCTCGTTGGCGTCATTGCGTTATTGATTCCGATGTACCTTGCGCTGTTGAATAAAAGGCATGCGAAGAGAAGAGAAGAACTTGGAAAGTCAGCTGTGCGCATCGATGAATCAATGTTAAAGAAAGACGAGTTGACCCAGGGTAAGGGTGTTGATATGGAGGGCGGAGTGGTGCAAGTCGGGACACAGGAGAGCGATAATGGATTCTCAGACTTGACAGATATGGCGAATGAGGACTTTATCTACGTGTACTAGGAACAACACGGCGAAGAATGAGTAAGAAATGTACAGTTGTTATCGAGTATTCTGTATTCAGACGAGGGGTGAACGAACGAAAGTTTTTGTTGTCACCATCCACCAAAATACCTTAGGAACTCCCTAGGACCTCGATATGAATGTCTGACTTATGCAACATTCCCTCGTCCATCATGGGCGACGAAGTGAGAATCTGGAAGAGATGTCAGATTATGAAAACGATAAGCTTAGATCTCCAGAAATGTCATTCGTCCAGAAGTAAGCACACACAGGGCAGTCTAGAATCAGCAGTAATGGAATGTGTGTTGATGCGTTAATGCGACAAATGAAATATTCATTTCGATTGTATGTACAGTTGACTCGATTTGGGCTTTCAAGTCTCCCAACCCTCACCTGGTTTCCTTGCCTGTCCTTGGTCAGCATGATTACCACATATTCAACGCCTGACTTACCAACATAGCACGCTTGCCACCAAGCTCAGCCTCTAGTCCATCTGGGTATGTCTTTGGCACACTGATCTTATCGGGATAGACCAGGCCAACAGCCTGGGAGAGACCAACGACAGATGCGACAAAGGTGCCCAGCAACACTAAGCCCCAACCTGGCGTAAAGTGGTTGTAGTCGTGCAGTGATAACACACCAAGAATGTCGTGATCTTCATGGCACGGCTCGCCGTAGTTGCGGCGCTCCTGCTTGTCCCAATAGTCGCCATACGGGTCGCGCTTTGAGCGCAGTTCGGCGGGGGGGTTGATGTAGCCACCGTTCTGTCGTGGTTAGCAGTTGAGGTGATAAGTTTAGGACACAAGTACGAACTTGATTGGGATCAGCAAGCTCGGCCTGCTCAGCGTCGGTGAGGGCTGTTCGGATCTGGGTGAACTGTGGTCGAGGACGGGCTGCTGCGGGGGCCACCGCCCGGGTCAGCGGGCGGGCTGCTACAATGCGCCGGGAGAGCATTCTGCAAGGCTGTCAGAGGAGCTTAATGGGGGCGATTGGGGTGGGTGCATACGTTGCGGCACGATTGCGGGGGGGTATGATGGCTTGTAAGGTGCGAGGGAGGTTCGCGATGAGCTCAGTCAGGGCTTGGCGGCAGTGGCGGGTCTAGCCGCTTTGGGACAAACATTCGATGTCACAGCAGAGCATCTTCGCGGCGAGTCATTTTCTCGTCTGCATGGGAGCCTGAAGAGAATTTGCATCAGACATCGCGTCCAAGTCATTGATTTGAGCACTTGCTGCCTTTTGCACGCGCCAACAACGCTTCGAAGTTGCGGCCGTGCTTTTAGCGTGACCATCCAAACATTATCTCTCAGTTTTCGACTTCTCACAACACGACACCGACCAGGCGCTTCCGCAGCCCGCATAGCCCCAACGCAAGCCGTAAACACGAATCCGACTTCACCACGGTCATCAGCAAATACCAGGCTATCTTGCGACACTCTATTTGGGCCGGTTTATGTCGATTTGGCGGTGCGCCGGGTGGTCTCCAGGCTTCCCAGGCCGCATCCCTCTCCCTTCCTGAATGGAACAAGTCACGCCCGTGGGCTGCGACATCGAATCCATCCACCCCGACGCGACCAACGCACGCGACGAGCCTGGCGCTGCACCTGACGCAATTCCGAATGGAGAAGACAATGGGCCTGCCATAAAGGAGGAGGAGCAGCCTTCGTCTGCAAATGGGGATGATGGTGGCGTCATGGAGCGCTCGGCGAAGCGGCGGAAGCTCGAGGACACCACACTGCGCGGCCTGGCATCACGCGCCGTATCGCCGCCCTGGAAGCCTTTTACCGCTAGTGGACCGACGACCGTGTTCGAGAATGGCGTTAGGAAGTCGTCGCGCGTCAATAGGGAGACCGCGCCGCCAACTCCAGAGCCTGTCAAACGAAACTCGCGCCACGCGGCCAAGGCAGTACAGACGAACGGCACCCCTAAGAATGGCGTCAAGCGGGAATCGCGGAACGCCTCAGGGCCAGCACCAATTTCCAAAGGCAAGTCTGCTGCCGCCCTCACAAAAAAGGGCCCCGCGCCGCCCCTGGCCACGCCCGCGCGCAAGTCTGAGCGCCAGAAAAAGTCTTCGACCCTCGCGCAGGCATCTTCGCCAACGTCGCCTATCTTGCAGAATGGACTGCCCGAGACTTCTCGGAAGCGGTCTGCACGGTCTCGAAGGGCGACACAAACCGGCACAGATGATCTAGGTGACGAACCTCTCGATGTGCCCGCTACGAACGGACACGACCCGTACGCTGGCTTGTACGCGTCGCCTGACGATGCCAATCCATCCGCGCCCCCGCCGCGGCTTCGACTCAAACTACGCAAGCCCGATCCTCCGAACCGTCATCCGCACCATGCCCCACCAAAGACAAAGTACGCTTCACTAGGCGAGTGGCTAGACGAAGACGATCCATTAGAGAGTGAAGAAGGGCAGCGGATAACTCCAGCAAAGGCGCAAGAAGAGGCAATCCGCCGATTGCAGATTGTTGAGGCTGCTGAGCACGGCGTACTGAGCCAAGCAAGCTGCAGTGTCTTTGCCCCCGAAGCTGCGCCCGAGCCACCACCACACTATGGCCACTGGGATCACGTTGTTGCGCATGCGCTACACTTCAACAAGCTGCTCAAGGAGGAAAAAGCGTACCATCGCCGAACGGCAAAGATTCTGGCAAGAGAGGCTTATGAGTTTTGGAAGAACAAGTTCAAGCGAAAGAGCGAAGACGAGATTGAACAAGAAGAGGCTGAGCGACAAGTCATTCGGTATAGGCAGCTTGTGAAAGATGTCAAGGACGCGTGGGCACTCGTCAAAAATGAGATTGATAGAGAGCGTGTGGCCAAGTGGGAAGAGGAGCAGCTTCAGCTTGGGCACAAAGCGATGGATGACATGTTCAATCAGGCACAAGAGATTCTTGGACGCAACGCGGCAGACACGGCCTCTTCACTTGTGAGTGAAGACCGAGACTTTGGCGGTGAAGCGGGAGACTCTGAAAGCGGGGCCTCCAGTACATCTGAGCGCCGAAACGATGATGATATCATGTCCTCGAGCTCAGACAGCGAGCAAGAAAACGATCAGGACGAAGATGCAAACCTCACCGCTGAACAGCTACGAGCAAAATACGAACAGCTCCCAGACTTGCCGCAAAGTAGCTCAGAAGTCGAGCCAGAATCAGACGAGGATGGAATCGAGGAAGACGAAGACGACGTCGAAAACAGCACTCCAACACCAACTCCCGACCCGGACCTTGAAGATGTTGACGAACTCCCAGAGGACCCACTGCTCCATACCAACGGCTTCTACGAAGACCTAGATGAGGAACGACAGAAGAAGCCAGACTACATTGATCCCGCTACAGTTGAGCTTGAGCAGGTTGATGAAGCCTTGTTGGACTCAGATGATCAAGATGACGCTTCAGGATCTGGAAGCGAGGCTTGGTCGAGCGACGAGGAGTCTGAAGTGGATGAGGACAATCAGCAAGAAGAGTATGGATCAGGAGCAGAATCCGATGAAGAGAGTGAGGAGGAGGACGTTGGCATGATGGGCTTCTTAGCTCCAAAAGACATAAAGAAGTTGAAGGAGGCTGCCAAGACCGCCATTGAGAATGAACAGTCGGGTAGTGCTTCGCCACGTGCTGATCAAGTGAATGGTTATGCTTCGCCGCCGAACGATGCAGATGCAGAGAAGCCGCTCCTGAACGATGGTCGCTTGATTTCGAAAGAGAAAGAGGACGAGCCACACGTGAACGGAGACACCGTAGCGACCGAACATGCGCCTTCAGTGGAGATGTCTGAGTCAACAACAACAAAGGATCTCGTACAAGATAAAGCTTCCAGGTCTCGTCAGACGTCTTCTCCCCCACGCACAGAAGTGCCATTTCTTCTTCGTGGTACCCTCCGAGAGTATCAACATGACGGACTTGACTGGCTCGCGAATTTATATGAATCTGAAACCAATGGCATATTGGCCGATGAAATGGGCCTCGGCAAGACCATACAGACTATATCTCTCCTCGCTTACCTTGCTGTTCGCCAAGAAATATGGGGACCACATCTAGTTGTAGTACCCACCAGCGTCATGCTCAACTGGGAGATGGAGTTCAAGAAGTTTTTGCCCGGGTTCAAAATCCTCACATATTACGGTGACATCAACGAGCGAAAACGGAAGCGTATGGGCTGGCGCAACACCGGCAAAGATATGTATAACGTTGTGATTACCTCGTATCAACTCATCCTACAGGATGCAGCGGCTTTCAAGATGCGGTCTTGGCGTTACCTCGTGCTGGATGAAGCGCACAATATTAAAAACTTCAAGTCTCAAAGATGGCAAACCATGCTGAATCTACGAACGGAACGAAGGCTACTGCTGACCGGTACGCCCTTGCAGAATAACATTGACGAGCTTTGGTCCCTACTCTACTTCTTGATGCCCGCTGGCTTTGCTGGAGAGGGCCGCATTGCCGGTCTGGAGGAGTTTACGCTGGCTTTGAAGAACCCAACGTCACAGATTTTGGATCAGGGTCGACAACAGCTTGACGCCGAGGCACAAAAAATTGTCAAAAGGCTTCATGAAGTCCTCAGGCCCTACCTACTCCGAAGATTGAAGTCCGAGGTCGAGAAGCAAATGCCTGGAAAGTACGAGCATGTCGTATACTGTAAACTTTCGAAAAGGCAACGTCAACTTTACGATGGCTTTATGGGGCGTGCATCGACAAAGGAGATTCTGTCATCAGGCAATTACATGTCTATCATCAATTGCCTGATGTCATTACGGAAGGTCTGCAACCACCCTGACCTCTTTGAAACGCGTGCTATCGTGACGTCCATGGCGATGCCCAAGTCTGTCGCTGCCCAGTATGAGATCAAGGACTTCCTCATCCGAAAACGCTTGCATGATGATACGGAAGACAAGAAGGTCAACCTCGATGCGCTGGGTTTGCTATTTGCCCGTCGTGAGAAGACGCAGTTAGGACATGCTCGTCGTGCTTATCAAATCCGCGCGACACGTCCACTAGAGGACTTAATCGAGCGCCAAACTCGCCGTCTCAATAAAACCCCTGATAAACACTCATCAGCCTTGCAATCGGCCATGGCAGCGATGGCCAGAAGGGAACAAATGTCTGTTCGAGATCATTTGCAAACATGTCTCAGTCTCACGCGCGCTCGAACCCATTTCATGCCAATTTACGGCAAGGAGATCATCGATGCTGTCTCAGTGGATTGGCTTGATCATACGTTTGGCGCTATCAACGAAGGTAAGAGGATTGTCAAACCCAAAACTTCGCAAGCGCTGGTCTATCAGCCACTACAACCTGTCAATCTCTATCAGCCAAACCAGCCTTTTGGTCAGGCGCACGTCCAACGAAAGCAAGGAGGAGAAGAGCAAGAATTCGAGACCATCGAACAATATCACGGTCGTCTCGGTTTTAGGTCACCCCGCTCTATTGCCGCGGCTCGGGAATGGAACAATCAGCAAGTCACCCACTTCTACGACATGATCCCAACTATCGAGCAGCGCGCAGAAGCACTCGAGCCTCTCATCACCCGCTTCACATGCGTAACGCCCGCCGTCGTCGCCGAAGAACTTGCGTCCCTAACCCTATCGAAACGTGGTGTTCAACTCATTAGATCCTCCGAAATGGCACACAAGCAAGACCCCTTCCACGGGTCACGTATCAGACAGTCCATTGCCTTCCCAGACAAACGCCTTTTGCAATATGACTGCGGCAAACTGCAGCGCCTTGCCACTCTTCTTCGAGATTTGCAGGCCGGTAACCACCGTGCCCTCATTTTTACTCAAATGACTAAAGTCCTCGACATACTTGAGCAGTTCCTCAACATCCATGGACACCGCTATCTACGACTTGATGGTTCTACGAAGATTGAGCAGCGCCAGATCCTCACTGATCGCTTTAACACGGATCCTAAAATCCTCTGTTTTATCCTGTCTTCCCGCTCTGGCGGCATAGGAATCAACTTGACAGGTGCGGATACCGTCATTTTCTACGACCTCGACTGGAACCCCGCCATGGATAAGCAATGCCAAGATCGTGCGCATCGAATCGGACAAACAAGAGACGTGCATATCTACAAGTTCGTCAGCGAGTACACCATTGAAGCTAATATCCTGCGCAAGTCGAACCAGAAGAGATTATTGGACGATGTAATCATTCAGAAGGGCGACTTTACGACCGATACATTTAATAGAGTCACATGGCGGGACGCCATTGATGAGACCATGGGTATCGATACCAGTGATGAGGCAGGCGCGGCGATGGACCGAGTGCTAGGTGAGAAGGCGGGTCTATTGGGCGATGCTCGAGTTATGGGTACTGTTGAAGATACCGAGGACCGTAACGCCGCTTCGCTCGCTCAAAAGGAGATTGTCGACGAAATTCATGATGATCAGGTTGATTTCAATGAGTCCCTTAACGCCACCAGAGCAACATCGGAGGCCGCTGGCGGTGCACAAAGTGAGGACCTTGATGCGAATGGGAATGAGAAGGAGAAGAGACATGTCGACGAATACATGCTCGGATTGTACAGGGAAGAGTATGGCAAAGAGCCGTACAAACCACCCACCGATCGACAGAAAAGAAATCGAAAGGGGATGGATCCGCATGTCAGGCAGAGGAAAAGGAAGTATTAGTAGCAGGCTTCCCATCGGGCACAAAGAGCGGATAGGATATTCGAAATGATTGTATTAGTACCAAATGTAGAATGGGAAGCGTATACGGAGCATATGCATGGTCTGGCGTTTAAACAAAAAATGGATTGTAGGCACTCCGAAGACCTACACCACGTTGTATGCATAGGTACTGTTTGCTTAGCTTGAAAGCGATAATGTTTAAGCACACATGCTCATGACATCTGCATATACAGCGATTGGCTTGATTCGGCGCTCACAAAGACTTTGGTACCCTTGAAACGTATGGGTTGCTCATAACACAATATAAATTGAAAGGAGATGTACATTCTGTTTGTGGAACCGGCAAAGACGTCGCACCCTTTTAGGACTTTACCAGCTATGTGTCTAGTGCTAATTCTCTTTACTCAATGCACATGAAAGATCCATGCTTCCAAAGTTTCCTCGCCTCTTTCCCAAGGTTGCTTTAGTCACTTTCGTCCAGACATATCTGTCAGTCCACGGATTTGTAATAGTAATGTCTCTTCGCTATTCACGATCGCCAATATTTCTCGATTTAAGCGGCTCACCAGTCACTTATACATCATATCCATTCCCCCCTTTCAGGGTTTCTAGAACATATCATACCTCATTGGCCACAAGTAGAAATTTCCTTGTTTAGCGATTCGCCTCACCAAAAATATACCCAGGGTCCCGATTGGTCGAACTAGACCACATATATAAGCAATCAACACTTCATCTACGGCAGTTGAACTTCAAACGTCTCATAGGGAAGAACAGTTGATAAGGATGCACTGATATGGAGTCCAAGGGGTGTCGGTGGGGCAGTGATGTTGCTTGGATGTGGAGAGGTTAAGAGAGAGTAAAGCTACCCATACATTCGACACACTCATTCTCTCACCGTTTATCTTAGCATCTTTGCCCAAAATCTGGTAGCATATAACTTGCAAAAATGTACTGGAATGCCCCCTTCCTGGTCCTCGCATGGGCTGCGCATGATGTAGCTGCATTGTCAGCACATGGCCTCATGACCCGCCAGTTCGCGCAATCCGCTATGTTGCGCTTCCAGTGCTCGCAGCTAGTTTTTGATCGCATTGATCCACTTGTGCAGCCTGGTGTCCTTCCATCGACCCATCTACATCAGATTGTAGGTGGAGATGCATTCAATGCGAGTATGCCGGCACTGGACCTAGATCCGAGCGCAAAGGCGAGCTGTACGACGTGCGATTTCAGCGAGGATTTGAGCAACTATTGGACCGCGAACCTCTACTTCAAAGCTCGGAACGGCACCTTCAAGCGCGTCCCCCAAATGGTCAACCTAGGCCTATCAGGCCGGGAAGGTGTCACAGTATACTACATTCCGCCATACGACGGAAAATCCAAAGTTACCGCGTTTCCTAAGGGATTTCGCATGCTTGTCGGCGACCCAGGCCTGCGATCCAGGCAAGGCCAACAAAAGCAGCTCTGCCATCGTTGCTTCAGTAATATGGCGCAGGACCCCTTTGGCGGTGCACCTTGCACGGGTGCTGATACGTTTGATCTTCCCAAGTCAACTTGCGGAGGTGGTATCAGGACGACTATTACATTTCCTACGTAAGTCAACGCCATTTAATTGCAATCAAAAACACCGCTACGTAGTAATACCACTGCTCGGGGCCGTCGCTAATGGTGACTCAGGTGCTGGGACGGCAAAAACCTCGATAGTCCTAACCACAAAGACCACGTCGCGTACCCATCATCGGGTTCTTTCGAATCTGGTGGACCATGTCCAGCATCTCACCCCGTGAAAATGCCCCAGCTCATGTATGAGGTCATGTGGGATACGACACCATTCAACGACAAGAGCATCTGGCCGGCGGATGGCTCACAGCCGTTTGTGTACTCCATGGGCGATGGGTAAGTGCAGTACATCTCCTCTCCTGTGCTTTTTAGCTGGACTAGGGACTTTAAAGAACTTTAGACCAAGCTGACGGTATATACTTAGTACTGGATATGGACAACATGGAGACTATCTCTTCGGTTGGAAAGATGGAGTACTACAGAAAGCGATGGACCAGCGCTGCCTCGGAAACACATGCAACGGTTTAAAGACGCAAAACGCTGCAGATTCCACCAAGTGCGCAGTGAAGCAGTCAGTAAGAGAGCCTGTTGATGGATGTAAGCCAACCCCCTCATTGTCGGTGCAGCGGCAATGGTGATGTCGAAGTATGCACGAATGCTAATCAGCATGACGTAGGGCTCACCGAATTGCCTGGAGGTCCGAAGATTACGTATAAGTGAACATCCCGTTCATTAAGATGCCGCAATACAAGCCCTTAGGGCTAGACGAGCAGTCAGACTTTAAAGATGGGTGGATTCATTGCTCGAGACTAGAGATCACTCGTTCTACGGTAAGATTGAGAAAGTAGTCATGTACCGCCCTAAGCCTATTTACTTAATTTGGTCTTGTGATCCTATTGTACGAACACATATTCATGCACTATGAGACTTTGTTTCTGGATAGTTTCTCATTACTGAGAAGCTCATGTAAAATGGATTACGCCATTTCGCTCTCTTTATTCCAATGTCCCCATGAAACTTCTCCGAAGTTAGACAGGGCGAACATACACTAATATTCCACTACCATACTACACGAGGAGAGATGTGCGAAAGCGAAGGGGGTTCATGTCTTCAGCAATTTGCGTTCTCGCAGGCTAGGTTCGCTGATGCAGCAGCACACTACGCGTGACTTGACAGAAAATTCCACCGCCGCCGATGAAACGCCATGCCAATGAGTATATCGTTCCTCAGATAAAAATCTCCGCTTTTGCGGTTGTAAAACAGTGACCGAACCTTAATGCTGTTTTGTCTCCCGGTATTTTCCCGGTGACTGCTCTTGTTCTCTGACTTGGTGCATACTAAAATATCGCAGCTCCTCTAGCTGTGACAACGGCAGGACGGCGGCTCTTGAAAGGCGCCGAAAGCGAGTATCAGATTCGACGCTGCTGCATCTAAAGGAGCGGTCAGAATGGTTGTTAGCGATCGAAGCAATAAAGGTGACCCAAGTCGATTAACCTTTTTCTAGCGCAAAGCATTCCCCACATGGCGCGTGGAACGTTCGCTTCGGGGCAAACGAGGCTATCTTCGGAGTTGTCTCCAGAGATTACGGCCGGCTTGTTTGATTGTCAAGTTGATGATTCTGCGCTCTTACGTGTGGGGGACACCCCAAGTACGCTGCTCATAGTACGTCTCGAGGCGGTGGTTTGAAATGTCAACAACAAACTCTTGTCAGAGCTTTTCAGTGTCGATCCACACATCTCCTACCTCTCATACCATTATGTCCAGTAGTAAACATGGGTCTTCCTGTAAACATAACCCCAATGGCTCTCTTACCGTTGCTTCCGATGGTGGCCACAAGCCCCGTGCCACAGCGTTCTCCGATCGTTCGAGACGAGTCTAGTCGAGTTCGTTTGGGAGAGCAACCGGCCCACCGTACCGCAGCAGTTGTGATGTGTATTGCGTATGCGTTTTTGCTGGCGCTGGCGCAAGGTAAGTTAGATAATTTCCTCGGTAGAACACAACTGAAGACGGTTTGACTTGATTGGGTTAATGGTTTGCAAGGATATCGAGCTGGTCGCATGGCTGGCAAGAAGCCGAGGACTAGATTTTCGGACATTCTAGTCTTCGTACAGGGCTTCATTAGTACAGCGTTCGTGTTCGCTGTAGGCATAGACACTGCCGGGCTAGGCTTAACGACTGATGCCCAATGCTATGGTGCTATCCGTCTATGCATTTCGTTGTATGGAGCGGCAAAAATCGCCTTGTAAGTCTTCCATATTACTCAATGCAATCACAGCTGCCATACTAATGAGGCGTAGATACCTTTTCTTGCTCGAGCGCGTTCATATCGTCCGCGCCCCGTTTGTCGATCGCTTGCGCGACCCAATTTACGTCATTGGCACCATCTTCACCATAGGCGGATTTGCCGCAATTATGGCCTACCAATGCATGGACCCAACGGCTGAGCTCTCTCGTAAAGACGGTCTGTGCAGGATTGGAATACAGTCTGGTGCTGCAATCGCAGTTATTGTCCTCGACACTGTCATCAACATCGCTCTAACTATAGTTTTCATTTGGCAACTACGACCCGCGATGAACTCCATAACACATCGATCACCAAGTCACGCAGCCTCCACTGACGAAGAAAGTTCACGGTTGGCAATTTTGCGGTTCCTCAAGTGGATAAAAGACAGGGCAATTTTGAAAAAATCTTCGTCTCGAGACAACTTGAAGGTCATGCTAGTCAGGAACGTGTTGGGATCAAGCCTCCTTTTGGTGAATACGGTAGCGAACAACGCGATCTTCCTGAAGTGGTCTTTCGCCAAAATAAGCCACGCCTGCCTCTTGATGTGTCTGACTGATGGTAAGGGCCTCTTCGCTATGGATTGGCTTCCACCTGTGCTAAGAAGCGTTATAGTCGTCCTAGGAATGCTTGTCACTAACTGGCTTACTATGCGCTCCGCCGAAGATGAGACTGGTTCGACAGGGCCTTCTTCTGTCACACCAGTCACGTCTAATTCCAGTGGTTCTGTTCTCATGTGTCTACACTCACGAAGGACCACAGTAGCCACGATTGACCGCAATATACAAATGGACACGCGAATAGGTGAGAAATCTAGGCCTATCAGTGACACGATCTATGACCAGAAAAATGACGCTATCAACTTCAATCTTCGTTGAATGTATCGATGTTGTCGAGGAATCTATCCACAACACTGTTTGCCAACCAAGATTTATGGCAGACCACGTCGAACATTATTTTTCGGGGTACTACTGAACCACTCGTGTCTCTGCCTCTTGATGGAAGCCTACAATATATCCCATGCAGCCATTTTCCTCTGGAGTTGACCCAAAAAAAACTCTTTTACTATTTCCGCCATATCCCCTGCATTGCCAATCTGGACCTATGCCATAATAGAATCACGAACTCTGCCGCCACGCGCGGCCATCACGCTGATCCCCAGACGAGGTTGGTCAGTATCGCAATTGTTATGGCTGAGCTTGGGATTTATGAGCATGACGTTGTGCGAGTCCTCACTCTCGCTGCATTCTAGAGCCAGTTTTCTTATTCCGTGGAGAGACGGTACATTATGTAGTGGCATTCCTGCACGAGATTCTTGTCGCATTCCTCACCATCTGCGCTGCTGGTGAATTCCTTGAACATTCTAGCTACAGGATGACCCGACACCCTCTGGCCGGAATTCGTGGCAGCCTATGGCTGCGAGGTCCAAAAATAGACATCGAAAATCGGGAGATGAAGGGAGCTACGGAGACCCAGTTAGGAAGCTAGAAAGGAAAAAATTGAGAAACCGTTCCTCAGGCTGGCCGTTGATGCTATCTGTCTCTTTTAGGTTAAGAAAAACGCTATCTATTTAAGTACTGAGAGGCGAACTGTATGAGGCTGGGACCTAGTATGAGTTTCCAGAAGTTGCGTTACACGCATAGCGTAGACCATGTTGGCGTATATGGAGGTCTTAGCATCGATTGTTGTAATAGAAGGACATAGCGACTATATGCCAAGAAGGTTCAAGACAACGTCTCATCCGTATCCAAGATGTACCTAGGAAAACAGGAGCAGCTTGACGCTCTTGGAAAGGAAAGGCAAGTAGTAAAGTTTCAGCACATTGTTGTTGCAGTATTTGAAAGAAGAAGACTGTATTTGACTCCTCTCAGGTTTCTTGGGCCTGGGCCAAAAATTCCGCGCAAAGGCGATTGATGGATGGACGGGCGTTGATTTCTATTTCGTATTCAGACCAATACCGATAGATGATGCAAGGGGCCGCCTTTCATGGCGGCCATAGCGTACGTCCAGTACATCAGCGGCCCTTTCCGGTCGGCGCATGTTTCACTGAAGGCCGCATTCACGGCCAGGACATTAATACTCTCAACGAAATGCAGCATTAAAAGGGCCATTTCTCATTGAGTATATCTTGTATGATATTGCGTTATATAAACAACCTATATGCCAATCCCGGTTTGTTTACACCAAAAGAGTTGGGTATGACAGTATCACAGGACAGCTTAGACAATAGCGTGAGAGAGAATGGCACAAAGAACAACATGTTACACTTGATTCCTTATAATTTCTGCTTTATTTTCCTCTACAACCCTTAACGAGCTCTCCTTCACCATCACAAGCTCCGTTGACACAGGCGGTTGCATTTGGCTTGCCTAATGCGCCAAAGTTATATAGAATAGCCGCAGAATTGAACTCGCTCTGTGCGCTTTTCACTAGCCTGGAATTCAGATCAATAAATAGCCAGTCAATTCCACCGACGGCAGATGGCTGTGCGCGGCCGCCGAAAAAGCGCCACCGGAAGATAATCGTGTGACAGGTGTGTGTATATAGGTTCACATAAACTTTGAAGGCGGGGCCAATGGCTTGGTCGGAGCGCAGAGCCGTTATGAGGGCGCTACGGGAGGCGAGAGTTTGTGTGCCTGGCTGTTGTGGGCAGTAAGCAAATATGCCCTTCCAGATATACATGCTGAGTGTGTCTTCTGATACTTACAGGCAACTGAAGGAAAAAACTCGTACTGTCTGATTCATACTTGAAGTCTTCGGCAAATGTTTGGTTGACACTGGCTTCATCAATGACTTCGAAGTTTGCTATATAGCGCTTGATGATATCGTAAGACTCGTGGTCACCGAGGCATTTCTGATTGCGGTTGTAATGTCCTGTGTTCGAATGGGGAGCTGGTTCTGGCAACGCAGAGATGAAAAGCGGGAGGATGGTCACGAGGAAGGCCGTTGCGAAGCGGAAAAGATTGTACATAGTAAATGAAGAGGTGCGGGTTGTCGAATGAGATCGAAGAGAAGACTAAGTAGCTCAATTCGGAAGCCTTTTATCCTATATCGACTGCGAGCTAGGTAGACCTACATCGAGATCCATCACTGAGTCTGCTTCTGCAATATATACTTACGTTCTCCCTGCAGCCCACTCCATACTCTGGGTGACACTCATCATAGCTGAAAAGTATCTCGAATCGTGTGCGTCATAGCTGAACACGATCTTGCCCTGCTACAAAACGATCTTCCAAACCTTGCGCCAGCCTCGCTTTCTAGATTGTCTAACTGGCTCTCTCTTGGACAATGTTTGGAATGCAAAGCCCTATCGCGGGCTGGAGCTTCTTGGGGTGCAGATTGGCTGTAGGGCTGACAAACGATTATCGTTGACAAGCGAGAAGGCTGCAGTACTTGACGTATGATTGGCAGGATTCTTGCTAAGTACTTAATCCTCCTTACTGTGAAGATCTTAAACTAACAGAGATTAGCTCAGGAATGCAAGGCTGGTTCCTAGGGATGAACCGAGTTTGAGAGGACAGCGTTCAGAACTAGTATTATGGAGTGGGT
This sequence comes from Pseudopyrenochaeta lycopersici, assembly GCA_003313425.1. Classification (NCBI taxonomy): domain Eukaryota; kingdom Fungi; phylum Ascomycota; class Dothideomycetes; order Pleosporales; family Pseudopyrenochaetaceae; genus Pseudopyrenochaeta; species Pseudopyrenochaeta lycopersici. Next base: position 691,108 of record NHZP01000023.1, read on the forward strand.
TGAGAACAGTAGATTGCTATCGAAATTCGGAAAGTATTAAGTTGAGCACAATGAGCTATGGGGCCATTTTCTGAGATCTATATAAATTGGTGTCCAAAGCAATCCCATGTCCTACCGTGGAACCTTAGTTGGATAGTGGGATGTCCTATGAATGTCTCGCGAAGACAGTTGCGGGATATCACGTGACTAGGGTCCAGAACGCTCTGGTCTATTGTAGTAGATTGCCTTGTAAGGTCGCTTAGCCCCGCCCTTCGCGTGGGTCGTAACACGGAGTTACTACCTCCCGGTTACTAAAAGTCAAAACTGATTTTGTAAGTTTAAGGCAAGCCTGCACTTTATTTGTTAGAAGAAACTGCATCTATCATTTCTTGAGGATGCAGTTCGTTACCTAGAGCACGGTTTTATTTACAACGACGGCTACAATAAAGTTGCGCAAAAGATCAGTATTGCGCTCAATCGGCTCAGTTTTGCACAATTTCTTGATGGGATAATCGCCCCAAATCCATAGATACGCCACCAGAATATAGGATTTCTTGATTGAAGGCGATACTGTAGATGATCCGGTGGCGCTATTGCCGTCACCAAACTCGTGCGAAGAGTAAGGCATTCCTGAATGATCGGGACATGACATTGAAATAGGTGTACGAACACTTTATGAGTGAAATTGCACGCTTTCCTGATTGGTGAATCGTGGCCGCTACATTGAGGGGGCATAGTTTGTCCTGCAGGCGAGAGTGGCCAATTCGGTCGGTGTTGGTGCCGTGTAGTTATGGTTCGCTGGGGGATGGAGATTCCGAGCTGCGGCGAGGCGTTTCGAATGCAGGAAAAGCAAGCCAAGTACTTGTTAATACAACAAGCCTGATATTGTACAGCTAATTAGTTACACATTGTTGAAGCCTAGGCTTCTGTTTCTAATATCTTATAGGAACGAGTTCACCAGTTTCTCGAAGTACTTCCTCGCGACACCTAGTCCAACGTTCACACTTCCCTTCGATCTATCTTTCTCAGCGAGTGTCTTGCCAAGAGCGGTCTCAAGTATCTCGATGGTGGCTTCCTCGTTAGGCTGGTTAACAATCTGCAGATTCATGCCACCGCTCTCCACCTCTCGACCGCCGACAACGATGATGTGATTATATTTCTTGACTCTAGCTTCAGCAATCTTCTTGCCAAGTGAACGGTCACTTATATCAACATCAATAGGAAGGTGTATCGTTGAGAGAGGCAGAGGCTTTGGAGCGGAAAGTGAAGGTTCTTCTTGCGACTCCTGAGCCTTGAGACCGGATAAGACGGACTGAATGTGTGAGACATGTTTAAGCACCTTGGGATCCGAATTCAGCGACAGGACAATCGCTGGCCGAGGTGAAAGCCAAAGCGGATATACACCAGCGTAATGTTCGATCAGAAGCGCCATAAAACGTTCTATTGAACCATAGATGGCGCGATGTACGATGACAGGGCGGCGAAGTGCTGGATCTAATCCTGCGTCCATTGATGTCTGTGAACCGGTCTCAACTTCTTCTGGCGAAGCTTGATACTGCAGGTCGAAGCGCTGTGGAAGTTGGAAGTCCAGCTGAATCGTGGCGGTTTGGTGTTCCTTGCCATTTGAGTCCTTTAAGATGATGTCAATCTTAGGCCCGTAAAATGCTCCGTCACCGTCGTTGATGGCCCATTCGCTTCCGATATTATTCAATGCCATAGAGAGTTGCTGTTCTGCGCGATCCCATTCCTCTATAGTTCCGATAAAGCTGTCTTTTGGTCGCGTAGAAAGTAGCAACTTGTAAGGTCCCAGACCAAACGTATTATATACCATGCCAACAAACTTTAGTGTCTGTTCGATCTCAGCTAGAATTTGATCTGGCCGACAGAAGATGTGCGCATCATCCTGATGAAAACGCCGGACTCGAGTCAAGCCAGTCAAAGCCCCGGAGATCTCATTCCTATGCAAAGCACTGAAGTCGGCATATCGAACCGGCAAATCCCTGTAGCTTTTGATTTCGTCTTTAAACAAAAGACAGTGACCAGGACAGTTCATCGGCTTCAGTCCAAATTCTCCATCCTCTCCTGCCTCTGCTTCTGGAATCTGTGCGGTTGTGCCTCTGCCCTGTACGCTGAACATATCCTCCGCATAGTTGTCCCAATGCCCTGACTTCTCCCATAACGATTTCTTGTATATTATGGGTGTGATCACTTCTTGGAAGCCAAATTGTGGATATTGTGCTCGAAGAAAGGATTGTAGCCTCTGAAAGACGTAGGCGCCGTTCGGAAGGATGAGCGGCGAGCCAGGGCTATATGTAGATGTTATGAAGAGATTGTGCGTCTGCGCGAGGGTTCGGTGGTCTGTAGATGGAGCAGTGAGACCGGAAGTCGTGGGATTAAGCTGCACATTTGCGGAAGCTTGAGGTGAGACTGTCACCGTATGTTGTAATTGCTGAGGCGCCGAGCATGAGCAAGCCCTCGAGAAGACACGTCCATAATGATGCGTAGGCGCATAAACACGTCTACTAGCATTTAGAGCGACGGAGAGCTGACGCAATGGTGGCATTGAGAGTTCTGGCAGCCAGTTATGCCTCTACGTGATGTCGAGGCTACACTTTCTAAGCTAGCGTCTTGGCGACGCATTGATTCCGAGCTTGAAGATGACGTCGACGCGACCCACGCGACGAGATCAGAGTGAAAGCTATGGCGGGTAGGCATCTCCTAGGAAACTCGATGCGTCTTTAATTCGAGCACTCCGACGTCTATTGAAGCATGGATCCGCAGCAGTGCGCCAAACAATAGATTCAGAGCCTGATTGGTAGGCACCACGTCACAACTTGGGGAAGTGGCGACTCTCTTCCACCCAGCCTCCTACAACTACATTCAATGCGCACTGTTTAGCGATATCTTGTTACAATTATTTCTTGTCTCTTCTATAGATTTGCTGCATTCCTATCTTGAATCTTTCTGACCCAACTTCCACCTCTCTGTACAGTTTATTTTCACCGACCATGGCCCCACGGTCACGTAGACTTGATGGTAGCCTTGGAAGCAGTTGGAACGATGCAGACTACTCATCAGACGAGGGTGCGTCAATCCACTCAGCAAGTGACATAGCCAGCGAAATCGATCTAGGAGAATCGGATAAAGAAGCCGTACGAGAGCAACATGAGGTCACCACTCGTCTTCAATCCAGAATACGGAGAGCTCAAGTCAATCCCACGGCGCCTTCAATTCAAACACAAAGTACACCAGTTAAGTCATCAGCAAACCGGATTACGGCCAGGCAACCCCAATCATTAGGCACTCCCCAGAGTACACCGCGGCCTGTAAAGAATATGCGGGCGATGCCAGGCGAGGAACAGTACGAGCAAAATTTCATTATGCCTTCTTTGAGCACTTCGTCCAACGGATATGTCCGCGGCTCACCAATTCGAGACTCTGAAGTAAGACAGAGGAAATCGCGGCAGCCAACATCACGCGACATTCCCAGGGCGTCGCCTCGATCCAATGGACGGAAGCCTTCCAGGCATGAGATCTCACCACACGGCCTCGAGAAGGAAAAAGAACTAGGCCCGGGGCATTATGTCAATCTCTTCTATGAACACATGGCTCTGCCTCTCGTAGCATACGTTGTAAACGTCTTTTCATACAGCATGCGACATGTAGTCAAGCCATTTCTAGGCGTCGCCGTTGGCATTGGGATTCTCCTCCTTGGCCTCCAATTAGCAACTGGGATGCTTCGCTCAACTCTCTTTAATGCCCTGGCTCCGGTCTGCATTATCCCGGGATCATCCTACATCTTCCCTTTCTGCGCCACAGCGCCCTACGAAAACCAGCAGGCAAACTTCGAAGAACTAATCAATGTACAAACACGCTTCGAAGATGTTCTTGATGCATCAAAGGATACGACAGAACTCCCTTCAACCATCAAGAATTCCGAACTTGCTATTCGAGATTTGCGGACTCTTGTACAATTTTCGAAGCTACCCTCGCGACAAGAATTAGGCAACGAATTCGATTACTTCATCCAGACGGCTAGCCAAGCCTCCATGGACCTTTCACGCTATAATTCCCGTATCGGCGCAGCTATGGACCGCGTCATTGCGACGAACACGTGGACTATGGCAGTGTTGAAGGGCATTGAAGAGAAAGAAGCCTCAATTGGAGCTGTAGGGCGCGTTTTCAATGCAATGACGGGTGCATTTATCGCGCCTCCACCAACACTCCAGGAGCGAATCTTCGATCAGTATATCCTGCACGTCAGCAAGAATAAAGAGGAGATTACGCGGCTTATCGAGACCGCACAAGCCTTACTCGGCGTTCTGAATAATCTCGACGAACGCTTGGGCACGATTTACGCAATAGCGGTGAACGACGACCATACAATTACCAAGAACCAAGAAGAGCTCCTCTCCTCTCTTTGGACGAAGCTTGGTCGTAACCGTGACAACGTTAAAGCCAATAACAAACAGCTTCAATTGCTGAAGAACATCAGCGCATATCGTAAGAAGGCCTTAATTCACGTCAGCGAGACGCTCCTCAAACTCCAGGAGATACAGGCCGAACTAGAAAATCTGAGGGAAGGCGTGGCGGCACCTGAGGTCTTGGGCCATCGCGATGAACTCCCCTTGACGTTCCACTTGGATCTCATTGAGAAGGGCGTTGAGCGTCTGAGGGTAGCGAGGGGAGAGTCTATGCGTGTGGAAGGAGACAATTATCGTAGAATGATGCGCAGCAGCGAAGATGGGGAAGAAGGGCGTGTGAAGGAGTTACCACCGGGCAAGAGCGTGCCAACCATCTCCGTCAAGGCAAGGTGATGTCAAGAAACGAAGGCTTAGGTCCAAGCAAGATACTGGGTTGATCATATGCGTGGCGTTAGAGTATTATGGACGTTGCTGCTTGGGCGGTGAGGAGTTGCTTCGTTCTGATTTTCAGTCTATGAGTTTAAGACATTTCTTGCGCCTTGGATTCTTTTCCTTGCATGTAGCACATATCTAGATACCCCTATCCATCCCATAGTCTCATGAATACATCAATCATCAATCGCCAATTACTATCCACACATATCTTATTCATATGTCCATACCTTTTATCGCCTAGTACATTTGCACCTCGACCAAACATCGCCGTACCCCACCCTCCCCGCTCCCCTCTAGCCCGTCGAATTCCATCTCATACGCTACACAGCCTCTCCTCGCACATTCTTCTCTGAACCCGTCCACACTGCCACCGACACCGAAGTACACCCTCTTTGCCGCTACGATAGTCTTACCTGTCTTTACCCTCCCCATCAAACCGACAATCGCTTCGGTGAATGCACTGAGCGATGCAGGACTGTAGATTGTCTCCGAGCCAAGTATAAAAGTATTCAGGTCTGGGGAGCTCGGCACAAGCCCCAAAAACGTTGGTATTGGCATCCAGGACCCGGAGATCAAAGTTATTGTGAGACCAGTGGCTAAGAGTGTACTTTTGAACGCTGCTAGCAGAGCCGGTGTGAGGTATACGTCCGCATTCTCCACGTCCAGGTCGAGTAGCGGGTTCCCAGATCCATCGGAGAAGAGTTCTTGGCTTTGGGCTTCGGACAGAGTGCCAATCCAAGCTAGAAGCAGGTTTGGCACGGTGACGAGGCGCAGGACGTCGGCATTATAGTCAGTCAGGGTGAAGTAGAGGCCTAGGCTGTTCTTCAACGCATATTGGAACAAAAGCAGAGATGGCAGAGCGGAGCCACAGCCCATCTCAATAACATGGTTTACCCTCATTAGATCATCCAGGTCCTTGCGTGGTCCGCGATCGAGGAGAAACTTGACGAGGTCGATACTGCACTCCCAGGTCTTGTACCCGCCTTCATAGATGTTCGTCTGCAGATCTGTGTCATCTAGTCCCGCAAGTGGACTCGACGAGGACCCGTCATCCTCGGCCATAAGCTGGAGGCGCACATCGAAGAGTTCCCGCCTAGGGAGCCGAGCTGTGAAGCCCTGGGGCGAAGTGATTGTTATTGTCGAATAAGATATTTTGTCAGGGAGGGTGGCAAGCTGGTCATGTGTTAGCGAGCTAGTTTCGCTCCGACTTGCATGATATCGAATTTAAACTTCATGAGCGCCCAGATACAGACGCGAAATGAGCCATTATGGCATTACGTATTGAACCAAGAGTGCATACCTACCAGTTCGTCCAAGTCAAGCGTCCTAGCCGCAATGGGCGGGGGCACATGACTGCCAGGCGCGTTTGTCTCGTGTGTCTGCACCGTCACATCGTTCGGATCTTCCTCTATGTCGTCGCCCGAGAAGCCGAAACTGAAAGCCATGGTTCGCTGCGGGAGCAAACGGGACGTTCGTCCTGGCAATATGCAAGGTACACGCGTTTGCAGATCAGTTTTGTGAAGCTTGGATGGCATGTGAAAGATGGAATAATTTCGAGTCTGGTGCTTATCGATAAGCGATTGGCTCATGCGGACATGGGTGAAAGTGATGTGTGTTGGTACTTGTGCGCCATGGCTTGTATAGTCTGAAACGGGCCGAGGTACCTAGGTACATGGTTTGATTGTGAGCGCTGTTTGTGGCCTCGATACTACTGAACTAGTCCGGGCAAAGTCGCTTTTGAGTAGATTGCAACGTGTCGTATGCATGCAGAATCGGGAGATATGTGAACGGTACATTGTGTACGAGCACAAGAACAGAGTATTTAGCATTACTTTGTAAATGATTCAAACTAGTATTACAACGCCTTGCGCCATGTGTAGTCTATTGTGACTCCAAGGCGCGATTCGCACCATTTATCCCAGGGTATATTGCGCTCGCGTGACTGCGTCTATTTGCCATTTGTGCCATTCTGCAAATCTTCCAGCTCTTGTCGCTTCAGCTGTGCTTCACAGGCTTCCAGCGTCTCTTTGGGCAGCTCCCAGCCGGTTGTGTTGATGCCCTGTGCCTGCGCGTCGGCGATGACCTTTTGGCGCTCGACGATCTGCTCCCTCATATACTTTATTGTTGCTTCCAGCACGACTGCCTCGCTACGACCCTGCCCTTCCATGCCGGGTACTATTGAGGCGAGGCGGTCGAAGCCTTCGCGAATGGCTTCTCGTCGCTTTTGCTCGGAGCGGATGTGGTTCTCCTTCTTTTGTGCTTCGGTGAGGCGGGGCCGGTCGTTGGCATTTGTGGGACTTTGGGAGCCTGCCATTGTGGAATTGTGTGTGTGTGCGGCGGGAGTGTTCGCGATTGAAATGGGGCTGGTTTGGGCTGACTCGTCTTGTTCCTGTCGCGCGTGGTGTGTACGCGAGCGGTTGTTGTGGCGCTCTCAGCGGAAAGTGGAGGGGGGAGAGACAGATATTGTGGAAATGGCAAACTTGAGCAAATTTGGTCGCAGGCTACGGTAAAATATGGAAGAGAGGTGCTATCGCGCCCAACTCTCCCAGCTCAGGCCGCTGATGACATGCTCTCTTTGCGGGAGTGACATGTAGACGCACCTGCAGGCGTGCCGAGCTACAATACAGTTTCGGTCACCTGTGCTGACGCGCCGCGAGAACAGAGTCGGGCATGCGGAGCAGAGGATGCAATGTAAGTGGTGTCGTTAAAGAGTCGGGTTGGGGACTGAGCTACAGAGATGGCTGCCATTCATGTGAATGGACCGAGCTTAACTACATGTCAGCAGAAATTGGAGGCGCCGGGTGCAGCAGCTTGCCCACCAGAACCCCCCTCTTGGGTGGACGCGCAAAGAGAGAGCAAGCAAACTGATGACGGGGTCGCGTGCGATGGAGGGTCTAAGTGGGTCGTACGGCGGGAACGCCTTCATGGGCTGTTCATATGCACGTGCGATGATGCATGGTGGGAGCATTCATGCTTTGCATACGTTCCGCGGGGCCATGTCGGCGTCCACATTGGGAGATGCGTGGACTCGCAACTATCTGACTAAGACCGGCGGTCTTCAATGTCCTCGAAGGTCATCAAATGTATGCTGCGACTGCGCTGAGGCTATTGGCAGCTGTGGCTCGGCCTGGGCTGCGAGACACACGGCCGTTGGATATTTTGGTGGGCAATCAAACTGCTCCAAGAACAGCAATCTTAGATAGCTGTGCAATCTTAGAGACCTGCTGCGTGCAGCTTCTGAGTTCCCTTGAAACAGCTTATAATTATTGTAGAAACATTCTGGGGAAGCGCTGAGCGAAGACAGGTGTGGCTAATTAAAGTACTGTTTCATGGGCTGATGTCCCGTCAGCGAATCTCATGTCTCCCTCCCTGGCGCTGTGCCCAACGTGTGACGCAGCGCGGTGGAGCTTCCGCCACCAGCGAAGTCCGTCTGCCACGACGCGGCTTCCAAAGTTGCAGACCCGATCCTGTCCAACGCCTGCATATCGTGAAGCAGAAGGCTGCGAGCGAAGAAAGCAGTCGCCGTAGTGTGCGGGAGACTCCAAAAGAGAAGAGACGACGACCGCGACCCCACTAACATCCCACCGGGCAGCTGCCACCCCGACGCATCCACAGCACCACGGCCAGCTGGACATGCGCCCAACTGCGGCCACGCTCCCTTCGACACCCCATTGAAACCTTCGCCCGCAATCTGCAATGGACGGTGCCCGTGGGAGTGTCAGCAATCGCCGCATCAACAGCGTGCAGACACGGGAGCGTCTGCAGCGCAAAAGCTCAGCGGGCGCTCGCACCAAGCGGCCTGTCTCTGCCCAAGATGCCTACCTCCATGCCCTGCGTGTGGCATATCTCGCCTACCTCCTCCAGCCACGCCAGAAGCGCGTCCAACATGTTCCAACCGCACCCAAGCCGATCCAGCGATCGTCGACGTCGGTCAACGATCTCATGAAGGACTTCTCCCTCATACGCGACTCCAAGAGCACCCGCTTTCCTAGTGGCTTCATGGGCGAGCTGGACAAACGCATAACAAAGGTTCTCATGGGCACTGAGCGTATGCCCGAGTTCAAAGATGCCACCGTCAAGCGCACCTTTGCTGTCTTCCTAAATGCCTTCAAGGATCCGTCCTTCAGGAAGAACATGGACAAGGACCGAAGAGTTGAAGACCTGCTTCTGATCTTCTACTCAAATGCCACCAAAGAGCTGCAAAAGGGCAAACCGCCTGGAGATGATGGTTGGAAGCTCATGGTGGACCGACATGTCGCGCTCTTCCTCCGCCTCGTCAGCTCCACCCTCAAAGACAACGACTGGGCAAGAGACCGCCCTGAGCTGACTCACCGGCTCGCTACCATGGAGAAGAAGCTGCTGATGCACGATCAAGACCTGGCCGCCGACGATCCGCGAAATGGCGGACAAGGCAGCACCACAGTCGAGGTCGAGGTCCCGCGGACCTACGAGGTAAAGGACATGCCGCTTGTCCTGGTTGTCTCGCGTATCTTCGCTGTTGGATACTCTGATGTCCAGGCAGACATCAATAGATACAAGTCGGTGTGGACAGAAAAGGCTGCATTGCAAGACCTGAAGACATATCAGGCCCATCTCAGCCTCATGACGAAGAAAACGCTGAACAGCGATGACTTTGATCTGGAAGAGGCTTACGAGGCCTGGAAGAACCAAGAGGTACCAGATTTATCACAAATGATACTAGCAATTCTCCAGTCGAACCCAGAGCTGGCGAAAAGCTCGCCAGGCGGGTCTGTACCGCAATTCAGACCAAATGTGTCTCTGGATCCCGGTTATGTAGATCCTTCCAGGCAGGGCTTATCCGAGAATGGCTCCTCATATGTCATCGACCAGCCCGTGGACATGAGTGGACTCAATATTCGTGACAATGTAGATGATGGCACATCGTACACCTTCATACCTTCAGACCCCCGCGCCTATTATCGCGCCATACTGAAAGAAGCATTGACTTATGACTTGGCAGATGCTGACCTACATCCAAGCGAGGAATCAGGTGAAACACCGCCCATCAAGTTGTTGTCGAAGCAATCCGCAGAACTCCTGAATGAAATCGCCCTGCGATGGCGGCTTCCTCAATTCTCGCGTCTCATCTTGTTCATGGATGTTATACGAGAGAAGTACATCAACCAGGAAATCAATCTGGAAACGCTGGATGCAGCATTCAACTATATCAAGGAGCCACCACCAGTAGACAAGAAATCGAACAGAATGAGTCACATTCCTGTGCAGGATTCGCTCTTCGATCGAACAAAATGGACCATACATGACTATGCGCTCAATCAGCAAATTCTGTTGGCATTGCACGATGCGTTATTACGCGAGCTTTTCGAGTTAGTAATGCATGTGTACGATACCAAACCTCCGCCACTAGGGCATGTCATGTATATTCTGGAAAACCACATCTATGACGATCCTACGTTTTCTGGAACAACCGAAGATCTTGATCAGTTCACCGAGCTACTGAAGCAAGGTCTCAAAGAGAAGGCGGCCGAAGTTTATCGCGAATTGCTTGCAAAGCATATTCCTGACACAAAGGACGAGTGGGAATTCTACCACGTTATTGAGCTTGGGCGGGCGGTAGTCAAATTGTGTGAACGGATACAGAAGCGATACCGCAAGAATCCAGAGATTATGGGGGCCAGTCCGATGATGTGTCTCGTTGAAGAAATGTTCCCGGCATACGCTGCACATGCGCGAGACCTGGTAGCTCGCATCATGGATGTGGCCCACAGCAAAGACGAGCCTGTGCCAATTCAAGATGGATTTGATCTGTACAAGGAGCTGGTCGAAATTCGACGCATACATAGCGACGCCTTACCTAAGAGGAAGTTCGCCTTCAATATCGAGGGACTATTGCAGGATTTTGTCTGGAGATGGATCGAGATGACCGACGCGAATTTAATTGGCTGGGTGGACAATGCCTTCAAAGCAGATAATTTCCAGATTCAATCCCAGAATCCCTTCCCTTCTGACGAGGAGCGACACAGTCTCTCCGTTGTAGACATCTTCCGATCATTCAATCAAAGCATAGAACAGATTGTGGCATTGAACTGGGATGATGATCTTCAATACGCAAAGTTCATGACGGCAGCGTCAAAGTCAATTGGTGTTGCTCTTGCAAGATATTGCGAGCTTGTGGAGCAGAAGTTCAGCAAGGAAATGGACCGGTTAACACCCGAGCAAGAGGCTGCCGCTCGGCAAACGAGACAAGAAAAGTGGATCTCGATGGCGAAGGATTTCTATAATCAGAAAGAAAAGGTGGAGGTCTTCCAATTCTATCCTGAGGTAAGTCGACCCCAATCATAGACACTACAATGCTAATGATTGTAGTCGTTGGTGAAACTTAACAATATCGAGTACGCAATGCTTCAGCTAGATAAATTGGAGCGCGAAATCGGTGTCGATGCATGTGCAGAAGTAGTACAAAGGCATGCTCCGCCACCAGCACAACGCATTCGAAACAACACTTTCGTATTCACCATCAAAATAATTGAAGCCGAAGATCTCAAGGCTTGCGACATGAACGGGTTCAGCGATCCATATGTCGTTCTCGGTGATGAATATCAAAAGCGCTTGGCAAAGACTCGAGTTATTTACGGTAACCTGAATCCTCGATGGGACGAGACTATCGATATCACCACAACTGGGCCTCTCAATATTGTCGCCACAATCTGGGATTGGGATGCATTGGGTGACCATGACTGCGTTGGCCGGACATCACTCAAGCTAGACCCGTCACACTTCAGGGATTACATGCCTCGCGAGTACTGGCTAGATCTTGATACTCAAGGTCGCCTGCTCTTGCGTGTGAGCATGGAGGGCGAGCGAGATGACATCCAGTTCTACTTTGGCAAGTCGTTCAGAACACTTAAGAGGACTGAACGTGACATGACACGAAAAATTACGGACAAGGTAAGCACCTCGTTGTGTTTTCGCATAGCTTTTGCTGACATTACTAGTTATCATCCTTTATCAACTATACACTCTCCCGCCGAACCCTGAAAGCATTGCTCAACAAAGGCATTACAGTGTCATCTGTGACAAGCTACTTCCGAGCGGCCCGTCCTCAGTCAGTCGTTCAGGGCCCTACACAACAAGACATCACCCAAGCTCTCGGGCCTCTTTTCACCTACTTCGACGAGAACTTTGCAATCATGAAGCAGACTCTCACAGATGCTGCGATGATCATGGTCATGACGAGGTTGTGGAAAGAAGCCCTAGCAACGATAGAGTCGCTATTGGTACCCCCACTTTCCGACAAACTCTCGCAGCAACGTCCATTGACACAACAAGAACTAGACATTGTCTTCAAATGGCTGAAGATGCTATTCGACTTCTTCCATGCCGCCGATGAGGACGGCAATGTTGAGGGTGTACCGATGGACGTACTCAAGTCGCCAAAGTATCATGAGCTTCAAAATCTCAACTTCTTCTACTTTGAGGCATCTGAAGACCTCATACGCACTTCTGAGTCCATGGCTGCTGCTAGCGCGCGAAGGCAACAGGAGCAAGCAACCCGAATGAACAGACAATCCGCACCACCAACCCTGGGCCATCAATTTGGTGGCGCGGCGGGGCTTGTAGGGATGCCGACACGTAAACACAAGACCATCATGTTGTCAAGGAATTTGGGTACGATGAAGAAGGCGAAGGAAGAGAAAAGAAAGGAAGCTCAGGCAGAGCCTAATGACGATATGATTCTTAGGATACTGAGAATGAGGCCCGAAGCTGAGAGGTACCTGAAGGATCGGAGCAGGCAGAAAGTATGTTCAACCTCACCTCGCCTTTAACGGCCTAGTAGTATACTAACAAGTATTACAGGAACGTCTCGCAGCCGCACAGGCAGCAGAGATGATCGTCCGTCAAAGTCTGAATGCTGGCGGTGGCCGCATGACGGGAGGTATAGGGGGCCCGAGACGTTAGACTGGCTTTTCCCTCGTGCCATTGTTTCACCGTTCCTTACGTCGTCTGATACCTCTGCCTCATTATTTTCACGATTTGTATGGCTTCAGCGGGATCTATGGCGTTCGGTCATAACGGCATTCTTGGTCTAATTATAATAATGACGCTCTGGAAGAGAGTCCGCGAGGGTGCGTGGCGTTTACACGTATATAGCGACGTGAGACGATATGAATCAGGTTCGGTAGTTAGATGATATAAATGAATATTCTGCACAGAGCAGGTGTTCTGACTGCCATTTATTCGTGTTCCACATCTCAAAACGCCCTTGTAATGCGTTCCTGCCCTCCATGACGACCTTCCTTCAATCAAGAATTTCTAGTTTCGCCAACACAAGTGTTTTGTTTGATCAAATTAGTAAATATTGCTCCTGGCTTTTGACTCTTGACATCAGGCTGCCTCGTTCTTTTCTCGGTCTGCATACCTGAAAAGTCGAGTTTTGCTAGGGGTTCTACGAGGGGTCAAGTACCAGTAATCTCTCTGACTCCGATGGAGCGGAATTGGGCAGGTTAGCCATTGTCAACACACTTGTATTATGTAGGGTTATGATCTTATTGTCCATCTTCAATTTCTATCACACTCAGAGCCTTACATTCTCAAGTTTCATCACTTGTCTCTTTACGGTATGTAAGTCACACATCTACCAAGTCGCATCTGAGATCTACATCTTGAGATGACCGTTTCCGCTGGGTTGCATATCATGGTATCCTGTAACACTGATGAAGTTTGAGCGTATTGAGTATCTCTGTACGTCTCTGAATGTTTGGGGTTTGGATAGAGTAGGAGGAATGGCTTGCTACTGAGTTCGCTCTGCTTCCTGCTGATGATTTTAGCTTACCTTACAAATGGTGTTCTCTACTCGACCAAAGTACCCGTGATCAAGTTGGGATACGTCCATCGTTTCAAACGAGACCAATCTTACAAACAGGAATAAAATCAGATCTTCTGCAAAGGAAATCATGACTACATGGAGCTAAAGCTACGCCAAAGTATCTGGCTATTATCCCTGGGCATGTAGCAGAGTCCATGCACTATGTGCGAGTGAGCAGGTTAGGTATAGTGAGGATGGAAACTAAATCAGGTTTCATGGAACAGGGCAGCGGCACCAGTGAACAATGGGTAGTCTGGCGACCACTCCTCGTCTGTGACGTGAAACCCGAGTCTCGGTCGTATGAGAGCCGGGGGTGGGCGAAATCTGGATGAACCAAACTTGCAACTGGGCTTGGACATAGACCAGAAACACACGAAGGTATCCAGATCATAAATCAAGTCCTCGCTTGAACTTCGCTGTCTGTGCTCCAGCTCGAATAGGCTACGGGCCTACAACACAGTACACACAGAATCTTTCCTTATTGATGCATGGCTTGATACCCTTCACCTGAGCCAGTGTAGAAAGCCCACTTCGCGGCTTCGGCTTCCTGCCACATAGCAGGTCGCTGGCGCTCACATCCACATCTCCGGCCTTGCTGTTGGTCCCCCTGATCAAGTCAAGCTTTTGGTCTCGAAGTCTTGGACCAGACTTGGATGTGGAGGTCTTAGCAGAAAACCCGCAGAGTCCAATTCGGGAGCTCCGAAAGCATGAAACGACAAAAACTGTCGTGTTTTCTGTGCCAAGATACTCGATATCGATGCTCAATCTCCACCCGTTTGGGATTCAGCTGTTAAACTTGGGGCCGAAAGTGCGCCACATCCGAGGTTCGCTAATATTTCTGATTAGATGACCTTGTTATCCTCGTGTTTCTCGTGTCTAGTGCTACTTCCAACACAGATCACAGCCTACGATGTTACACGATGCAATAATTCGAATCATTTTTTCTGCAACCCAAAGGCTTTCGACCTTGCCCTAAGGTTTAGCTGTTTCGCTGTTATTTTTGGTGCTCTCACGATTCGCTTATTTATACACACTTATGCAGGTCCAGCCAGTAGTCGGACCACCAGCGTCAGAAACAATATCGCGTAGTAGACTTGGCATCACAGCCTTTCGAAACAGGGGCTTGTCCCCTTACGGTTGAAGGACAACACAGTGGCAGCCATCTGGCTTGCTGTCCATCATTCTATTTGTGATCATGACATTGCGAGATTCCGCTAGAATACCGATACTGCGCGCAAGGAGGATTGGAATGACCTTACCCAACAATGACAGCACCTGTCTCAACAAACAACTGCATCGAAGGCGATATCGCTACCTTCTTCTAGCCATTACTTCTAACCCAGAGTGGTCATAAGGCCTGGACTGACCGAAAGTTTTCCCCGAGCATGTATCGCGGGCCCTAGTTAGATCGACGTCCTGATTTAGCATCGGCCCAGGGGACGTTTCTTGGCAATAGCATCGCAACCTGTCAGGACAACCTGCTATGGACGCGTATGCCCGCAACAAGGACATTAACAACATTCTACTTGCTTAGCTGTGCTTCGGAAGACCAAATAGAATACTACAGGTCGCTGGTTCACGAGATTAACCTGTTGTTTATTCGGTTTGGGCACGCCTTGCAAGAAGGGTTTTTCGACAAGCAGAATCGCTTTTCATTGCCGCCCGTGACAATTAGCATGCGTCACTGGAGGCGTCGTCAGAGGCTTTTTTCTTCTCTGCAGTCTGGTCTCAGGACCTGACACGCGCTGCGGCTGAACCATTTCTAGCCAAGGACGCCAACACCACGCGAGGCGACAAAAGTCATGCTTTCTACATGGTAGATGCGCCTCGCCTTACCCCTAGTCGAGTGCTTCTTCCGTCTTATATGTGTTGGCATCCGCCATATGTCTAGGGTTTTTTTCGCTCGTTCTGTCCACCCTCTCTGAATTGACGGTGTCTGTCACTCGTTTTTCTTTGAACGTCTTGTTCGTGCGCATTTAATAATTGACGGTACATTCTACCGCCACACATTCGCTTATATACGGCACTAAAGCTACCTCGATACCATAACTCGACATTATTAATACTTATTTGGAACATTGGAATCATCTGTTCGTACGATGCGCGTCTCGGAAATTCTTGCTGCCTCACTGGTGGCGCCGCTCGTTGCGGCTCACGGCGCCATTCCTGGAGCACCGAAGATTTTTGGTCTCGGACCGAATAATATTGGAAAGTTGAAGAACAGGAACATTCTCGGTGGACATGCTGCTAGAGTTGCTCGATTCCAGCATGGTCCACAGCTCAACGCACGCCAGGGTGGCGCTGGAGGTCGGTGTGGACCTCAATTTGGACACGCAAGCTGCGATGAAGGATACTGCTGCTCAGATTCGGGTTGGTGTGGTCAAGGAAGCGTTTATTGTGCAGCACCAGATGGTCTCTTTCAATATGGGCCCGCCAACGATGCGAATGTCCTCCCTACCGGAGGAACCACTCGCAACATTGCTCGTCCCAAACTAGGCTCCCAAGAATACGGCGGGGTTGGCATACGTTCCTGCGTAACAGCCGGAGAAGTTGCTATCACATATGACGACGGCCCATATATCTACACGAACCAAGTCCTGCAAATGTTCGCCGACAAGCAAATGAAAGCCACCTTCTTTATCACTGGAATCAACCTTGGCAAAGGTGCCATTGATGACGCTAGTACGGAGTGGCCTACTGTGATCAGGCGTATGTATAACGAAGGACATCAAATTGCTAGCCATACATGGTCCCACCAAGATCTTAGCGCAATCACAAAGGAGCAGCGATACGAGCAGATGATCAAGAATGAGATGGCAATCAGCAACATCATTGGCAAGTTTCCGGTATACATGCGACCACCCTTCTCCTCTTGTTCAGCCGAATCAGGATGTCAACAGGACCTTGCTGATCTGGGATACGTCATCTCATCATTTGATTTGGATACTGATGGTAATTATATTCTCTTTGTCTGAAAGCCGACTTACTAACTAAACCCAGACTACAACAACGTCACGCCTCAACTCATTCAAAACGCTAAAAACATTTGGGCTAGCTATATTGTCGGTAGCGACGCTACGTCTGAGAAATATCTCGCCATCGCTCACGATATTCACCAACAGACTGCACTAAACCTCACATCTTACATGCTTACTACTCTGAAGGATAATGGTTACACCGGTGTCACTATGGGCAAATGCCTAGGTGAGCCGGAGGCGAATTGGTACAGAGATGCAACCAGTGGCAGAGTGGCCACTACGTCTTCTTTCTCAGCGCCGGCTACGAAAACTTCCTCTCAGTCTGCCTCCCGATCCACCTCTGCCCCTGCTGCCACCGCTACCATGACCTCTCCCGACTCAACCTGTGGAAGCGCATCCGGGTATACCTGCATTGGTTTCTCCGGAGGTGAATGCTGCTCAGAGTATAACTATTGTGGAAATACGGAGGGACATTGTGGCACGAACTGCCAACCTCTCTTCGGAAAGTGTGGAATATCTTCGTCTTCGTCTTCGTCTTCGTCTTCATCCTCGAGAGCTGCGTCTTCGAGTGCTGGATCTAGCACCAGGTCTGCATCTTCTTCAAGCAGTGCTACTCGCAGTTCCTCAGCATCTCGATCATCAACGGTCGCATCCAGCTCATCTTCCACCAGAGTCTCTTCCCAATCCTCTACGCCTTCTGGTGTTGTCTCCCCAGACGGCTCATGCGGTTCCACCACGGGATACACCTGTGTTGGTTTCGCGGAAGGCGAATGCTGCTCACAGTATGTTCTCCCCGCTGAATTATGCACAATGTATGCTAACTTTGAAAAGATACGGGTGGTGCGGTGCTACAACAGACCATTGCGGCATTGGCTGCAACTCCTTATTTGGTAAATGCGGCTCTTCAAGCTCAAGTTTGGCGACGTCGACTCGCGCCGCGTCCAGCACTAGGGCTACAACGAGCACCAGAGCTGCGTCCAGCACTCGGGCCACTACAAGCACCAGAGCCGCGTCCAGCACTAGAGTCTCATCAAGCACAAGAGCTGCGTCTAGCACTAGGGCCTCTTCAAGCACAAGAGCTGCGTCCAGCACTAGGGCCTCTTCAAGCACAAGAGCTACTTCCAGCACGAGGGCCAGCAGTACCAGGGCCACCTCAAGCACGAGGTCTTCTTCCGCTGCCCCAGCGTCATCTTCAGCCGTCAAGATCAGCACGGACGCAAAGTGCGGAGCCGCCAACGGCAACCAGACTTGCAAGGGTTCTACGTTTGGATCTTGCTGTAGCCAGCATGGATGGTGCGGCTCTACCACTGGTCACTGCGGTACCGGTTGCAACGCTGCCTTCGGTACCTGCACTTGAATTGAGTAGTATGCTTGATGTATGTCTGTACTTGCGCCTATAGATCATCGGGAAGAGCGGGAATGGGTGATGTGGATTTCGACATGTTTCATAGACGCCCGCTGGGTCTGCGATGATGATTTACTTTTAATACCAAAGATTATCCTAGACTGCCCGAAATCTTAAATCTAAGCTTTTCGAATCTTCTCGACCTTTTTGTATAAGGTCCAAGCTTTCTCTGAACAAGGATGGCCTTATATCTTACCTTTGCTCGGTCACTTTTCCTCCCGATCACCTGCTAGACCGTGATTCTAACAGTGCACCTTCTCGCAAGGAGTAGGAAGAATCCACCCATTGACCAATTCATATACAGTCAACATCAAAGGCCAGATTTGTAGTTTTCGGCCGTGGCTAAGATCTCATGGACTGGTCATAATTCTGACATGCAGCCTTCGATGAGCGAAAAAGTGGGCTACTGAGTACTGAAGCAAGGTGAAAGAGAAAAGTCGAGTACGCTGCGGTTCTCGGCTGCACAGTGTAATGTAGGGTCTTGAAAGAAGAAACTATCGATTGGTTTGGAGGTCCTGAAGTCTCCGCTCGTTGGATTGACACATCGTGTGCTATGGATTCAGCATACACTTTTCCAACATACCATATCTAAATCACTAAAGGACAACATCGGGACGCCCTCACATCCAAGACTGGGAAATATATGGAAGCATGCCCCATTAACGCCGCTGCGAAATGCGGTCTCAATTAGGAGCAATAAAGCACGCTATAAACGTTCTCCAAGTTGTGTC
Organism: Pseudopyrenochaeta lycopersici; assembly: GCA_003313425.1. Taxonomy (NCBI): domain Eukaryota; kingdom Fungi; phylum Ascomycota; class Dothideomycetes; order Pleosporales; family Pseudopyrenochaetaceae; genus Pseudopyrenochaeta; species Pseudopyrenochaeta lycopersici. Next base: position 709,908 of record NHZP01000023.1, read on the forward strand.
AAATAGAAATATACGAGTACATGATTCTCGCCAGAACTTTGAGACAATGGTCTTTGCAAAGACCCACACATCAGAGGGTGCAAAGCGCACCAGTAACCATGTTTGCAATCTCTTGCGAGAGACCATACCGAATGGCAGGTTGAAGAGTCAGGGTTATTGACAGTTTTCGAAGTATGTTTTGCAATAAGACGTGCTATAATGCTGATACGCTATGTTCTTTTCTAGTCGACCCTCTTCCACCACAAAGTCCCCCTGTATCCTCCTCCACGCTCACTACCGATCTTCAGGTACTTTTCCTTCTTACCCCCCTCTTGTATTTCAACTATCGTGTAGTTTCTCTTGTGGTTGGCACCCTGCCAAGTTGGCACATTCGCCACTGTCAACGGACCGTGGAATACCTGCCCATGCGTTTCATTTGCTGGAATCTCATCGCTAAGACGAAGCGGCCCTGCGTAGCCAATGCCGTGCTTGCCGACCAGCGCCCAATCTGCGTCGGTATCGTTGGGCTGGAAGGGGAAGGTAAGATTTGGACGTAGCCAAGGCTCTGTTGCGGTGATTGTAGCGCTCATCCAGCCGCTAGCAGAGTATGTGAGGATTCCGACGGGGTGTTCGCCGTACGGTAGATCTGGGATTGAGACGCCATTGAGAGTACTATTAAGTTGTTAGCACAGACCAGGGCGACAAAAGAAAGGTGGATAACGGACCTGCTGGTATTAACAAGCGAGTACGTGCCCGCTAATGCTTTGAGGATTCTGCGCTCCGTGTTTTGTTTTTGGACTGTGGCCGGGCTGTATGGGATTGCTGCGCCGAGGGACGCGAAAAGCGCAATAGAGATGAAATCGAGGCGCATGTTGGGCGCTGTTGATGTCTAATTTTCGAGTCCCGACGATGATTCCCTTCTAAATGGAGAAGGTACAAAATCAATGAAGCTTGCGAAAGGGCCGGTTGCGTCTTCTTATATTGATGTTTCCCCATACCCCGGTACAAGTTTTGTTTTCAATCTATCATATCGCAAGCACCTGCCTTGGACCCTGACCCATACCGCTTGGGATCGAAACAATGACGCTACAGCCCGGGGAATGATCGTATTGAGTCAAGCCAAGCACAGTGTTTCAAGGAGCGTAGACGTATTTCCGCAGTGGCGCCGTCAGCGGCTTGCGGGGTATAATGCCGGATAAACGGCAGCCTTTTGTAGGAATGTAGATGCGCCAATGTATAGAGATATCTGTTTTGCTCCACGTAGCCAAGAAATTCTTGAAGCAATTATACCGTTAACATTCTACCAAATTCCGCTCCTCAACGCTCACTTTAGCTGTGTAGTAAGCGGGTCAACATTTGTGCGAGCCTCCTTAGATTGCCCCACTCCGTGTCACTCCGTGCGATCCCGGTAAGCACGCGAGCATATTAAAGTCTTAACGGTCCGCTCTTGGCTCCCTTGGGTCCTCCAAATTTCTTGGACCTTACAAATCCAACTCCCTTCTAGCTTGTGTTATGGGCACTCTTGCTCTCGCTTTGTCGTTAGCTTGTTCCTGATATTCGCTATTCCTTCCGTGATCGTTACCATAATCTCCTTTGCCAACCAAGAGAACAACCACGTATCACGCAATTAGCTGCAGATCTCAGAGGGTCTCCAGCGCGAACTGTCGACGGTCAACCGGGACCTTATAGTTCCACTATCTCAGTACCATACGAAAATCGCTCGGAAGGCACGAATGCTCAAATACCACCAAGATCGTGACTTGCAATATAAGGATTTTTTCTATTTGATTGATATCGAGTCAAGATTACCGCCCATGTTATATCCAACACTACACTCCTTTGATCATGCATCTCTCCGTCGTTGACGATTGCGTCACCGACCTATGCATTCGACTTTCTATGATAGAAGAAACAGTTGGAAAACTCAAACCATGTGTAAATGATGCAGCCTAATGAAACCATACCCTGAAGCCCATATGCACTGTAGATAGAAAATCGGGTGGTAGCAACCCCTGGGAATGTTATGTGACAATATCATGATACTGATAACATCGCCGCATCGTTTTCGTGGCTGCGAAGACGAAATGGTGACGGTTTGAGGTGTTTGTGGCGATCCACAATGACCTAGAGGTCATGCTGTACCGTATGTTGCTTATATCACCTCGAAACGGACAGACTGTCCTTGTTACCTGCGGCGAAGACGTAATATCGAGGGTGTTTATAGTGAGAAACCTCTACACTCCGAATCCTTCCAGAGGGGCGGAAACCAGAAGCCATCTCAAATCTGAGTTACCGCTGTCTCCATTTTGTTCCTTCAAACACCATTGCCCGCGGTTCATCAGAGCTTCCGCAAGGATACCTTCCACGCTGAGCTGGATCTACTTCACCAAGAGATCAAATGAGTGGCTTGAGCAGAGGCTGAACTACAGATTGCTGTGAGTTCTCTGCCTATGACTGTCACTCTCTGCTGACAGGATTGTCATCCATACGCGATGTCCTAGATTTGTTGCTGTTGAGCAGAACATCCATATGGGCTGCCTCTCGTTGCAAACAATAGACGTACTGAAAATAACCAAGACTACTGTACTTAGCTCCACTCGTATCTACTAGGTCATACCCGTTGGTCGGTATATGCCCTCTCGGGAGGTACCCTGATGTGTGTCGCCTAAAACTCTGTGCTGGTCTTGATTGTTCCTCAGTCTTGAGTGGTATTGCTTGATATGGTTGCTTTGGGTTTGGATCGATGTTGAGCGGGGTCGTAGGCACTATGCTCGCGGTCGGGTTCCTTGGGTCGCCTGCAAGAGAGTTTGTAGATAGGGACCTCGTAGACTTGCGGAGTATGTCTACATCCGCATTGCTGCATACATACACCTTAGGGTCAAAACGTACGCTTGCCTCCATTCGGCGGCGCTTCCGCTTTGGACGCATGCCGCTGTCTACAACATTTACGCCTACCTCTTGCACTTGATCCGTTCCTGACTTCTCTATAAATTCGCGCTGTGCTGCTGTAGTTTGAAGCCACCCAGGCAAGTCTGTACTACCATTTTCGGGATAATCCGGATCGATAGAAATCTCCCACTCTCGCCCACGCTTTCGCATGAACGCCGCATTGTCCCGCTCTACGTGGCCGATGGTACCGAAATCCATGGAGTCATGGTACCACAGCAGTGCACTGGTAGCACTGTGCTGTCTCCGCAGTCGAACGTGCTCAATTCTACTGTCGAGGTCCTTCGCTGTTTGATCCAGCTCCCATGCCTTCTCGAGGGTCGATAAGTCTTCCAGCTCTGTAACAAGGTTCAGCAGTAGCCTCTTGTGGTGTCTATAGCTGATGTCTCTCTTCATGGTATCTTCGTGCTCTGGATTTGGCTTCTTTCGTCTGCCATGCAATGTGATACCCCAGTCAACAGCTGATTGATTGTTGTTCCTCAACTCCTCGAGCCACTGACGCGCACCACCATGATTCATGATGGTATCGCCTGGGGCTTGCATGGAAATCACAGCGGCATCCATGAGGCAAGCAGGGCAAGCGGATTTGATGTACCTGTCGGCATAAGCTGGGTGGATGTTATGCCCACATGCGTTTGGCGATGGGACGGCGGTGGAGAGGTCTGTCGCTTCGATAATGCGGGAAGGTAGGTCGGGTGTTGGCGGGACGATAGGGGATGCGCTGAACTGGGTCTCATCCAATGGAGACCTTATCGGCGTTACACCTATCAATGAACATCTGATTCTTGTCTGCGGGCAAAGCCGTTTTGTTTTGACTTCAGCCGTGAGATCTTCAGCAACACTTTTCTTGCGTTTTCCGAGAGAAGCGTTCACACGAAAAAGCGGTCTTGCTCTAGCTGTACCTGAAAATATAGATGGAAGATGACTGTTGTCTTGACTTGAAAGTTTCCTTTGTTGCGGAGATTGACTCCGACTTTTTCGTCTGCTCCTCTTCGATCTATTTTCCCTCGCCCCCTCAGCATCCGCTTCGTAGCCCTCAGGCGAGTCACAAGACTTAACAGGTTCTCTGGGGCATGGGGAGTTCTCAGAATCAAAGTTTTCGACATTGTGCGATTGTGCTTCTAGAGGGGCGGGATGGCTGGGATAGATAGATGATCTTGGAGTGAAGGTGCTATCTGGGACAGGCGCTGGGTAAGCGTAACGTGTTGATGGAGTCCTGGAAGCTTTAGTTGGGCTTGAGGTAGTCGGGTACCGTGTTTTCAAATGCGGGGTCGTGGAGTCGACCGACACTGATGTGAATGGTGAAGTGGGCATCTTAGAGGTTGACCTTGAACTGCCGACGGGCTGTGAACGCATGGCAGACTCAGCTCGAGCTGCCACAGGAGATGACTCTGGCTCCCAAGTAGATTTGTTATACACACAAGAGCCTGAAGTTCGGACATGTTGGCGTTGGCTCGACAGTGGGCTCGATGGCGAATGTTGAGAAACACATGCGGGACATAGCGTGTCAGGCGTTGACGTTGGGGCGGGCATTTCTGTTTTTGGATATAGGTTGAATTCAAGCACTGTATCAGTTGTTGATATCTTCGTGGAGTATGAGGCCTCAAGGTCTGGTACACTGTGTGCGGGGGAGGTATGTGTCTGTTTACGGTTGTCAGGTTGAGTCAGGAGGAACGTGCAGAGAAATAGTCAAAGTAGGCTACAAGATAAGGAGTGAAGGTCCGAACGGTGACGTAGATCTGTTTTTTTCTACAGGTGAAAAACAATCAAATAAGCCTTTTCACTTTGGCTAAGCTAAGAAACGAGAATAGCGCTGTACATATTTGTTCTATTCATAACTCCTTATCCAGGCTTGTGTCTTCTACCATAACTAGACTTTGAGCAACTAAGATGGATGGAAGTCATTGGTTTTATTTCCATGTCGCTCTTATGCATACCAATCCTGATTGTCTGTGAATAATACTTGTGAACATTCTTTCTTAAGTGCGCTTTAGTTTAACATGTACTGCAAAATTGATCACAATACCCGGCGGAATGAAAAGATTATAGCTCTACGAATACTACGCCAAACAAATGTAAGTTGGCCACAAACTCGAACTACATCGATCTACCTACCAGGAGCCAGTGTGCGCTGCCGCAAGGCGATTGGGTCTCCTATCAATTGGATAGCGTACTTCTATATCTGCTTTTAGAAATTAAAGCATATTTGATCAGAATCTTCAACAGGTGGCAGGATCGTTTGTCTTATGGTGCACTGGTTCGTTATATGATGTGGCGTATAGGCGCTGTTGAAGTAAGTTTAAAGGGCACATAAGCATTTCCAAACCAGTGTAAAAATCGCCGCTCTGTGATCCCAAGAGAAAAACTCAAATGAAAGCACCTTCACCCTCTGAATGTGTTCTATCGCCTCCGACGGCGATCCGGTATCCATGTTGCGGCAGTGGGCTGCCGGCGCGCATCTACTATACCCTTGTCTCTTCAAAAGGGCAAGGAGAACGGCTTCGAAACTCAAAGTGGTCTTTGGCCAGAGTTGAGAAGTGGAAAGTGAGATATGTATAATGTGCCCATCTGCGTGTGATATTGGTGGTGGGATTATTTTTTTTGGAATTGTTGCAGACTTGATGCGCCCAGCTTCAATACAGATAATGGAAGAAGATTTCATGCCCACATGTCTTGATCTGAGCACCAGGAGGGATTTCTACAGTGAGAGGTATGCAAGATATCCGGTAAGGGTTACTAAAATTGGTCGAGGGCGGCCCCGGCATTTTCCTAGTGTGGATTGGAAGGGGCTCGCAGTGGATGCCGGTCAAGTGGGAAGCGTATAAACAATGAAAAGAGATTGGGCAACAGTGAATTAGAAAAGATTTGCATTATCCAATGGTCCTAAATACTATCTGAAGTGCAAGGGGCACGAACAGCATGAAAGCGTTCTTCTGCGCTGCGTATAGTTGCAATATCTATCGCAACCCCACCTCAACACTACCGATCCACACACTCCCAGCTTTCAATGGCCTTTGGGTCCCCCTCGCCCTTGTACTGATTGCGCTTTGGGTACTTGCAATGAGCACGCTTATAGTCGACGCCGAGGCTCTGAGTGTTGTTTACCCAATGCGTGCCAATAAGAGTCTCAGGCGGGTTGGCCTTCTCGACCCAGTCTACAAGGGCCATCAGAACGTTTTCACTGGGGTCGTAGCTGTTGGTCTCGGTGGTGGCCTGACCGATAGCGTGCGCGCCATCACCTCCACCACAGTGGCCCATGCCGCTGACAAGGAAATAACGATAGAAATCGTCAAGCTCCGCTGGGGACAGGCCCATGGTGGAGCTGACATGTTCGTAGTATCGTGGCGAGTTGTCTGATGTGATAATAGCGTCCATGCCTCCGTGCCAGTGGAGTACTTTAGTTCCCCGGTCCCTCACGCCGCTTAAGTCGCCTTCCCATGTTTGGATATTGAATGGATTCAGGCGCGCGGCATAATCATAGTCGGCCGAACTTTGGGTTTCGGGGCTCCAGCTTGGGTCATTGTAGATGGCGTAGCGGAACCAGTCTGTCGTATAGATAAAGGGAACTCCGTTTAGGATGACGGAGGCAGCCACAACTTCGGCACCGGGCTGCAGGCCTGGGTACACAAAGTCTCCATTGTCATTGAATAGTGGCTCATAGACGGCTTTCACTGTCTCTGCCTGAACTGGCGTTAGACAGGTGGTCGAGTTGCTGCCGTCGGAGCAAATGAGACCAGATGGATCGTAGTTGCATTGCAAAGGATCCTCGATGACTCCGTCAACGAAGCCATCTAGCGCGTCGCATTGCTTCAGGACGTCATCATGGACCTTGAGCCAAAGAGCCCGAGGGACGAATTTCGGAGAAGTTGGGGGTCCAGTGAGAGTATAGAAATGACCGCTCCACGAGGTCAGATTGTTGAAGGCGAAAGCTGGAGCTCCAGCCATAATACCGTCGAAGTCGTCTGGGAAGCTTTGGGCTGACTTGAAACCTTGTCGGCCACCAGTTGAGCATCCAAAATAGTACGACTTCTTGTGCGGCTTGCCATAAAAGCCCTTAGTCACCTGCTTGCCAACGACAACGCCAGTGTGGAGACTAAAATGGTCAGTTCAAGTCCAACGCTGTCATTTGCGACGCCAAAACTCACGCTCGATAGGCAAAGTCTTCAACCACATCCGAATTGTTGTAGAATGGTAAGCCACTTGTTCCATTGTGGCCATTGTTGGTACCAACAGCAGCAAAGCCCAAGGCAGACGTGTAAGCTAGATCCTGGTACTTGATACATCCATTCAAGCCACCATTACCTGCTGACAAGAACCGTCCGGTCCAATTCGATGGTAACCATGCTTCCATGTTGAAGCCAGAGCGCCCGGAGGTTGACACCGTAAGGGCGATGCGGCATATGTCTGCCGTAACTGGCATGAACGTCTGGGTGCATGTTGGGTCGTTCCCGGTGATACTGAGATTGGTGCCGGCAGCAACGAACTCAGCGAAGTTAACGACACCATTCTGGATAGCAAGGTGAGACGCAATGGCGGCGCATTTTGAGCTGAAATCGTCCGGCTTCGAGCCATCGCTGGCGCATCCAGTGGGCTTAGCGTTTGCGAGAACAGAGGACGCGCTCAGCGCCGCAGCCCACACTGATTGTTCGAATCTCATCTTGGCACTTTCGCGATGGCTTGGTGAGTGTGCTACCTCAGTCTACAATTCTGAGGTTCATCCATCTTTTCAATCCATCGAAACCGCGCTTCCTGCACTAGCGTCTTCTCCATTCCGGGGCAGATTCATGGTCAAAGCTTAGGGATCAATCGGCAGATCTACTATCCATGCAGAACATGCTTTTCAAAAATGAAATCATCCAGTCAAAAGGCATCTCATCTCCGCGAAAGACAGGAACGTCTGGGGTTGGACAGCCCTGCCGGGGCAAAACAGATTAGCCTGCATAAGCCGCAATGCACTTTCGCGCGTCAGTCAGCTCCTTTTGGTGCTGACTGCTCAACTGCCGATGGTGAAGTGTATGTTTTGGCGCGTAATTGTTTATACGACTGTTCAAGTGCGCGAGAAGGAAAGGAGTCCGTGCTTCCGAAAGGTTGCCGACAGGGTTGCCGACAGCGCCAAGGAAGGCGGGGGGTTCGGTCGAAGGACCGAAGAAGTTACGAAACATCCGGTTTAGGACATTTTTTTCGTGTTCGATGTAAACATGATTTGTGGAGATGGGTAGCAAACGGCGTAGAAATTCATTGCGTCACGCTTCGGAGCGTTGCAACCGACTTGCGGGAGCTTCGCCTCGCGAGCGGATGGAGCAATAGCATCAAGGTCTATCACCCCTATATTTTACTTGGAGTAAGAGCAAGTGCAGATCAGACTGCCTAGTAGGACGCGTCATCGATATGTAGGGCTCCACCAAGGCAAACTAGAAAGGGGGATTTGCTTCTCTTCAAACATTGTACTCACTAGCGTCATTTATGTTTACTGAGCAATTTACAGTTGCTCGCACGTGCGTACGGCTGCTCTTCGGCTTTGGAAGCCATACACTCAGTCCGCATGGTTGTGGCGGTGACTGCGAAATGAAAGGCTGGAAATCTCAGTGTGCTCCTGTTGCTGTTCCTTTGATATCCACTATTGCGTTGTAGGGATTGTAGAAGAGATTGCTGACTTGTGATTCAGTCCTGGTTTCCCGTGAATTTTTCAAAGATGTGCATCCGCTCTTCTCAGTGTTCAACTACCTTCACCACCGCTCTTGGACATCGTCTGCCAAGCAAAAACAAAGCGAATATGTCGACCACCTAAGTGTTTGCTCTTTTTTCATACTCCTCAAAGATCTCCCTACATGATTGTCCATGTTCTCCCAGCATATTCTTCCCTTGACGTACCACATCGATCATCAGGCCCTGGAAGCTCGCAATCACACCACTCCCCGGACCATCCTTATCTATCATCTCTCTCTCATCAGGCTCGATAACCTCAATGTAGTAAGGATCCTTGAATGCGTCGGTAAATTGCTTCAGAGAGGGGACGAGGAACAAGGCGATGCCGTCGAACTCGATTGGCGTCGTCGGAAGATCGCTTTTGCTTATGGCATTCGGTGCAGAGGCCGTTGCGGCGATGGGAACCATGCTGCCTGAGGCATGGATCTAAAAGCAATGGCATTAGATTACTGCTGTCGAATGCAAAGTGATTTCCGTCATCTGATATACCTGTTGATAGCGCATGATATTATGCTTTTCCGCCCACGGAGCAACCTTTGGGCCGTGAATGTTCTTCCAGTGTTCGTAAAATTGCTCCTTGGACAAGTCGCGCCTGCGACGGATGTATGTGACGATTTGAATGCAATCGTTTTCTGCTTCTCTATTCATGGTGGACTAGTACAGTGATATGCTACTCTCCTTCTAGGATAAGTGCGTGCATCTTCGTGGTATAAATATGTTCTTCTACGGGACTCTGCGGGGTTAGACGATGGCTTTCGTGCCGAACCGACACTACCAGAGGATCGACTTTACTTCTACATCGTCAACCCAAAAGCGCAAGATGGCCGGTTGCTCCCTCTTGGGGATGACCAACTTCTCTCCTTTGTAGGCGACGGAGGTGTACTTGGTTTTAGCTGAAGCCCAACGTTTCAATATTAGAGCTTTGTCTACTGCTATTGTTTCGCTGATGAATATATGGGACATGTAGAAAACCAACGCGGGTAAGATGTTCCGGTGCCACAAGGGCTAATTAATGCCCGCGGGCGACCTTGAAAGTGTGCACAGACCACCACATCAACAGTGTTTTACCTTCTCGTCAACCAATGAGTGAATAACTTTCAGGTTTTCCGCTATTCTGAGCCGGGTACCCGCCCGGACCTGCACGTCGCTTACATTATAATTGCACATATACACACTCTCACCTCGCTCGATTCTCCAAAATGGTAATCATTCTCTATTGCAAGCATGATCCGACGCGTCCTTCTCGGGTTGGTTCTTGCGCTGGGACTAGAGGGCCGCCGTCTGGGCCGTGACGCGAAGATTGTTGATGCACATCATTTGAGCAATGAGACAATGTATGATTTCGTTATCGCTGGTGGCGGTATCGCGGGGCTGACGGTTGCTGATCGACTGACTGAGAACCCAAATGGTAAATCCAAAACATTCAATTTCAGATCAACCAGTTCACACTGCAAATTAGTAAAAGTGCTCGTGATCGAATATGGCCCCTACGATCAAAGAGAAGACAGTGTCATGATCCCCGGTGCCTACTTCCCAGTACCCTACCTTTGGTTACCCTTGATGAGCACCCCTTAAAAGGCGCTTAACGGCACATTATATGCCGTACCCTGCGGAAGAGTAGTTGGTGGTGGTTTTGTGGTTAATGCTATGTTCTTTCATCGCTCGGATGCGAGGCTTTATGATGCCTGGGAAGAGCTTGGTGCTACTGGCTGGTCATGGAAAAACTTGCTCCCATACTTCAAGAAGGTTGGACACATTCCCAAGATGTTGATACGTTCTTGTCTTAAACAGATACAGACCGAGACTTTTCATCCGCCAGATGCGGCCTACGCAGCGAAGCACAACATCACTTGGTATCCATCGATGCATGGCTCTGATGGCCCGGTGCAAGTGAGCTTTGCGCCGTATGACTACCCTGGAAGTGGTGGGCCTCTTAGTATTCCGCTTTGTAAATCAAGCTTATCCAATATCTAGCAAATTTCTACAACGGTGCCGTCAGCCTCGGCATCCAACCAGCCAGCGACCCTAACAATGGCTTTGCTCAAGGCATTTTTCGTCTCCTTCGATCTGTTGATCCGAAGACGCAGACGCGCTCTTCTGCCCGTATAAACCGACTTGATCGAGATGCAATTAGGACGAATTATCACATCCTTCCAAATACGGCCGTGTCGAGGGTGTTGTTCCGGGGCATTTCTGCTGTAGGGGTGGAGTATGTTGGTACCGTAACTGGGTCGAAGGGTACAATTCGAGCAAATAAAGAAGTCATAATTGCTGCTGGAGGCGTACATACTCCCCAGATTTTGCATCTATCTGGCATTGGCGATGTAACACATCTCAATAATTTTGGCATTGAGGTTGTGTCTGATCTGCCAGGTGTGGGTCAAAATCTGCAGGATCATGCTGTGCTGAAAATTAAGTATAACTGTGTGTAGCGCAGCGTTTCATATCAGAGTGATATATATTGACCATATGGTAGATACTAATAACCACTTCCCTAACGGCGGTTCCCTCCAAGCTGACGCTGTGTACGCAGCCCAACAACGCGCTCTGTACGACGCCGGCGAATCAAGTGCTTACGATCTTACAGCTACTACAGGAAACCTTATCATTCAACTTCCTCTTTCGAATTGGACAAGCAACTTTTCGTCCATTATTCGAGGCGCCAGGCGGTTCGATCCTGCCGTATTTCTCGGCGACAACCCTCATAGTAGCGTCCTTCGTGGTTTCGAGAAACAGCGATCCATTATGATCAAAGATATCAACAGCGAAGCTGTAGGAGGCCTGTCATGGAACACCGGCCCCGAGACGAGTGTCTACTTGACTCGTCCGTTCAGCCGTGGAAATATCAAGATCAACTCCACCAACATTCTTGACGCCCCCCTTATTGACTATGGCACGATAATTGACCCTACAGATCTTGAAATGATTTATTCTATATACGTTAAGAACCGTGAGCTCATGTCTATGCCCGATCTCGCCGTTCTTGGCCCAGTGGAAATCGCTCCGACGGCAGGTGACAGCGATTATTCACATATCAAGGAGAGAATCAAGGTAGCATTAGCACCGAGCAATGCTCATCAGTGCTGCACAGCTGCAATGATGAAAAGGGAAGATGGCGGCGTTGTAGATCCAGGGAATAAGGTGTACGGGACAGAGAGGCTGAGCGTTGTGGATGCAAGCATTTGGCCATTGATCGTGGGTGGCGGCCCGCAGGCTAGTGTCTACGCCGGGGCTGAGAAGGTATGTTTCTCCGCTTGACTTCGTGAAGACAGAAATGCTAACCATACTCGCAGGCTGCAGTTTTGATCATGGAGCGGCATGGACTTTTGTGAGGTATACCGCTCTTTGGGCTTATACGCTTTCCAATAATCAAGACAATTCTTCCTGACTCTCGTTGTCGGCTCACTACCAGGAGCTCACCAACCTTCAGTAGATTGTGAAACCCAGCGCAAACCTATATGGCATTACTGATGGTAGAATTGCGTAGCCTATCATTGTAATCGCTTGCAAGTGCGAATTATTCTTCTCGAAAATTGTTTACTACACGCGCTTCTGCTGCATTCTGTCGCTCTTGATGTTGGCCTTCCTAGACATCTTGGTCAAACTAGCACCGACGGTTTCAACCAACATGGGAGCAAAAACTATTTCGCGTTTGTTTTGCTTGCGCGACAGCATCGAAGCAGAAATCATAATCTGATCAATAAAGCCAGATAAGATTGCTCTGATCCTGGGCGCATGCTTGACAGGGCTGGAAGGCGAAAAAATGTTTGGCGCGTGCATGTTCAGCTCGCTACACATTGCCATATACGCAAGTTCAGCCTTGCTGCGGTTATCAAGTTTTGAGACTAGGTACACAACAGGCAGAATCGAACTCAGCCTTCGGCCTCTTTTCAAACGATAAGAAGCGAGTACGAGCTAGGCGGCTTCGTTCAAATGCGTCGAGACTCCCAAAAGCATGGCAGCCTTTCGCGATAAATCATTCTCAATCCAGATTCCCGTCGTCGCTTGAGCGCAATGGTCAAAGTTTTCGGCGCATGGGAATACAGATCACGGATGTTGCAGTTTGTTCTCCTTTGGCTATTATCCCATAGTGGAGTTTTGGGTGCTCTGCAGCTCATGGTTATGGATGGCATTGTCCAAGAAACCCTTGGTTACCCAGGGACAGTATATCAAGCAATACGCTACGAGCCTCTATGTGGCAACCTGGGGACTGGCGGCAATAAATACTCAACTCCCAGAGATCTTTCAGATGCCTGCGTTCCCGCCATGGAATCCTTCACGAACAACACGGAGCGTATGCTAGCTCTCTACGACCGCCTTGGCTCCAGACTTGAAAATGCAAGGGTTGGCGGTGGCTATGAGGTCTGCATGTGTTTTGCTATGGCGCAGGTTATAGACAATGGTATTCAAGGCGCAGTATGTATCTGGGTGGATGGTATGGGAAGAGGTGATGTGTGGGATTGGGACTGGAAGGGGCACTGGGCGGGAAGTTATAGGCCAAACTTGGGCAGGGCACTTCCGCCATGTAAAAATGTAGACGTCAATTCACTGAAGGCCCAATGGAGTTCGACTGCCATACAGCCGACCGTGTCTGAAAGGGTGTCGACTCCATCTCTCCCAGAAGCCGCAACGCAAACCGTGGTGACAACTCTGGAACGCAGTGTCCGGGCTACAATTACCAAGACAACTATACCCTCCGGTAAGTTAATCATGAGTATCCCTTGGTATGGGACAGGAGTTGACGTTTGACCAGTCGTGGATTATACGCAAACACGAACTTTCACTACAGTCGATGAAAGGGGCTCGCCGACGACGCAGACAGTAACACAAACTACTCAAATAGCTGTCGTGACAATAGAAGCAGAGAAGAAAGGCATGGAAAGGGGTGACAAAATTGCATTGGGAGTTGGTCTGGGAATCGGCCTACCTACACTGTTTCTTATGCTAATTGGTTTGTTTCTACAATGCATCAAACGGATCCGTCAATAGTAAAGAAGAAAAAAAAATTGATAAATACTGGCTGAGCTTTCGAATGAGTGTCCATGTAGACTGAGACGCTATTGCTCGACTTTCTGTGGGCAGTGTCTGGCGATGGTTTCGGATATCGTGCAGACAGCTCTGACCGATGTGGAGAGTGTCCAAAAGAAGCGTAGAATATAATGTAGTTTTCTCCCTTGATAATCAGCCGAGCGCGATCAATTTTCAACTCACCTGTGGTCATCGAGAACGCTCAGGTACGGTGATATAGCTCTCTTACCCAGTCTTTCAACAACGCTACAAGAAGCAACCTGTCGCAGCTCCTTAGGCACCGACTTCGTCTCATTCTTTAGCCCCGCACCGCCACTTTAGCCCCAAGACATGGGCTGAGTACAGTTCCTTTGCCATGAGCAAGCTCCAAAATGAGACGCTCTTCCTCTCAGACTTGCGTTGTACACTCTTCGTTACAATCGTACCGGCCTTCGAAGAACGGTCAGTTGTCTTTACACCGCCGAAATTGAACATGAACATTTTCAACAATTTCTTTGATACTATTTCCTTAACCTTCGTCGATTTGGAAGGTATCCTCGTTCACGACTTTGCTCTAACATTTAGTCTAAATCAATACCAGTAAAACCTCATCCTTCAGCGATAAAGCGTAGCAGCATTGATCCTACAAAGCATTTCCTACTGCGTACCGTCAGAAGAAGAATTAGATTAAGGTATGATTTCAGAACTCAACCGTTGGTACCTGTATGAAGTCACACATGCAACAATACGCAGAACATCTGGGTTTGCGTTTGGTTGGAATCGTTCTTGTACCTCAGCAACTATAAATGCATGCAAATCGTAATGGTAGTGTCGGCAAGATCGTTATCAAAACATGGTTAGGTGCAAGAGATGCTAAATGCTTACATTTCGGCGCCATGGAATGCTTTACTATGATTTGACAAATTCGAACGATATTGCTCAAATGCTCCCGCTTAACATATAACAAAGAATAACAATATGCATATCATCTCTTACCAAGGCTTCCGCCGGGCCTACTCTCCAGCTTGTAGCTTTTCAGCTTTGTTTACTTCGGACCTCCAACTTCCTAGGTTTCTTCCGTTCTTTCTTTAGGGTCTCGCTCGACTTCTCGTCTCGGTCGTGTTTTGTATCTCCACCTCCTTCCCCTCCTTTCTTTCGCTCCTCAGCTACCTTATCTGCAGCCTGTCTAAGCATCTCCGGGTTCGGCACAGCATCTTCCATATCGACCTCTCCTTCTTCCTCTTTCTCGTTCTCCTTGTCCTCCCCATCCTTATCATTCCCTTTCCCAATCTTACTCAACTTGATCCACGGCCCATGTATACCACCCACTCCAGCTCCTACAAGCGTACCGACAGCGGTGGTTGGTATAGTAGCTACAGTGCCTACGACAGTGCCTACAACCGTTCCCAGCCCAGCACCAACTGCCATGCCTATACCTCCACCGCCTACTCCTCCCTGAAACGCGCCTGAGCTTAGTAGGCGGGCTTTCTTGCTATTGCCATGTGCCTCGATCTCTTTATTGTACGCGTCCTGCAGATATTTTTCTCGCTTCTTAGGGTCCTTCATCGATTCGGCGGCGGTTCGAAGCGCGGACGCAGTTTTTTGTGCCTCGAGGGCGGCTTCGGCTTTGCTTGCGGCTTCTTGGAGTTTCGACTCTGGAGAGCCTGCCTTGTTGGCGATGTTTTTGAGCTCATCCTCGGAAAGGTCAGGCTGCTCAGGCTTCTCAACCTTTGCTGACCTCTGCTCCAGCTTCTTCGGCGGCATCCTGAGTTTCGTATGTCGCCGGAGGACGTACAGGGGGAGTGCAGAGCAGCCATAGTGGAGGTTTGCATGGTTATGGTGTTACCAAAAGTTAGAGCATGTTGATGTGACGTCACACGTTCGCGTGCTGCGAAATACGATGAAGCCTGAAAACTTGAATGGAGGTCGGACAGCATCCACAGGATCATCATCAACTCATCATTCTCGAAATTGTGTAAATAAACTTTGCAGTGAATGAATGAATATATACTTGATTTATCTACTGGTGAAAAATTATGGCTCTTTCTAATTCAGGGATTAATCTGCATCTGACCATGTTGACACACTCCCCTACGCCCAGCTTAATGTCCAGCTACCCTGCCATGCCCCACCCTTCGTCAAGTCGTTCAGACCTGACAATTTCAACACACTGCTAGTCTTATTATAATCGACCTTGCTCTCATCGATGGTCGCCCCATTCAACTTCACCTCTGCGCCGCACTCAGAAACACCAAGAACAGTGATGTTAGCCAAAACGTTCGTATCCTTGTACTTGCCCTGAACATCAACCTTCAACTGTCCGCTCAGAGCAGCAAAGGTAATGTCGAGGGTCTCGGAGGGTTCAAGCGACTCTCCGTCATCAACATACAAGCTGCCAGATGCTGCACCCTCCCCACCAAGAGCAACAATGAGACTCCATGGATTCTTACGGGAGTCGGTGGTTGTATATCCAGGTTCCTGCGTTGGAAGGACTGAGCCACCGCGGATGTAGACGGGAATATGGCCCAAGGGAGCAGCGATCGTAGTGTTGACGCCAGCCTCTGCTTTGACGCGCTCACCAGAATACCAATCATACCACACCTCACCATCAATAACACCAGGGAAAACACCCTTGACAGTGTCGGCCTGAGGCACCAGTACCGGAGTAACAAGAATGCTAGGCCCAAGCAGGAACTGTGTATCCACACCGGCAAGCTGTGGCTCGTTGGGAAACTCCCAAGCCAAGGCGCGCATAACGGTGGATCCGGTAGTGTGAGCCTGATGGAAGAGAGTGTACATATAAGGAAGTAACGAGTATCGAATATGCATCGCGGTCCTTGAAGCGGAAGCGACCGCTTCCCAGCGGTAGGGCTCCTGCGGAATTGCCGAGAGCACATTGTGATTGCGATAGAAGGGGAAGAAGGCGGAGAGTTGCATCCAGCGGGAGCAAAGTTCCATATCTGTGTTACCGTTGAAGCCACAGGTATCGACACCAAACATTGGTATTCCGAATAGTGAGAATGAAAGCGCCTGTGGAATGGAAGCATATAGGTAATAGAACCGAGATGCGTTGTCTCCGCCCCAGTGCCCGGCCCACTTGCCGCTACCGGCGAAGGTAGAGCGTCCGATGATGAAGGGGCGCTTGCCCGGGAAGACGGAAAGAAGACCTTGATAGGTTGCGTTGATGATCTGGTGTCCCCAGACGTTGTGAACATCATACTCTTCCACGCCATTCGCATGCGTCGCATTAGGACTAACCGCGTGGACGGCAAGATCGCCTTGAACATGGTCGATTACATATGGAGGATAATTGATGTTCCGAACTCCAGGTGTAGGTGTCGTTCGCAAGTAGCTAGTCGAAGTTGCGGTTCCCTGCGCAGTGCTCTTCGCCGCAGCCTGGCTGGATGAACCCGCCGACGCCGACGCCGCTTCAGTGGCGTTTGTGATATTGAAACCTTCTGGGTAATCGAAGACGACGTTGCCAACTTCTCCAGGTAGAGCGAAAGGGGGATGGACTGGATTCAAGGTCACATTACCAGAGCCGCAAGAGCCGACACAGAAGGATGAGACTTCTGTCATGTCGACCCAAAACCCGCTGAATGGAACTTCCTTATACCACTCGACCCTGTAGGAATTAACACAGATATTTGTATTTTGTACATGACGGACTTACATCTCTTTGACCCACCAAGATACTCCATTGGCAGACATCCAATCCGGGAAGACGGTGTATCCTGGCCATACAGCACCAATATATTGACTTCCGTCTGGGTTATTCAAGAAAACTTCAGACTCATTGCCTCGCGTGTAAGTATCATACGCGTCGCTAGCGTTTAAAGGATTAGGGATGTAGATAGCACCGTCAACAATAGGCACAAAGTGCTGGTTGTTCCCGTGCAGCCAGCCGAAGAAGTCTGCAACTTCAGAAGGAGGAAAGGTGACAGGATCTAGTGTGAAGTCCCGATATTGATCCATGTAGTCGATGTCAAGCCAGATAGTTTCTACGCATGTTGTTAGTGATACCACTTGGTGATGTCTGATACAAAGTGTTCTGGAAGCTCAGGCGGCTTCAATCAAAGTTGCCCCAAATTAATGATCTGGAACTGGTATGGAATGCTCAAAGTGTCCAAAGTGTAGAAATTAGACTTACCCATCGGAATATTGAATGCCCGCATCGTCTCAACGATTTCTCGCGTCTCGGTCCAATTGCGATAGCCCCATCGACACTGATGGAAGCCAAATGTCCAATATTGCTGCATAGCTGGGAGCCCAATGGAGGAGGTTTGGTATTGTTTGGTGACCTCAGGCTGCGTGGGACCATCGAAGAAGAATAGATCAATAGCGCCTCCAAGACTCCTCCAGGTCAAATTGTCGGGCTTGAGAACAACATCCATGCCATGGAGATTGCGGTAATACACACCATGGGAATAAGACTCGTACGGGGAGCCACTACTACCATATTTCTCCTGATGTCCGAAGCTGCGCTGGTTGAACTCAGATTGCTTCAAGGCTTTCTTGGTGCTGTTTCCGCCCTTTTCAAAGTACCGTGTCTCCAAATAGAAGGGATGACTACCGTACAAATTGCGGTCAATTGGGTCACCTACGTCGGCAGCGTAGATGGTTGCGGTGAAGTTGTTGTGCAATCGAAGACCATGGATGCGTTCGCCAAGACCGTAGAGGTTGTAGTCTTCAGGTAGCGCGTTGACGAATTCAACAAATTGATTTTCGTAGACAAGGTGAGTGCCTCTAGTTGTGAAGATAATGTCGCCAGTGGAATGGCGAGTGACAGTGAACCAGAATGATGGATCGTTGCCCCCTGGAGTATGTTAGTACTGTCCAGCATTCCACGTACAGAGACTTACAGTCAAACTGAAGATCGGAGTCCTTATAGTCATTCTCAGCTTGAGGTCTTGGGATGAGGTCTTCTGGGACAAGCCATTGGCTCGCGTTGCTTGCGTCAATATACTTCGGAACAATTCCTACCGCGAGCCTCCCCTTAGCCTGATACTCCACGTTCAGCGTCAACTCCTCCACATCAGTGCCATAGACATTGCATGGTTTGCCCGCCAAGGTCAGTGTCGCACTCAGACCTCTATCGTTCTCTTCTAGGTTTGACGCCTTGTAGCCTGGACAGACATCTTGCGCGTTGATGGCCTGAGGGTCAAGGACATTAGAGAGCACTTCGGCACCTTCATCTGCGGAAGGGGGGATCGTGACTAGACATGGCGAGTTGAAGTAAGTATATGTTCTATAACTATATGAGCCTGTGGGTAAGGTGGGAGGGACGTACAAACTGAGCGAAAAGACGTTGGTGTGCCATTGAGCGTCGTACTCCAACCGTCCGTCGTACGCGCCGGTGTCTGCGCACCCGTCAACACCGCTAAGGACGACAGCAAAGCTGTAGCTTGTAAAAAGCTTGATTGTCGAGGCATGATTGCTCAATTGCCCTGCTATTCTTCAAAACAACTTGCTCCCTTCCCTTCAAAGCAACTCAAGGTAAAGAGAGGATTGCAAGTGTAAGCTTTCCATGGCGGACATATGGTCAAGATATATCTTGGTCAGGTTTTTTTCAAGATTGACAGCACTTGCATGCTGATCGTATCTCAGGAATTCCCCGCAGTCAGACAGCCGTCCTAGAGCGCAATGACGCTGTTAGGGTACGTCTAGCAGGAAACGGCGCGCAAGCGAGGCCAATGTGGGGATTGTCGTGCCGACTTTGAGCGAATCGGTGCGTGAGGAATGGCACGCGGGCTGTTCAAGTGGGCCAACCGGGAGGATTGTGGATGTTGTTAAGGTTGTAACGTTCCCGTCCTTCGAGAAGCTTGATATGACTTGCTTGGTAGAGTAGTGGGGAGGATTTACAAGGCTAAGAAAGAAGCACTACTGGATGACGATGATGGACCGTAGGACGAAGACTCTCAAGTCACTGCATCAGAAGACCGCCCAAAAAATGATAGAAAATAGTTATTTAATTTGAATTGTACGTCCGTGAACTACTTTCTAAGTAAATATTCTTGGACATACGATCTCAATACTCTCTCGTTACAATCTCACTCTTACTAGTCTTCAATTGCTTAAGGAGATCGTGCAGTAAGGCTCGTGTGGCGGACTGTACACTCTCGTATTGCATCTCAACGTTTCTATAGTCGCACATCGAAGGCGCCGGTCCCATGGGGTGCCTCTTCATCCATGCACACCTCCCCGCGATTGAGGCGGATGTTGACTCCGACTTGGTTCCGAATCTTTACCAGGCTTAGTACGAGCACCATCGCGCCACGCACACCACTCAGTACAGGTGAAAATTCACATTTAACAAGTTGATCGAACGTTTGATTCTTGGGTTATTAGAGGTTTATTATTCATTTTTTTCTTATTACGGCACACTATTACAATTGCAGGTGTACAAAAGCCGCGCATGCATCTTCTACCATTCCGCTTCTCTCAATATCGCGCACCGCTCCCCAATGGGGGAGTGATACAGTCATCTTAAGATCGTCGAAGCATTGACTACCCCACCCGCCCCAGAACCCTAAGTCTTCCCGCTCTATCGTAGAGCCTGCAGGTAGGACATCCCATGAAAGCATGGTCATTGGTCCGAAGTCGGAACGCGGCTAGAATAAGAGTGGCTGTAAAGAAGACCACTCATTGAGTGGTAAGGTGAACAACGTGGTCGCTGATGTGGTTTGCGTTTCCGTAAGAGCTTATCATTCCGTTCAGGGAAGTTGGCTCAATTAAGGCGATTGTAATGTCTTCGAGGCATTTAGCGCGGGCCGAATGCAATCAGTAAATGCCACCGAAGTTATCCAGATCTCTATGTAACAGTGGTTGTTTATTTGACACGTGATGAATCATCGCGTGGTTGCCATGATGCCTCAGCTCAGAGGTGAGTAACTGGTCGGCCTATTCGCGTTGCTCGGATGCCTAAATTTCTTGTACGAGTCAATCGTACCTTCATCAGGTAGATATAAGCCATCTTCAGGCAGCCAGCTCCGCGAATTGTGTGTTTTGCGAGTCATGGTGCTTAGCGCAGACACACGTGACGATTTCGGCGGAGGTGTTGGTGGCGCTGGAGGCAATGGTGGTAACCTGGGTGACCTAGTTGGGACTTGGTAGACGGCTGGAGACAATCTGAAGTTAGGGTTTGTAGGGCTTGGAAGTGCAGCTGTTCTTGGATGTAGGCTGGATGTTGCGAGCTGAGGAGATGCAATTTGGCTAGGCGGTGCCGGGAAAAGACTTGTATTGACATCTGAGAGTTTTGGAGAGGGTGCCAGTGGTGACAGGAATGTTGCTTGCGTTGGTGTTCGGGCTGGACTTCGAGGCGGTACGGAAGGGACCGAATCCTCACCATTCGACTGATCCCCTATGATGTCTTGGTACCAGTCATAAGACTGGAAACTTAAACTTGGACTCGGAGGCGGTATTCCGGGAGCCGGGAGCTGTGGCGCTTTATTCTCCAGTTTTGAGAATGCCGCATCCTGTGGGCTTCGAGGTCCTGTCTCGTTATCTATGCTATCATCCGTAGCTGAACCTTGCTCTGATGAGCGCCTAGCCTTCGGATACTGGTCTAGTTCGTACTCTGAGCTGCGTTTGCTCGATGTCGGGCGTGGAGCAATTGAGAGTGGAGGTGTTGTGGTTACATGGGGAAGGTATTCTTCAAACCGATATCGTGGTGCACGTTCACGAGGCGTTCCGCTGTCGCGTACTGGGCTCACAGCTCGAATCATATCTTCGTCGAAGATCATGCTTTTATTGATATTGACATTTAGAGCATATCGCCTTTGCTCGGTGGGTGAAGACGGAAGTGGGTTGTCGGTCGGTGGAGGAGGCGGAAGTGCCTTCTCGGTCGCTACTGATCTCGAGTCACGCCCATCGTCTATTGACCTTTGCCTCCGGTACTCGGCTTTTTCTCTTCTGCTCTCGTTGAACCCCACAGCTTTTGCGAAGAACTCAGGCTGCATTCCTTGCTGTTCGTAAAATCCTGCGTTCTGTGGGCTGTTCGGCAACGAAGCCACTAATGTTTTCTGATCATGTTCAACAGTCCACGTTGTCGCATTTGAAGCAGACCTGTTGCGATTGTTTGAAGGCGCTTCTATTGATTCTTTTGGGGGCCTTCTTCCACGTATCCTCCAGAACCAGAAACCCAAACCAATTATCAAAGTGATGAATGCCACCACCCCTATAACTAGGCCAATGGCTGATGCTGTGTTTAGATGTGAAGTTGGCTCTGAGCCTGGTCCACCTAGTGGCGCGGCATCATTGATACTGGCACATCTTCCATCGGTACATACTCTGTCCGTTGCACATTCATTGTCTGCGGAACACGTTGCGACAGAACCAGCAGCTGCGCTGGTGGTGACTGAAGGGATAAACACATCGGTGGCGGTTGCGCTTGGAGTAGGAAACGCCGTGTCAAGTTCAAACAGAGAGAACTCTACCTCAAACGATGTGGGAAGGGCGGTGGGTAAATCGGTATCTACAAGTAGAGATGCAGACGGAGTGGGCTGTCTTCGTAATGTAGTTGGCGCAGTGGATACTCGTCGTGAAGTGGGAACGATTGTGGTAGACATTATGATTAAGGATCGTAGATACAATGTAGTATTCAAGGAAGAGCGATTGTTGCGTCAATTATTTCGGGGCGCGTGTCGCTGTCGCGCAATGTACATGAGTGAGATAGATGTATTGGAGTATATTGATGTGTAAACGAAAGTAGGATTGGTCAAAGGTGGCCGCTCACAGTGGTGGACGATGGTCCTCGACGGGAAGAGTCCTCACGAGAACATCTCATGCAAGGCGAGGGGTGTTGATCACATCTTGTAGGGCCGGCAGAAAAGGTAAAGTTTATTGACGATGCGCAAGTCGATCCGCCTTCGGCTGGTGGTTTGACGATCCCTAGCGTGCCAGCCAACGTCGCACCGCGTCAAACCTTCCGCGAAACGCGAGTGTTTGTCCTGACAGTTGGTACTCAACATGCGCCAAAAAGCATTAACATAGGAGACGAGGTGGAGCTAAACGGTCGAAACGTTGCGCAATACCAGGGAATTGATCTTTGATGGCTGCGCGAATGTTGCAGCCGTCGTGTCTTCGCTTGCGCATCGTTGTCTATCCCCGGATACGGTAGTTGCGGAGTATTGAAAAAGCCGAGTCATGAGAGCCCATGGTTCGTGCCTGAGACCACCATGTTGTTTCAGGTGGCCGTAATGGTACCTGCATGTACTATTTTCTGCTAGCCAGCCACTCAACCACCTCCCTGGCGTTCGCATTAGGAGGGAAGATGGGGTACCAGACCTTGACGATTGTTTCGTTCTCGATGGCCAAGGCAAGTCTCTTGATCAGTGTTTTCCCTTTCCACTCGAAAGTTGGCAGCTTCAGCGCTTTGGCAAACTCTAGCCTCTCATCCGAAAGGAGTTCGTAAGGAAGGTGCAGCCGCGTTTTAGCCTCTGCTTGATACGGAGTATCCTGGGTCGACAACCCAAATAGATTCTTCACGCCGAGCTTGCGCAGCTCAACCATTTCATCGCGAAAGCTACAGGCTTGTGGTGTGCAGCCTCTTGCTCCTGGTATGGAGTTCCATTCATCTGTTATTGTCTCGCCAGGGGCACCGGTGCGCGGATAGCAGAAGACAATAGTAAGACCCGAAAGCGAGGACATATCTACTTGATCTCCCGAGGTTGCAGACATGGAGATGGAAGCAACTTTTGAACCAGCCAGATGCAAACACGCCCCGTCATCTTTGGGGACGGGTAGTTCCGACGGAAAGGTTGTATCTGTCATGGTTAGCGACTACCTTTCTGTGCCAGTCCCCCGGTGCAGCACTACTCACGAGCCATAATAGTCGTGTGACTGACTGCAGTGTGCAGGCCTCAAGTGCACACAAATCGACTTCGCTTTCGTTTGTTTCGCCGAACGATGCCTGCAGGCCGGGGCTTGGTACTTTGAATGGTTGTGCCGAATGGCTGGCTAGCCTAACCTGAATGACTTCCGACCCAGTCTAACCGGCACTTGCACTAGGCGAAAGCTCCCTAAAGATATGGAGCCCGTGCAATAGGCCGTATAGAAGGATAGGGAGCGGTAGAGTAACTGTATCCCACGGCCGGCCCAAAGAGAATGTATTTTCAGCGTTCAAAACAAGTGCATGTGGGGCCTCGTCACCGAAGCTTCGTTGCTCGGCCCTTTATCGATAGGTTCTAGACGCGTACTGTCGTTTCTGCAACGTTGGATACGTCATTATGAGCCGAGCAAATCAGCGCACTCGCAGTTGTCAGCCCCGCCCTCCACATCAGCTCTGCATTGTCGAGGTCATAGACAGATAGGTTCACTTTCGGAGCCTGCTTTATAAGGTCTTGATGCAGTCGTTACGGTTATTAAGACCCCTCCAAACTTCATTGAAGCTTAAATTCAGTCCTACGAACACCCTACAACGAGTTGCTTTCACTACCACATCTGCAGCCATGGCAAAAGAATTCAAGCTCAAGGACGTGACGTCTTTGAATCTAAAGAATGGGGAGAAGAAGGAGGTCGAAGTCGAGGGCATTGAGGGAGGAAAGGTGCTGCTTCTGAAGATTCAAGACCAAGTCCATGCTACTTCAGCCAATTGTACGCATTACGGAGCGCCATTGGTAAAGGGCGTTTTAACGCCAGAGGGACGATTAACCTGCCCATGGCATGGCGGTATGTTCGCCAAGAACTAACATTTTTGAGACATTTGCATTAACATTGTACAGCCTGCTTCAAGGTTTCCACTGGAGACGTAGAAGATGCACCTGCACTCGACCCAATCTCAAAATACGAAGTGTTCGAAAAGGACGGCGCGGTATACATCAAGACCGACGAGGACACACTGAAGGCTAACCGAAGACGCTTGGATGTCAAGTGCTCGTCAGTGAGCGATGAACATGTTTTGGTCATTGGAGGGTTCGTATGGCAAAGCCCCATTGCGACGTGTGCTGACAAATGGCAGTGGTTCCGGTACCCTTGGCGCAGTTGAGGGTCTTCGAGGCGGAGGTTACACCGGAAGAATCACCGTAATCTCGAAAGAAGGCTACCAGCCCATCGATCGAACTAAGCTCTCTAAGGCTTTGCTGGCGGACTTGTCGAAAGCGGCTTGGAGACAAAAGAACTGGTATAAGGATGCCTCGATCGAAATCGTTGAAGACGAGGCGAATAGCGTTGACTTCCCAGGCAAAAAGGTGTCAACGAAGTCAGGAAAGACTTATGAATACTCTAAGCTGGTGCTCGCAACTGGTGGCACGCCAAGGTGGCTACCATTGCAAGGTCTGAAGGGCGATCTGAGCAACGTGTTTGTACTACGCACCTTGCCTGATACACAGGGCATATTGAAGGCTGTTGGCGATAATGGCAAGAAGGTTGTGGTCATTGGCAGCTCCTTCATTGGAATGGAAGTTGGCAACTGTCTTGCAAGTATGAAGAACGATGTGACTATCATCGGTATGGAAGAGGGTACGTTTAATTGGTCTAAAACACCAGCAGGCACTAACCATGCGGCAGAACCAATGGAGCGGGTAATGGGAAAAAAGGTTGGGAAGATCTTCCGTGGCCTCCTCGAGAAGAATGGCGTCAAATTCAAGATGGGTGCGGGCGTGGACAAGGCCACGCCATCGAAGAGCGACTCGTCAAAAGTCGGGGCCGTACACCTGAAGGACGGCACAGTACTAGAGGCGGATCTTGTGATCGAGGGTGTTGGCGTTGCACCTGCGACCGAATACCTAAAGGACAATTCGAGCGTCACCCTGGAGAAAGACGGCTCGTTAAAGACTGATGAGTCATTCGCGGTCAACGGACTGCAGGATGTCTATGCGATTGGTGATATCGCAACCTACCCCTACCACGGCCCAGGAGGCAACGGTGCCCCAGTCCGAATCGAACACTGGAACGTTGCACAGAACGCAGGGCGCTCAGTGGCCAATTCGATCAACAACCCAGGGGCCAAGCCAAAACCGTTTATTCCTGTGTTCTGGTCAGCCCTCGGCTCGCAGCTACGGTACTGTGGTAACACAATGAACGGCTATGATGATGTTGTTCTCCAGGGGAAGCCTGAGGAGGCATCTTTCGTCGCCTACTACACCAACGGAGACGAGGTTGTAGCCGTGGCGTCTATGCAAAAGGATCCTTACATGACCCAAGCCGCAGAGGTACGATGAAGTATTTACCGAAGCATGCAAGGCAAATATACTGACTATATTGTAGCTTATGAGGAGACTGAAGATGCCCAGTAAGAGTGAGCTCCAAAAGGGGGCCGATATCTTGGAGATTGGGCTTCCAAATGAGATTAAGATTTAATGGGACGGCACAGCAACAGCGGAGGTCGAAGACATGATAAGGTGAAGAATGGCAAAGCACTTACTCCATACTTACTTCATGGTTGTCTTGAACAACTTTTGGGACTTCAGCGCTGCTCTTTCCACATACATTAGGACTTGAGTACGCTGTGTGCGGGGACATGACTACATTTGGCAGCAAACAAACATGTTGGTAAAGCGAGAACAAATCTCCACTGTGTGACGTCAATTCCTAGTTAGTCTGTCAGAAGGGCCTTTTTGCAAGGTCCACCAATCCTGGGTATAAAACCGATTCAGCGAGGAAGGTGCAAATCTCGAGTAACGCACTAGCGGAGGGTGGACCCGAGTGACACCGCATGCACGGCAAGGGCGATCAAAGCGCCAACGTCTAATCTCCGAGGACCAGCTAAAAGAAGGAATTGAACCATTCTTGCAGCGTCGTGTGACTTGAGGACAGCCCGAAGGCTCAAATCTTGTGCGATGTCGCTTCCAAATGTTGAGAGCTTTAAAGCTTCCAGGGCTTCGAAAGTTCGAAGTTCTAAGCTTGGAAGCTGAAGGAGCCGCGGTCCCGTCAAAGCACGTGTTGATTGGGTGAATTGCCGAGGAATGTGAGCACATGCAGGGCAAGCCCCCTTACATACATGGAACCTCCTGTGATGCGTTGGGGCTGAGACATGGTGACAGGATAGACAAGCAAAACCTTGTTGTTTGTTTGCGAACATGGCTGTCAACTCTAAGACGTGGATCTCCTTGCTCAGAGCGAGCGATGGACTCAGGGGAAAGCGGTAGAGTGATGGTAAGGCTGGCGAGGATCCCAGTCGTGATGCGTCATCACCCGCGGTTGGCGACGAGGTTTTGTTGTTGTTGATGTTGATGTTGATGTTGGTCTTGTGCTGCTTGAACGCGTCCGCATCTGCGGCCACGCGAAGATGCACAGCGCGACAGATGCCGCAGCTGACAGGCGAAAGCTGGAGAGACGTGTCGGTCATATGCATGTCTTGGATGGAAGAGAGCAATGTGTCGCAGCGCACACGAGGTGCGAGGGTGCGGGCGGCATTTGAGAAGGGGGGCTGGATACTCGATAGCGAGGGCAGTATTACTGAAGATGAGGCAGCTCGGGGGATATTTTTGTCGAGGGCGGGCGCATAACAGGCAATTTGCGCAATGTAGTCGCGACCGGGTTGGATGGTGCATGAAACGCCTATACATCCTGGCCATGCTCAAAGGGGGGCCTGCGAGGTTGCTGCAGTCTGACGATAGCGGCCGCCCACGACAGCTGCCCAGCAGCAGGCGCGCAGCAGCGAGGTGCTACTGCAGCCCACGACGGTGGTCGAGCGATGTCCAGCGAGTAGCTCGCGCTGGGAGAGCCTGGCCTGGCATCGTGTGCAATTTGACTCACCGTATGGACCGTGGCCGTGGTTGTGCTCTCGCGGGCTGGTGTTGTGCCGAGCGCTCAATGATGTGCATCTGGTCCCCCTTAACAAGCCACAACCTTTAACGAGATTACCATCTCACACTCGCTCAGCCGCGCCTTCTGCTCTTCTCCACTCACGTCAAGACACACGTTAAGCTCTCCATCGCTTCGCTGAAGGCGACCGTTAGATAGGCGGCCGCGCTGCCTCTTGACTGCAGGACCCGACGTCAAGCTCTGCGCCGGACAGCCCCGAGCTAAGAGCCTGAGGCTGCCGTTGCGGATTCCTCGCACCACCTGCGAGCTGCATGTGAAGCCCTGCCTCGCCAACAAACGACTTTCACCGCGACCACTCCCGCCGCCGCCGACAAACGTCTCGCGCCCTCCGCCCGGCGCCTCAACTCGCCCAATTGCTCGCCTTTCAGACACCCGCCGCGTCGCAGCAGCCTCCGGTTTGTTCGCGCGCAGCTTGATACGTTTGGTGTCCGCGGGAACTAGAGCCGCTCACCTCCCCGCCTCCGCCCATTCGACAGCGCAACACCGCCAGTTCCTGACCGTCCGACAAACATTGACCGCCCACGCCTGCGTCGATAGTCTTGCTCGCCCGCCTGCGCGAGCCACAAACACCACTGCTGCCACCCGAGCCGCGACTGCATACCATGGCTGCTGTGGCATCGCAACCGCCGCATGGTCAGCAGTATTATCAGCAGCCATCGCCCGTAGCAGCCTCGCCAGCCTCTGCACGCCGACCATCGCGACGACCAAGTAATGGCGCGTCTCCCAACACGCCCGCCACGCCCCAGACTCACCACTCGCCCGCCGCATCTCACAACTCGACGCTGACCACGCCCCGCGCCCAGCCGCTGCCCCCGTCTACCCAGAACTCACCCGCCATGAACCACACGGCTACCACCATGGCCGGTGGACCCATGCCTCCACCACGGACCTCATCGACTCGCGCACAGCCGTCCACCACATCTGCAGCAAGTTCTTCGCAACCAGAGAGGATACGCGACGACACGACGAGTAACGCCGCAAATGCAGCTCAGTCCCGTCGGCGAGGGAAAGAAAGCCCGCGACAGCAGGGCACCGCAAGCAGATCGCAGCCGGGACACAGCCGGTCTGCCACAGCCGTTGGCCAGCCGCCCATAGGAACGAGCCTTCCCCGTGAAGAGAGTACCGTGATCAACCGCATAGTAGTCGCAGACCCACAGGAAGACATTGCCCGCGAGCAGGCGCGACTGGCAGAAGGAATACCCGCTTCATCGGGCGCAGACCTCACTCCCATAACCGGCCTCGGCCTAGTTGGGAGCGAGGGCGTCGATGATGGCGGGCGAGGCGGAGGAAAGAGCAGACAGGACCACTCCAAGTCTGAGAACTCGGCCAAAAGATCAAAGTTTGGCAACTATATCCTCGGCCAGACCCTCGGCGAGGGCGAGTTCGGCAAGGTCAAGATGGGTTGGAAGCGGGACAGCAGCGTCGAGGTCGCCATCAAGCTCATAAGAAGAGAAACGCTCGGCGGCAACTCAAACCGGTTGCAGAAGATCTATCGCGAAATCCACATTCTACGAGGACTGGACCACCCTAACATTGTTCGGCTACACGAGATGGTGGAGACCGAGCGACACATTGGCATTATTCTAGAATATGCTTCAGGCGGAGAACTATTCGACTACATCCTCAACCATCGCTACCTGAAAGATGGACCAGCCCGAAAGCTCTTCTCCCAGCTCATCTCGGGTGTCGGCTATCTACATAAGAAGGGCATCGTGCATCGAGATCTCAAGCTCGAGAACTTGTTACTGGATCGCAACAAGAATATCATCATTACCGATTTTGGCTTCGCCAACACCTTTGACCCGAATGACGAGCTCAGCGAGGAGATTGAGTACAGATTAGGTGACAAGGACTTTATAAGATCCTTGGGACTTGAGGGAAGCGACGGCGCTCGTAGAGGTGATCTCATGCAGACTAGCTGTGGAAGTCCATGTTATGCTGCGCCGGAGTTGGTAGTCAGCGATTCGCTCTACACAGGTCGCAAGGTCGATGTCTGGAGTTGTGGTGTTATCTTGGTAAGTCCTTGACCGCTCTACAAGAGTCGTGCAGGAACTAATTGTGTACAGTACGCCATGTTGGCGGGCTATCTGCCCTTCGATGACGACCCAGCAAACCCAGAGGGCGACAACATCAACCTACTTTACAAGTATATTGTTTCGACGCCACTTACATTCCCAGAATATGTCACACCTCACGCAAGAGACCTTCTAAAACGGATTCTCGTGCCTGATCCACGAAAACGAGCCGACCTTTTCGAGGTTGCACGCCACAGCTGGCTGGCTGACTACTCACATGTTGTTGGCTTCATCACATCTAGCAATACCAATTCTAGTGAAGCTCAACAGGGATCTGTCTACTCAAGTACGTCCCCAAAATCTATGTTGTATCCTCAATCCTATGCTTATTCACCTTTAGAAGACACATTCGAACAGCAACCAGGACTCGCCAGGAGTGCCTCTGTTCGCGAGCCAGGGAAGCCACACGCAGCGCCCTCTCCGGCTCATGGCGGCCTTACTGCCAAACGTGAACAAATTAACCAGCCACCATCTGAGAAGGCCAAGACCAGTCGTGACAACAAACGCCGAACAGTCCAAGTCGAGTATGTGGCACCTCAATCGCAGACGGTACGCGGCGAGGCATCGCCGCCTGCTGCTGAGACACAGAACGCACGCGTCAAGGACGCCCCGCTCCCACCCACGGACGGCTATCAATCTACTGGTGCCAAACCGCCACGTTCTGCTGGTGCACCAGGTGCTACTGCCCCAGCTCGGCCAGCACGGGATCCTCAACGATCAGTCTCCGACTACTCAGCGTTCGGCGCCGCTCCCGTCACCTCAGGGGCTCGTCCTTCAACTGGCGGCACGCTTGGTGGAGGCTCAAGACTTCCTTCAAGAGGCAACTCGTATGGCCAGCCATCTGTTGCAACCGTCGCTCAGACTACTGCTGAAGGTCGTTTCTCACAACCAAAAGGCAAGCAATACGCGATATCAGGGCCATATGCCCAGCCAGAGTATGTTCCTGCTCCAGAGCCTACCATCGGACAACCAAGCACACAACGCGGGCATTCGATCCAGCTTGGCCCATCAGGCGGTAATGCCAAGGGTCACAAACGGTCCAACACCGTTACTGAAACTCTCGGCCGCATGACATCGATATTCTCAGGCCGCCAACCGGCATACACGCAGGATCCGAAGGAGTCTCTCACATCTCAAAATTCATACGCAAACCAGGCCGAGGACAGGAAGCAAAAGAGCTACCCTCCCACATCAATGGCCGGACCCATGTCTAATGACCCGATAGCAGCACCTCGGCAAAGCACCGAGTCGAGCCGTCGCACGTCCTTTGGCTTCTCTCGAAAGAATACTGGCAACTCTGGTGAGACGAAGTCATCTCGCAGGTTCTCACTCCTGCCGTCTTCGCTATCAAGGACTTTCTCATCTCAGCGCGATAGTATGCCAGCGAACATGTCACACCATGAACGTCGCGGATCCAGTGCCCGCCCCAGGGCTGGATCGAGGCCTGGAATGGCCTTTGGCCGCGGTGCAGATAGCAGGTCTCCTAGTCAGAGTACCATGGGCAGCAATGTTCCAGGCTTCTACGATAATCAACATGACAGCAGCAGCAGGATACGCAATGCGAACTTGCATGCCGCCGGACCGTCGTCAGCACCACCAGACCGAACACAGTTTAACAAATACAACACAACTGCACCCATTGGCGATGAAAAGTTCCCCGATCCGCGAGACCCACACCCCAGCATGCAGAATCGGCCGCACCGACAGCAGACCGACGACTCAGAGGCCGCCGACAATTTTGCACCTCCAGGATCGTCCCAACAACACGGCCAACAGCACAATCCGTATCCCCAGGGTATGGGCGGTGACGAATCCCCCCAGCAACAGCAGCGCAAGGGTGTCCTCCAAAAGAGCAGAAAGTTTGCCGACGCGTACGATGAGCAGAGCGGCAACAAGGGGAGTTCAGGAAGCTCCAAGAAGGTCATGGACTTTTTCCGACGCATGGGGAGACAGAGGACTGGGAGTCGATAGTGCGGCTCATTGCCCAGTAAGATGAACATGGAGAGGGAGATGTAAAGTGCTCTAGCATGGCAGTGTAGTTTGTATTGTTTTTTGTCGGGCATATTGTTGGAGAAGGTGACTTTTGGGTTTCTCTCGTCTTTGATTGCTGGATACCATATCAAGCACATCCAGAGACACCGACACGGACACAGAAGTGTATTTTTGTGCGTCGTGTCCTTTTCTTTTTGTATTTCCTTATTCCCCTCATCGAAATCAGCTAGCTAGCGAGAAAGGGTCGAGCGTTAATAGTGTCTAACCTGCATTCAAGAGGCGTCCTTTCGACAGGGGTTTTTATTTATTTTCTTTTTACAATTTTCTTTTTCTTCTCTCTCCACTTTTCTCGGCCCTGTCTTTGTCACCTCCCCCCCGACAAAGGAGCATATGTGCGGCAATTGGGCATGTAATTTCTATTCCAAGCACTGTGTCTAGTTCTGTTTTCTCCCTTGGCGCTGGCGACGGCAACGGCGATAGGCGAATTGCGGGGTTTTGCGGATTCGAACGCTGGGGAGTGAGTGCTGAGTGGAGGAGGAGGATGGGGACGAGGAAGGCGAGATGGGGGATGGTTGTGCTGTGTATTACATAGAACTTTAGTGTCGGTCAGAGGCAGAGGCAGAGGCATAGTTTGAATGAGTGTGGGATTAGGACTGGGAATGGGAATGGAAATGGAAATGGAAACGGTTGAAAGATTGAATCATTGCTTTTGTTGTGAAGAGTGACACTCGTGACTTTGTCTATGTGAAGTACAGGGTTGACGACATGAGTTTCGACAAGGCTAACTAATTAAGATCTAGTTAAAGGTCACAGGTTAGAGCAATTGATGTGTAGGTAGGAAAGTTGGAGTAATATTCAATGCATTTTATATATATTCCCCATGATTATGCTGCGAAGAAGGGTATCATCCTCGACTTCCTTTACCATTCCATTCCAGACCATTCCAGACTGTAGGGGAAAAAGGAATATCCAAATCCCATAAAATCGTCTTTGCTCCTGTTCATACGTACATATATGCAAGCACCCCCACATCAACATATGCCCCGACCAATGCAAGCCTACGCAGGAGGAAGCTGACCTCCCTCCTTAGTATGTCCCACCTCCAGCATCTCCTTCTTTCCTCCGCCCGAATTGAGGTAGCTGAGATAGCAATTCCAGCCCAGACTTACGATATTGACGACCAGCACGCGGTGCTCCATGGGCACGTATTTGAAGTTTGTGAACTGGACCCACGGCCAGAGCAGCAGGTTCTTCTGGTAGCCGGGTATGTAAGCGTCTTTGAGGCGCTGCTTCGGGGAGCGGCCTTCGAGGTAGGCCATGGAGGAGAGGAAGACACCCATGTTTATCGGGGCGAAGACGAGCTGGTCGCAGCCCACGCGGGCGAGGATGGTGGTATTTGTGGTTTTGAGATTGACGTTGCGGACGAGGAATTCGTACCATTTTGTGGCGGCGGGGCCGAAGATGACTGCGTGGAGTTGTTAGGATGTCTGAGGCAGACGAGAATTGAGAGGTAGGTGAGAAACGTACCACCACCATATGCAGCCATACGCCCTGTCCTCATAAGATCATGTTTGTCAAGCCCTCTCCTCTCCACACCCTGCTGTGCCATAGTATCGCCCGTTGCAAAAAGCACCTATCCACAATCAGCACAACTCACAACTCACAACCCCAATTCCCCGGCCCTCATCCCGTCTTCCTCGCGCACGGCTATGAAGCCGAGCAATTGCAAGTGCTCACAATCGTCAAGATAGTTGGAGAAAAGAACAAGGAGCGCGTACAGCTGTAGTTATACTCTGCGTGAGTAACGGTGCCGTCTTAAGCTTAGCTTGATACCTAGCATCTGCATCAGCCATCCGTTTGCGCAAACAAATTCACAATTTCAAGCGCGCCCCCACTTTCTCAATGGAACTTACCAGCGGAACGCCATATTGAGGGGCCTGATTGACTGCTTTCCGGATAAAGGCGTCAGTTGGTAGAAGCGCTCAATTGGCAAATGTCCAGGGCTCGCGCGAATGTGTGCTGGGGCGCTGGAATGCTGGGTGTGGGGAGGAAATGGGTAGAGTCAAAAGTTCAAAAGTCGATAGCTTGTCGGCAGCCGAGCCGATGATGTAGTGAACGTGGACCCTGCGCGTGGCGTTTTCCCGATCGCGTCTCGTCTCGATCGCGATGTCAGCCCCCCAAGTCAGTCAACGATGGGCAATTTACGGGTGTAAGTCAGTCCACGAAACTTACAGATGCAAGTCATTCAACGATGAACAATTTACAGATGCAAGTCATTCCACGATAGACGATTGCTCTGGCGATTCAAAGGCATCAAGTGACAAGAGGCAATGTTGGTTACTAGTGCATTGTAAATTTCATGTACGCAAAACTATTCAATTTTGTGTGAGCCTGTCATTAAGTGGGTATAATATGAACAGACACCTAGTTACAAAAAGGACCAACAGTTGTTGTTACAATGGGTCGTTAGATGAAGATAGGAAAGTAATGCGTTGTGGCATAGCTGCAGCGAGATCCCAGTGACGTGGTCCAACATTTGATCCGGTATCCACCCACCCACCCCCCCAATATCCAGCCATATGATCCTTTCAAGAAATCCTAAGGTTATCTCACAGATACCAGAACGCCAGATGTGCTGATCCGGTCCGAGATGATCGGAGCGATGCTCGCAAAACGCAGGTATCCAAAAGAAGTTGGGTCGTTAATTGGGTGCAAAAAAGAAAAGACGAAACGCAGGATTAATCAATTTCCATTCGGTTCGAAGGCGCAGGTCCACTCAAGGATGGCATTTCTGTGTTGTAATGCTTATCGGTCTCTACTATCTTGCTGTTTACGTGTGGCTTGAGGCCCTTGTTGAAG
Organism: Pseudopyrenochaeta lycopersici; assembly: GCA_003313425.1. NCBI lineage: Eukaryota > Fungi > Ascomycota > Dothideomycetes > Pleosporales > Pseudopyrenochaetaceae > Pseudopyrenochaeta > Pseudopyrenochaeta lycopersici. The sequence continues at coordinate 744,236 of NHZP01000023.1, forward strand.
TTGTGTGTGCATATGCATGCAATGATGATGGTGAAGACGAGGAGCAAAATGGTGAGGACGGCGAATGCAGTCAAAGACTTGCGCGCTGGCTTGTAATCTTCCTGGCGGACGGCTCCGGCAACGTACATTCGGATGAGTTTGAAGAGGAAGTAAGCCAGTGCGACGAAGTAGACGAAGATGATGATGATCATGCCCACAACAGACTCGCGGCGAACCCACCAGGCAGCGGCGAAAAGCAGGAAGAAGGTGATGACGAGTGCGACAGCGGTAAGGGCGAGTTCGAGTTTTTTGGTGTTCTCGACAACAACAAGGAATTGGACGGTAAAAGCCAGGAAGAAGAAGAAGTCGAATTTCAACAGAGCGATGTAAATCTAAATGTCCAGTTAGCGTCGGGTTGATGATGGTGATGAGAAGAGGAACAGTACCTGGTAGGTCAGATAGCGCTTCTTGAGCCGGGTATCGGCACTAATGCGCTTGTAGATGGTCCAGGCGAACTCATCATACAGCTTCCAGGCTTCAAAAGCGAAGAAAACGGTCGCAACAGCCATGAGAATGGGTAGGGCGATGAGCATGGGCTTGACGTTTTCCCAGAAGTCCTTGGGGATGAAGGCGGCGGCATTCAGGACGTCGGCAGCATCCTTGATCTGGTCAAACTGGATGGCGGCATAGACGAGGATGCCGACATTGTACATGACGAGTCCAATGACCTGAATGGTGTTCTTGAGGCGCAGGGCATCCCAGACAAGGAACAGCTGGTAGATGTAGCCGAACATGAAGACGGCGAGGTATGTGGGTATGGTGCGGGTCTCGTTCTTGACCTCGGATTCAAAGTGCAATTGGCTTTGGAATTTACCAAAGACATATCTGGGCGGTGGTTAGCACAGGAGGATTGCGAACAATGGATTCGTCGACATACGACTCGAGGGCCAGCGCAATGACGGCCTGGCCAATGGCCGTCAGCATGAAGGCCCATGTCCACCTGGTGTTGGGGATGTACATCCTGGGAGCGCGTCGCACGGGCGGGGGGAGTGTGGTTGGGAAGCCTTCGCGGTGGTGGTAGCCCCCAGGCTGGGTGTCGAAGGTGGGCGCCTGCTGGTGCTGGAACGAGGGCTGGTAGCTGGTGTTTGCGTAGGGCGGATAGGTGCGATCGAGGGGTGGACCTCCCAGGAGGGATGCTCGGGCCTCGTGGTGAGAAATTTTGGCAGAGATATCAGCCGCGAAAGGCGGCTGTAGCTGGGGATATGGAGCGTCTTGTAGGTGTGTAGGAGCAGTCACGGGGGTGGGCAGGGTGCGACCTGTGGGAGCAGTCGTGTGGGCAAGCGCAGGGCTGGAGGCACAGCTGAGACGGGGTGAAGCAGATGGACAGCTGGGAACAATGCTTGTGTGTTTGGCGGCTCGCTGGAAGCGGACAAGTCGGTTGAGTCGGGGGGTGTGCACCTGGGCTTGAGTGGTTGCGCTGTGCTGAAACTAGACGTGTCTTGGCCGAGCGGAGGTGCCGAGCGTGCAGTAGGGGAGATGTGCGGCGGGTGGGATAGGCAATATAAAGCGAAGAGAGGCTTTGATGAGTCGTGTCGACAGCAGCGAGCGGCAGGAACGGCGGGCAGGGAGAGCAGGACGGCCAGGAAGGAAGAGAGCGCGGGTGCTGATGTACGAAAGTAGCGCTGCTAGCCCCCCGGGCGGTGGATGCGACAGAAAGGGCTGAAAGGGTCGTGTTGCTCGGTGGGACCCCACGGCGCGCAGCTGTCGGCGAGGCACGCAGGCACGCGACAGAAGATGGCTCAAGAATGCGCATTCACGCCCGCTCGACGATTATGCGCTGGCAGGGCGGTCTGGAGGCACCGAACTTTGAATATTTGCTGTGCGCCGCGCTGCTTTTCAGCTCAATCGAGGAAGCCATGGCACTGCGAGGCCCCTCGATCGGGCATCGTTCGCAAGCCCACTCAGCCCCGGCCGCACCCACAGCACCGCCCACTCAGCTCCCTGCGCCCGCGCCTCATTGGCCAGCCTCGGGTAATTATATCTCTGTGGCGCCCAGCCCCCGTCTGCACTGCTGTGGCGCAGGCGCACCTCGCGTTTCGCATGTGGAGCGCCTGCTACACCGCGACAAGCCTTGGAACGACACCATTGACAGACATGACGTCCGGTACGCCTCCAGGGCCCCTCTGCCCCCCGACGTCACCTGCTAATCCCGAGCAGCAGAAGCCATCCTGCACAAGGCCGTCGACGACGGCGAGCTCGACTCGTACGTGCCTCCCCCAATCTACCTGCAACACCTGCTGATGCCGGCTTTACAGCGCAGAGTGGCCCAGGACGCTGCAATATATCCTCGACCGCTTGGATGAGGTCAGACATGCGTCCCAGCTGCCATTGAGCCCTCTGACGTCGCGTGAAGAACATCAACAGCTTCCCCAGACCCCCCGCAGACTCCACCCCGCCAGCAAACACCGAGCTGCCTTCGCGGCCCCAGACCTCAAATGCCATATCCAGTCAAGAATCGCATGCCACCGACAAGGAAAATGCACCGCCTGCCACCCCGCCACGCCCCCCCGTCCCCGCCTTCTCCGCTCCTCCAGGACCCCAGAGCGTCCCCCAAGACATCACAGCCTTCTACTCGTCAATACGAACCACACTCGCTAAGAACTTTGCAAAACACCCTCCCCACACCGTCCAGCGCCTAGCAGAACTCGTCCTCGAGCCTAAGAAGCGCTACAACTATCTTCCCCCATACCTCCGCGCCCTCGACCGCGTCGTCTCCGTCTCATCCCCACTCACAATCTTCCCGCTTCCACAAGCTGTCCTGCCCACTGCTGGCGGCCTCCTCAATGGCACGACTTCCACCCTTCCCTCGCAGACTTCCACGCTCGGCTCCGATGAGTCGCTCGGCGGTGCTTTGCTCACACCTATTCCCTGGCTGCAGAATCGTGGACAGAGTGAGTTGATATCAGAGCACACCGAGATGGTGGATGGGCCGAATGGCGCAGGCAGAATCGAAACTGTGACCGTAGGCATGCTGACTGGAGGCCAACGGCCAGATGCACCTGCCTCGGGCCAAGTTGCCCAAATCGCCTCCTCCCACCCAGAGGGTGAGACGCTACCTTCCACGGGAGCTATTACCCAAGGCGAACTCCTACGCCAGGAACAGGAGGCCGGCATAGTACTCAACAACCCTCACTCCCTAACCACGAGCCCGACGCGCACCACTTTTGGCGAAACCGAGGGCGCGGCTACCATCATCGACACCGTCGAAGGAGAAGAGGAGGTCCCGCATGCAAGAGGCCCTGAGGTTATCGGCCTGGAAGATACAGGCCCGCAGAAACAAGGTGGCGGTCTCGATATTGAGGGTGCAATCGGCAGACCGAGTATTGATCGAGCGAGCAAGAGTCCGGGACCCGCTGCGCCTGCTGAACCAGCAGCGAAAGATGAAGACATGAAAGACAGCAGCGAGAAGAGCGAGCCAGCCGCGTCAACTGAAAAGGCGGTAACAAGAGGAGACACGACAGCCAAAGAAGCGGCAAAGGGGGAGAAAGATGTCGACATGAAATCAGATGATTAGATCTCGTTGACTATCAAGGCGCTGACGTGTGGGGAGAATATGGAAGTCATGACAGCGTATCAGAACGCACCTCCTTAAAAGATTTTTGGCATTGCCAGTCAGCTCAAGTGAAATGACCGGCCGTAGCTTTGATACGGTATATTGCAAGGCGATAGGCGATTATGGCGTTTAGAGTTGATATCAAGTTACATACCATAGAAATGAAGTAGTCTTTAACGAGTAAGTCTTCAACGAGTAAGACTTATGTTTTCCAATGACTTGTATTCATCCATATCGTATTCTAGTACTACATGCCACCAACACGACCCCCGTCGAAGCATTTTTTTGTGAAAATTCAATACAGGAACAATATCGACCACTCCATTCTGTGTTGTCAATCCAAGATATGGAGCCTCGAACGTCTCACAAATCTGAGGCATGGCAAAGCACACGTACACATTGGACACCTCACCAACACATACAATTTCTTGTAGGCACAAGAGTAAAGTCCTTCTCGGGGTATTGAGACAAATTTCCTGTACACATTGGTTATTCTGGCCCTCGCTTAGATGCATACTCACAGACCCTTGGCTGATGTAGCTGGCTATTGTCGTTGAGAGTGCTAAGAACGCAGTACGCATGTGAGCTAAGACTAGCTGGTGATAGGTTGTGTATACGCTAGGTACAGTATACAAACTGAGCAACGTCTAGCCCTGGTCGTTTCCAGTTGCTGATACACGCTGTTACAACTCTCTGTGCTGCACGGCAGACTCGTAGTGGCTGCGGCATGCCCGTGTGGTAGGATGCTGTGCACCAAGAACCTTCACGTACCCATCGTGCGCACGCTGATACAGTTCAAGTGCAGCAGGATAGTTCTGTTGTCGATGAAAGAGGAAGGCTAGATGGTATACGCTGGTGAGCGTGTGAGGATGCTCGGGCCCAAGCACCTTCCCATATCCTAACAGTGCTCGTTGATGCATTGCTTCTGCCTCTTTGTACTTGCCCTGCCTCTCTAACACTGACCCAAGCTTGCTGACGCTGGTGAGCGTGTCAGGATGCTCAGACCCAAGCACCTTCTCTGATCCTTCTAGATCTCGTCGATGCATTGCTTCTGCCTCTCCGTACTTGCCCTGACTCTCTAACACTGACCCAAGGTAGCTGACGCTGGTGAGCGTGTCAGGATGCTCGGGCCCAAGCACGTCTTCTCTTATATCTGTTGACATCCGGACAAAATCCTCCGCCACTTTGTAATCACCCCTTAGCAGCAGGTACCATGCTGCCCTAAGAGCATTGCTTGCTTGGTTCAGTAAATCCTCCTCGTCGTCCGTTCTATGGCTAATGATCTCTTTCAAGTGGGGAAGAAGCATTTTGCAGTCCTCCTAAGTGTCATAGTCTCCACTTGGAAATACCGCACTCAGCGCCCGTATCGACTCTTTCATCCACTTACATAGCTCCTTCTCCGCCTCGAGCCACGTCCTCATCGACAGTTGCACTAGCCGGTGCATCTCCAATGTCTCATCCCCGATCTCGGTCCTCACGAGGGAGAAGCTGAGCAGTGGCGCTAGAGCATCGTCAAAGTCTAGCTTGCTGGCGCCGGCCTGGAGCAGCCGTCTCGGGATGCCCTGCTTGTCGAACATGCTCATCAGCGCCAGCAAATCAGCAGCCGACGGCTCCTTCTTCTGGATGTGCCTGAACGAGATTTGCCATGTCGCGATCACTGCATGCCGGATGGTATGATCTCGCCGGATGTCTTTCCACTCCTTCTTGCCAAGTAAATACACCTGATTACCCTTGCTCTCGCGGAACAGCTCAAGGTAGGAGGATATGGTGGTTGTAGGTGCCCTTGTTTTGATGTATGCCGCAGCGTGCGTGATGGCGAGAGGAATGCGCTCCAGTAGGCTGACAAGCGCTTTTGCGTCCGCTTGACCGGACTCTGCAAAGGGTACTCTGGTATGGAGCAGCGCCAATGCGTCTTCTTCCTCCATCGGCTCGACTTCGACGATGCTACCGTTTCCTCCCGCAAGATTGATCGCTGCGGTCTTGTTCCTCGACGTGATCAAGATCATTCCATTCGCCGTCTGGGGGAGGAAGCTTTCGAGCGGCCTGCTGTAGTCCGTCATGTCGGCCGTCTGCGAAGGGCCTGCAGCTATGTCTTCGTTATCAGCAAAGAAAACATCATCGTCATCGACATTGTCGAGTATCATTAACCACCGCCCATTCCTCCCCTCTGACAGCCAGGCATGGACTAGCTGCAAAACGTCCGCCTTTGGGTCTTCTTGACCGGGCAGTAGGACTTTGTCCGCAATGTCTCTATATCCTTGTCGAAACCTGGTGGCATTGCTCGCGTGGATCCAGACAACGAGAGTCTGTGGCTCCGCCTCTCGGATTCTATAAGCATACTCGATCGCAATCTGCGACTTCCTGACAAAAATATCAGTGTTAATGTCTAGAAAATCTGTGCAAAAACTGACCCTACCCCCCCTAGCCCGACAAGAGCTACGCGGGTGTGTCTTTGCAAGGCTGTGCGATGCTCGCTAATCGCCGCAATCATGTCTTCCCGACCAACAAAGCAGTCATCCCTCGAAAAAGGGACTATGAACGCGGCTTCACTCGCTAGTCGAGGAATCGGCTATAAGCGTCTATACTGCTATATCCAATAAGCGACAATTCTACGTACATGTAACATTCGCTACTCTTGTTACTTCCGCAACAGGAGTAGGTGGTATCTGCCGACGTTCTAGCTCCTCCTGGACAAAAGCTTTCAAGACACCAGATATAGCACGATATCCTTGGTCGTCTTTGCTGTTGTATCTGGCCATCTGCCTGTGGTTCGCGTCGATGCTTTCAACAGTCTCTAGCGCTCGTGGAAGATCAAGTTTCGACGAGAAATCGTCCACCACCTGCCGCTGTCAGCGTTGTATCAACTCGTCTATGGCTCACTATCCGTAGCTATAGAAAAGACACACCTTCTCGTCAAGTCCTTTCATGCCAGAAATGCCCCGTGCCTCTTGAAACGAATGGATCTTAATGTCTCCCTTGAACGCTATCGTCTTGAACTCCTCGTGAATGTTGTCTAGGACTTCATTGCTCACTTCTAATGTCTCGAGGATCTTCTTGTTCGAGTCTTGCAGGGCGAGGCGGGCAAGATTTGAGGCAATTTGGCCCCATCCTGCGTACGTGCTCCCTCGGTGCGGCGTGCCAAGAAAGATAATCAGTTTCGTCTGCTCGCGGATCGTCTCTGATCGGCGAATAGCCTGTAGCAGTAACTCAGCAGAGTGCTCGTTGTAGCACAGACATTTGGCGTATTACATCTTTGACAATGATACCACCCAGACTGTGCACCACGAACGCGATGGGTTTCTGTACACTGTTAGAGTCCCAACTCTACGCGGAAATAGCCCAGCACCATCCTACTTTGTTCCCGATTTCCCTCTCCAGCCTGACCGATAAGTCTCGTCCATGTTGAGAAATGCTATTCTTATTGTTGGCCTGGAAGAGGCCTCCAATGACGTCTGCATTATATCCATACGTCCACACTTGGGCTTGAGGGACGTCCAACGCAAGATACCCTTCCGGCCAGAAAACCTTAGGCGATACGGGGTTGGAGGAGGCAGCTTGCGCTTGTTCTGTGTCTGTTGCTGAAGACCTGGCCGATTGTCTCTTGAATAACGACCTAAAGCCCTTAGATCTTTTGGTCGTATCGTTGCTGCAGTCGCTTGCGCTCACGGCCTCCGTCTCCCAAGTTCCTCGAGGATGTCCTCGAAGACCGTGGATGAATATTACACTGCAGGTCGTTAGTAGGGTGCAGTAATGCTTGGGGACACGAGCTGACTTGAGGCTAATTTGGTTGTCGTTCTGCTCTTCGCCGGACAGCCTTGTGAAGCCGAGTCGATGCACGGATGCCATGCGTGCCGCGGGTCCGAGAGCGCGTTACTTCGTTTTCAGCAGATCGTAAGAGCGCAATTTGTAGTCTTTATCGAGTCTGCAGTGCATGCGCCTTCAGGAGAGGGAAGGCCATCATCACAGGTGCAGCCAGGTGTAGGTCGTAAGCTGCATCGAACCCAGCCTCATGCACGGCGGCTGTAGTTAGATATGCCGCTTACCGTCCGCGCTTGCGGCGCTTGCGCAAACGCTACAGTACCAATACACGCCGGGTCCATCCAGTATGTGGTTTACTAGTTTAGTACACGACTACCATGAAATCACTACTATTTCCGACGAATCGTATCGCAGAAGTGCAATAGTCGGATATTAGATAGTGTTTTTTTCAATTATCACCAACAGTGTCTTCCATGAGGATGGAACCAGCTCACTCAGCGGCACTTTTTAAGTTGATACAGCACAGTAACGAAGATAAATATCAATACTTTTACCCTCCATTCTTGATGCAAAACTGACCTGACGCATGCGATATGGAGCTAGCAGTATGGGCGGGCTTGAACTCGGCATAGTGGAGATAGTAGTGGGACGCGATATGACATTTTAAATCTTACGAACGGCCGCCTTGTCAATATCCCATCTCCATTGTAGAGAAGAGCAGGACTGTATCTCGTAAATATACCCCCTGTGCCGTCTATCTCATCATGCGTTTGCCAAACTGTGTGAAGTGGTACAGCTGAATTCATGCATTTGGTGCGGTGTAGCGAGCTGAGATTCTAAACGTTGAGAATGCTGCATGCATTATTTGGGTAGGTACAAAGCAAGGTAGAAATGCACGTATCTTATGCCGCTGGCATTTCGAATTTGTGGCATGGAACTGTAGCGAAAAACAAAGAGACGAAATTGAATTATGCTGTGATATAGAGTGTCTAGCAGACGAAGTTTGAAGAATCGCTGTGTTGACAAATCGCAAGAGAGAAGTTGGACAGGAGATTAAATTAATTCGAAACGGAGGAGATGTATATAGTTCAAAACCTACCATCAGTCTCATTTACACGCGGTCGTTTAAGAATGTCCATCCAGTGTCTAAGACCAATAGATGCTTTCATAGATATCAATTCTAACATTCCACCCAATCAATAGACTGCGTAAAGGAGTCCCAGTAGACGCCTTTTGAATAGCCATACTTACCCGTTCATGCGATTGCCTGCTGGTCCTACAGTGATGGCAACGACAAAGCGAACACCACAGGGGGGTATTTTTGACAGTGGAAAATCGGTGATTGTATTGCTTTACATTGCAAGACCAACTTTGCGCACTTTTTGATGGTTGCTGACTGGTCTTATCTTGCACTCTAGATCCTAAAAAGCGGACTCATTGTGTCCGAGAATCGATGTAGTATGGTTATATTTCTGACTAGGAAGGATTCCTATATAGGATGGTGTTGAGAGAGAGCAAGTTTCTCTCTTGGTAATTGTTCATTACACCAGCTCTACATACAAGACGTATATGAACATGAATCTGCCAACACCACATTCCAGAAGCCATTATGACTATGCGTTGAAATAACACCGCCTCGTTAGCAATGATGTTAATCCTCACGTGTCTCACCGACCATTGGAGATCAGACCAGGAGATGCCTTTGCTGATTATCTTCTCCCCATTCTATTCTGCTCCGAGGGAATCCCATGAGTATAGCGCTGATGCGTGCTCTTGCTGCATTCGTGAAGGCGGACCAAGAAGACTGTACAGCCGGCATGACTGCCAACAGCGCTTGCTCAGCCAGATCTTCAACCAGATCTTCTTCTTGTACGCCTTCTCAACTTTCCACCGTGATGCCAACTGCTGCATCCATGGCGTATGATTCCACGGATGAATTGTCTGGAATGCTGATACGCCCAGATAATGGCCTGGATATGCACAGTCCGGGTTGGTGTGCATCGCCTGGTGTGTATCAATGAGACGGTTTTTGTCATTCCTCAAAAGAACGACTGTACGAGAGCAGAACGGGCAATTGCTCTTGAAGCCGGGACCGAAACGCATCGCTGCGCATAGCACCTTCGCTCCGAAGAAGACCAAGCTATTCCACATCCCCTCAGCGTTATCAATACACTCACACCCAAAATATTATACCTATCACAAACCCTTCCTCTCCCGGAACGCCCTCTCCGCCTCCCCATCCCCCGCCATCCCCCTCAGCGACGGCATGCGCTCCTCGACATACTCGCTCATAACCTTCAGCACGCGATTCGGAGTACGGTGCGCATTCGGCGGCCGCTTGCTGACGTCGCTGAGCCCAATGTGGGGCACCTGTTTGGCGAGGTCCTGCTGCGCCATGGACTTCATGGGCGTGAATTGCTTCCAGTAGGGCTGGCGCTCGATGTAGTCTTGGTGCACGGCGCGGCTGCGGTCGACGGTTACTTGGAACCATTTTGTCCATTTGTTGGTGGGTGGGGAGGCGGGCGGGTCGAAGGGGAGGGGGGGTTGGGCGGGGGTGGGGGGAGAGGTGGTAGTTGTTGTGGTCGAAGGGAGGGTTCGGGTTATGAGTTGTGAGGGACGGAGGATGTCGTCTATGTCGTCTTTTGCGGGGGTTTGGGGAAGATTCGGTGCATCGTCCTCGTCTTCTTCGTGGGATTGTGTGGGCTCGGGGTCGTTGTTTATGGCTTTCTCGAGGGCGAAGCGGATAGGTGAGGCGTCGAGGGCTTGCTGTGCCGCATGCTCGTCGCGAAAGATGGCGAGCGCGACATTGTCTGCTGGGCTTTGGTATTCATACTGCACACACTCAGAATCAGCAATTGAGCGCCTTTAGAAATGTCTAAGCTCGACGTCAAGCTTCGTGATGTGGGAGCACAAACCCGCAGATACTTGAAGGTACTAAGCTCACCAAACCGCTGCAACACTCGAAATATCTCCCGGCTCTCTGATAGATTGGCTGGTCGCGGCACAATCCGTAGATGAACGGACCGTGGAGCCAGGGCCCGTCGGACGGACATTGCGGCTGTCGTGCTGTCGTTTGGGTAAGACGGGTGAAGCTGTCCCAAGACATGCATGCAGCAAAAGTCCGAAGTGGGTCACCAAATTTACCGGAGCTGGGGGTCGCAGTGATGCGCATCACGTGGAAGGACGATGCCGCATCGCTGGGTCGCAGATCGATAACACGGCGATAAGATATGGGATTCATGGGGAAGATTGTGTCACAGGGTGGTATTGACGACTACACAATAAATAGTGGTGGCGACAGCCCTCTGCCGCCTCCAGATTCCCAAACTCCAGGCTCAACCCGAAGGGAGCTCTCCGCAGTAATGAACATTAGCGGCCCAGTAGAAGATAATATATGCCGTGGACCCAGTGTCCCAGTTAGAAAATGTGTCCGAATTTTTGCCCACCAGCTCCCAGCGCAAGCTCAAGTGGTATAGTGCGCCAGAACAGCAACCCAAAACGCCGTCGCAATGCATGAATAAAGCGGTCCAACTAGAAATTATGACAACCTCCTCTTGGTAACCTTGCAAGAGTCTTTTGATCGTTTTCGCATGCGCACGGGCTTGGTGACTCTGATGCAGTTCTCGCGGCGGTCGCCTGACCGCCAGGCGGACATGCCTACCAGGGATTCAATATCTCGCGAGGGCACATCGTAATCCATGTCGATGCCCTCGTCGTCGCCTGACGTTGATGATGAAGATGATGATGATGACGAAGATGACCGTGATGCGGCATTAGAAATTGTGCACTGCTCCTCCTCCTCGATCATGCGGACCAGGTTGGAAATATCGCGGACGTGCGAGGAGCAGCACTGCAAGCGCGAGCTGGTCTGGCGCTGCATCCTCATGAGCGACGCTGTGACACGCGAGTAGGTCGGCCGTATTCGGCGTAGCTCCTCGGAGGGTGACGGACAGTCGTCGCTTGGCGGCGTAGGAGGGCCAGACAAGCAGTCGTTCAGCGTGGTGTCGATGCGGAGAGTCTGCTGCTTGAGCTGGACAGCCAAATCGCCCATTGTGCAGGGCGGAGTGAGCGGTCGTTGCGGGAGCTGAAGTGGGTCGACGGCCCTTGACGTAGGCGAAACATTCATGGCAGCCCGCTCGGCCTCGTAGAGCGAATAGGCGGGTGGCGACACCGGGTCGAAGGAGAACGAACGGAACATTGTGGCCATTTGGGGAGGGTGCACTGCTGGCCTCGAGGATGCTGGGTGCAGGAGTCGTGGACGGTGGATTGTGAGCAGTTCGAGGGTACTCTCAGCAGTCTCCAGCCCCCAGGTGCGGGCGGCGAAGGGTGCTAATAAGGCGCTGAGCATGCGCCCACAGGATGCGACGATGCGAGCCAAGACACCGGGCGTGATTCCGCGGGTCTGGTTTGCTCGGTCCACGCTGCATGGGGCAAAGTCGCTGTCAGTGGCGCACCACGACTGCTCCTCCACTGCGACGCCGCCGTCAACAGCACGGCCGCGCGTGTTCGGCCCTGCTCCACCATGGCCTTCCCTGGCCCACGACGTGGCATTGAGCGAGCGGCAAAAGTCGTGGGGAGAATAGGAGCATATTGCTGGCCAGCAACGCGTTCGCTGGGGATGCCAGTCTGCCGGTAGGGCGTCATATTCCCGGCCCACTCACCTCTGCCAGACGTTGAACGACCCCTGCAACGCCTTGCAATCTGGAGGAATGATCGCCCATCTGCCTGCCTCGATTGCGCACTGTGTCGCCTCCAACTGCACCATCCAGTGCCTGATGCAGTAGGAGTGACGAGCCCCCAAGCCCAAGCCTTGTCCTGCTTCGTCGCTCAGAGTGCAGCTCAACCTCAACTCTGGAACAGCAGTCGAACTATCTTTATTCCCACCCCTCACAATACTCCAGCCCACAAATCGCCTACCTGCATGCCCGCTAGACTCATTGCGCAATTCGAGACGCCCATTGCCACCTTGTAAAGCCAAATCCTCCACTTTGTGGGGCTGCCTGTCGTGCGATGCGCGCCTGGCAACTCTGAATACTGGGCCAGAGAGCCTCATCCAGCGTGAAACCGCGGCCAATATCTCGGAAAGTACCTCAACTACCGCTCACTGCTGCAATGTGCACCGTGTTAACATCTCTCCTATTGCCCTGACCTCCATTTGCTTTTTCCCCCATACCCAATGTCCCGGGTTCGCGGGGCTCTTGCTCCATTCTTACGCGCCAGCGGGTCTTGGGTGACATTCCGCCCTCATGTAGCATTCGAGCAAACGCTTTCATTTCGGGCACCTCGGAATCTGCTGCCACTCCCCTCACCCCGGTCGCTGGTTCCAGGCATCCTGCTGCGAAGCGTGGCTCACTCCTGCATGACCGCCACAGTTTGAGTAGCCCACGTCCAGCCCTCTGCACCCTGTGATTGGCCCTCGTTTCGCCCAACGACCGAGAACGAGGGCTTCTGTCGAGGCTGGCACGGAATACCCGTTTTGCCTCGTGCGCGAACCAGCAGCCTTGATCCCTCCCGCTGAATTCCGGGGCGTCGCTCCACTGGGGTCTGGCTACCATCTAGACCGTTGACCCTCTCCATCTTACGACTGCGAAGCTATCCAAGGACAAATTTCCCTACGCTGCCCGTGGCTATGTGAGGCTGCCGGCAGTCGCTGTTTCAGTCGAGTATCTACCAATGCCGCTCTGTTCGAGCTGCACGAAGGTAAACGTCGCGAATCTGACCCGCAAGCTTGACGATCTGCCGCCCTGGTGGGAGCAAGTGGGTCGCAACTCAACGCCTCGAGGCATGGTCCATCTTAATGACGCCAGGGACTTACCTGTATCTGCCTCGGCGGGATGTCCGCTTTGTGGCTTGATTGTGGATGCCCTTCTGCAGGACATCAACAATTTTTCGCCGTTCCAGACCTCGAATCACTCGCCCAATAGTTACAGCAAGCGAACTGTTCGGCAGCTCCAAGATGAGCTGGCACACCAGCCAATTTACCTCCGACCCAACTACGATACCGTTAAGCCAAGCTTTCCAGAAGATGGTGCTGACGACGCGTGGCATGTTAGGGGTCTAAAGGCCTTTGTACCTGTCGATCAAGGCGTGCTGACTGGCTTGATCCGTCTCTACGCACATCGAGGTAATCTATATAGAGAGCATCGTCGCCTCATTCGCTGAGCTGAGTACGCTGCAGACAGCCCTACTGGTGTCAGCTGCGATGTCATCGGTCGTCCTGCTCTGTCTTCTTCGGACTCGCCGGAAGCATACGACCTGATCGAGCGCTGGATGGAAGCCTGCTTGATCAAGCATCAGGCCTGTAAGGAGACACTCTCTGGCACTGTCGTTGATGAGTCGATACCTCCTATCTTGCCCTCACGTGTTGTATACGTTGGAAAACCTGATGAGGCAATATCGCCGCGCCTGTTCGAGACACAGGGCGAAAAGGGTCACTATGTCGCTCTGTCACATTGCTGGGGTCCTCTGTCTCATCGTCCCGTGATGACAACACAGTCCACGCTAGCAGAGCATCTGGCCGGCATCCCCTGGGACGCTCTCCCGCGAACATATCAAGATGCAATATCAGTCACTCACCGTCTCGGTTTTGAGTACATTTGGATTGACTCATTATGCATCATTCAAGATTCGCATTCCGACTGGCTCGGCGAATCAAGGCGGATGGGCGATGTGTATCAACATGCTCGCCTTACCATCGCGGCGTCCCATGCTGCTGATTCTAGCCAGCCGTGCTTCGCTACTCGCCCACCTCCTCTACCAACTGTAGAATTACCTAACATGACTGCTGCAGGCAACATCGAGGGTAGTATATTTGCCAGTCTGTTACCGGCAGACTATGCCGTAATATCCCCAGACTCTGGACCTCTCGCTTATCGCGCCTGGGCAACGCAGGAGTGGCTACTCTCCAGGCGAATGATCTTCTACACAGCTGGCAGTCTAGTATGGTCCTGCCTTGAAATCAGCCAGCGTGAGACCGGCGCCTCGTTCCACGCGACAACCCGCAATGTGCGCTGGAAAAACATTATAGAAAAGTACTCCGCTCGTTTACTCACCCAGCAGACCGACCGTCTTATCGCACTAGATGGCATCAGAACTGCACTCGGTACGAAGAGGCTAGATGATACGTACTGCTTCGGACTCTGGAAGAATAGCATGCCTGACCAACTCCTGTGGTACTGCATCCAGCCTGCCGATAGGTGCAAAAGCGAGCTTGGCCTGCCGACGTGGACATGGGCCAGCACACTGCATGGCGTCCGCTTCTTGGACATCAAGGGTGCGAAGAACGCGTGTAAAGGGTTTCGCTTTGATGAATCCACTAAGAGACTGACTATGCGCGGTGTGGTAAGAAGAGTGGCGAGAACTTCTCCGCTTGCTGAAGCAGAGGCTGCATCACCAACTCAACCGCTCTTCACTAATGCACCCCGCGACATCCTCCCAGCCAATATGTTATTCGCCCTTTACATGGATGACGGGCAAGTGCTCGGTTGGTGTGTCCTTGATGAAGGGGCCCTGATCGATGACGACATGTACTGTCTTCCCCTCATGAGGAAGACCACTCGACCTAATACCACGACCACTGTATTTGACGAATGGGCCCTCTGCTTACGCAGAGTCTCCAACGATATGCACGCCTTTGAGCGCGTGGGCGTCGGTAGAATTACAACGACGGCGCAGTGGTTTAATGACCTTGGTCCGACGAATATCAGTGTTCAATGAGTATTGTGCTTTTCAAGCTTGATGTTAAATACATTTATCATACGCCGTTTTTATTCTTCAAAGTGGCGCTATAAGATAGTATATCTCACCTGATGCTGTTCCAACAAATGATGCATGGTCGCAGAGCTGATTGAGCACGTCTTAGACGAGTTGACACTGGAATGTCGTGCATGATGAATGAGTAATGCTGATCTGGGAGGCTGTACTCATTACTTTTTGTTTTAGATTGTTAGCCTCATTTTAGGACTTTTTGATCATATCATTGTGCGGTTGAGTTGGGATCCAATTGTTTTTTTTTTTGAAGTCTTTGTACTGTTGATCACCTCGCTTTACAACGAGTCACTGATTAATACCATAGCAGTGGATTAGCATCCCAAACTAAACCACCAGAAAAGTGGAAAGAAACAGATTCTTACAATCTCAATGATAACTTGTTATTACGTCGCAAAAGTGCAAGTCTGGCTTTGGAAATTCGTTTAAGAGTTTTTATTACATACTTGGACTTACTTTATGATGTTACGAGGTCTATGATGATAATTGATTATCCTAAAAAATGTAAATTATAGCTTGAAGTGTATATAAAGGCTAGATATCAAGGCTTGAGATATGCTGTGAAACTCTCTTCAGATATTGAAAGATCCGGCTTCGGATTTTTTTGGTGGTTTTCTGGCGCTGGGCGGTGAGAGGCGAGCCTCGTAATTCCGTGAAATGACTTAGTCACCACAATTGCGTTTTCAGCTTGATCAAGCTGAAGCTGAACCGCATTTCTTGTCCACATGATTCAGTACCTGGTAGATATAATTATATTTGTACAAGCGTGATTGTAGCGCATTTCAGAAAAGCCTAATCTAGTTCAATCTTCTCATAAACGTCGTTCTTCTCCTGGCACCTGGAAGCAAGATTGGCTTCCGTCGTAAGGATCATGGACACACCGCTCTGGAAGGAGTTTGGCAAAGGGGAAGACCAAGACCAAGAGGAAGGACTAGAAACTTTCAACGATCGAAGACCAGCGTTTCAACACAGAAACTTCAAATATGAACCACACACCCTCTGCCATTTGTGCAAGAGTATCATGTCTGGTTCCGATATTTTGGCAGGAATCGGCAATTGTTACAAGGCAGATGATTCTCGTCATTTCAACTTTTTCACACAGACATCGGGCGCGAAATCTTGCGAGAACCTAAACGGCGCTTTAACGAGGGCCTATGGAGTTGTCGAATTTGATGACGCTCGATCAAATCGGCACAGCTCTTTGCAACTTTCAGATCTGGCTATGAGCATGTTGAGGCTTCCTGTGGATGCTGAAAGTGCATTCCGCGACGACAATAGGCCTACATCTCACGACACCAAGACCAGAATGGAGACAATTGTAAATTATACACAACTTGATCAGATTTTAAGCTCCGCTACGGCTGGCTGCCACCTATGCGCCCTAATTCATCATGCTATCGTAAATCCTGAGAAGCACCGCGATCACTTGTATCGCGGGGGATATCTGGAGCTTCTAACCAAGTATTTACCGAAGGGTAGCCGTGCCGCTCCGTTTTTTCACAAGGCTGGCCACATGTACTGCAATGCGGATGCCAAGGGTGTTGTTTCAATAACAATTTCAGAACCAGGTCGCGAACAGAATCGAGTTAGAGATTTTGATGCTAAGCCTTTGCACGACGTCGCTCAACTTTATGGCTCAACTTGCTCAGACGCGCATTTTGATCTTGCAAGATCCTGGCTCAGGACGTGTGAACAGCACAAGAGCCATTCGAATTGCCGGGATCCAGCCTTTGAGCCCAGAGCTTTGCCGAGTCGCTTACTTGACCTCAGGGCTCTATGGGATAAGGAGAAGAAGGTCCGCCTGTGCAAGACTAGTGACATCAAAACAAAGCCACGGTACGTCACATTGTCTCACTGCTGGGGAACCGCCAAGCCGCTTGTTCTCACGAGCACAACGAAGCCTGCACTTTTCCAGGGCATATCGTGTCGCGAACTTCCTGCCACGTTCAAGGACGCAGTACTGGTGTGCCATCGATTGGATTTTCAGTTTCTATGGATTGACAGTCTCTGTATCAAGCAAGACTCGGCGGAGGATTGGGTTCGCGAATCCTCTATCATGGGGGATATATATCTCGGGGGTGCGCTCAACATCTCGGCTTCGTGGGCGAAAGACTGTCACGACGGGTGTTTTACTATGAAAAACCCCTTGACGAATCGACCGTGTAGTGTGTCTGGGAGCGAAGATACTGGACTGTTCGTTGCTCTGCCAGATAGTGAACTGGAACAATCACCTAACGAGGGTGTGCTCTCCACTCGCGGCTGGGTTTTCCAGGAACGTCTCCTCTCCCCTCGAACTCTTTACTTTACGTCCCAAAGCATAACCTGGGAATGTCGATCTGGACATGCGAGCGACGAGAGTGAGTTACTGATATCGTTTGACAGGGGACTCAAGCCAAAACTCGCCTTGTTGGAACATCCCAAACAACATGTCTTGGGCAATTCCGCTGCTCCCAGGTTCAACAAAGACCTCGGTGCAGCCTGGAGTGTGCATAATACGTGGGCATATTATATCAATTATTACACAGGCTGCGAATTGACATATCGCGATGATATCCTCGTCGGGATCCATGGTGTCACTCGCTTTTTAGCGGAACGGACAGGTTTGCAGAACATTGCAGGTCTTTGGACAGCCTTCGTCGCATTAGATTTGATGTGGTTCCCTACAGATTCCACTAAGGATACAAATGCTCCCGCTCCACACGCATTCCTGAAGTCCAAAACGTACCAAGCTCCGTCGTGGTCATGGGCATCTTTGGGGAGGCAGGTCCAATTCGTTCTCAGCAAGGAGTCGTGGCAGATCCCAAGAGTTGCGTTCAACTGGAGGCCATATTCTTCTATCCTCAAAGTCAACTTACAAGTAGACCTCAAGGAAGCCGTTGCCGACGCAAAGGCAAGTGGACAATTGACAAGCGCTCACCTCGTCCTTCAAGGCCTCGTCCGAAAACTAGAAGAAAAGGACTTTGCGAATTTCCAAATCACTACTGAAATTGAGGGGATAGCGTCGAGACACTTTGAGGCCTTGGCTAGCTCAATCACACATCCTCTAACCCGGTGGCTTTGGGACTATACACCAACATCAAACGATATCTGGGTCATCCTTTTAGCTCGCTGCAAAGGCTTTAATTCGCGCCCTGTCAAGTACGATGCCTTTCTAGCTGAATATTCCGACATTGGCCTCGTGCTTGAGCCAGTCGAGGATGAGGAGTTTGGTATGACGTTTCGGCGCATCGGCATCTTTGAACAGTTCTACCTGCCTGATGCAGAGTCTCGAATTTTTGCGGATAAAAAAGGAGCGAAGAGCGCGGTTATTAAACTAGTATAGTATTCGGGGTAGATTTAACAGCCACACACGAGCCTACATTGCTGTCAAGATGAGTCACTGGTCGGCTGTGAAGGAACTAGAGCGTAGAAATTGCATCGGGAAAGATTTTTTGCGTAAGAAGTAGCTGGATTGGGGGTTGGGGGATGGTAGGTGACCGTTACATCCTGATATAGTCTCATTGCCAGTTCCGTGGTTGATCTGAGGTATCCCCACCAGTACCACCACTATTTCTCATCAATATACCAAACCCGATAAACGAATAAAAACTCTATCGAAGAAATTTCTGACCTTGCAATTAACTTTGAAATATCTTAGCCTGGGGGTTGCCTAAGCTTGGTTCGAGCCGTGCTATTCTATTATGATGTAATCGACAGCCCACCCTTCCTCGAGTCTTCGACGTCTTTCACAAAAGTCTCACCACATGACCCTACAGAGCTTGTGTGGCAAAGAGAATCGCCATAAATAATTACTGCCCAACCGAAGTCCTGCAGTTCTCTTCATTCGATGTCCCACAGTTAGTATCTTTACCCGCTTTTTTGTGAAGACCTTGCTAAACTGCTGTCCAAACATCTAGACGTAAGATCTCTATTCCCTGTCATTGATTATCATAACCCAACAATGTGAAAGCATTTATCATGATTGATTGGCTATATTTACATACATCTATCTCTCTTTCTTTCGATAGAATGCGAGACACTTGAATAAGGCATAGATCATAGCCATTCGTTTCCATGGGATGGGTCATACGCAGTACATTCAAGGCATTTGAGAACCGAGAACCCTGAAAGAACCTGCGATTAGGTAGCGGTAATCTAAATGCAGCCACAGTCCTTCTTCACTGGATCGTACGAATGAAGTCGAAGTACACCCATTCATGGATCTATTCAAAGTTCAATCGGTGTTTTGCGAATATTCCTCAGAAACCTTCAATTTTACATGAACTGTCCAGAGGACATTGAGGAATATGGGACGGGATAGCATTCCCATTATCGCCGAGGTCGAACAGGTTGCTCGAAGTTTAGTAGTCTGTGGAACACGGCTTGAAGAGCAGAATTACAAGAAAAAAGAGCGCCAGACAAAAAAGTCACAACACAGGACTTGGAGGTCCCAACTCCAAAACGAAAATACCACTAGGCGACCATGGTCATTGGTAGGAAGGCGAGAAGGTGGATGCTAGTTGTAAAGAGCAAACGGACAGAAAGTTCAATCACCTGGAATGATTTCCTACTCAGACTGAAGATGCTCGCAAATTTTTGACAACACGTGGGGTTCTTCAAAAAATTGCTGTATTGGTCCAGTACAGAGGATGTCGCGGCGTCCGAGCATAAGATAGAACTGTATAGACGTTGAGACTGTGTTTAAGTGCAGATGCTGCTGACTTTGACGAACCTAAATTGGAGTGCGAAAATGGCTTTCAACAACGGCTTTCCGTACCGCAGTTAGCCTTAAGAAGTTCAGCATGATTACTCTTCAAATTGCTCTGTAAGGTGATATCATTCTCTAAATCTAATATACATTTGTACAATTTGCAAAGCATCTTGTGCTACATTTAATGAGCATTAGCTGCTAACATACTATTTTTGGTTGGCGATTCCTCCGAACCACAGGTTTTTCAGTGTTCCGTGGGTGTGCATCCCGACTAGAATTATGAAGCCACAACTTCTGCAGACGGATACCAATATAGTATGAAGATGATTTCTAAACATTCAGGCTCTAGGTTTTCAGAAGAGGGCAACCATCAGCGGCAATGTTTCTCTTCGTCGACGACAGCAATCATGCCATTCCCCAGTCACCCAATCTTCACTGTGGCAATGCTCGCAGAATGACAACAGATTGCCAGGCGAAGCTTTTCCAGACATTAAATAAGGGTATTCAAGGCATTGCAGAATTGGGCGCATTCGTCAGAAAATTCCAGGAGAAAATTCACCACCACGCATGTGCTCACAACGGCGATCGGACATCCCATCTATTCTCCAAAGCACGAAACGCGAACGCCCAACCATGTCACTCCACCAACATACTCAAATCCTCCTTTTCGCGGAAACCACGAGGATCCTACATCCATATCCACATCCACCTCGGTGCCGACCACCGCGGCAAGCAGTCTGCCCCTGTGCTTGCGCAACACCACATCGCGTGGCTTCAGCAAACATACCTGGACAACCCGGGCAGGAAGAGAGCAGAAGTACATCAGCTCCGGACTATGATCGCGACATGGACGCCGAATCTCAACGCGCGGGACCTTCGCACGAGTATCTCGAAAAAGCACATGATCTCCCTGCTGAAGCAACTCAACAACGTCTTCTTCGCTGGGGTGATTCCTCTCGAGGCTAGTTCGGACAACGCGGTGTTTTCTTGGCTGAGCGATGGGGATGACCGTCTGGCGTTGTGCACTGGGAGGGGGCATATGCCAGTTATCTATTTACATCCCTGGCGCGTGGAAGAAGCACTGGTCGATATGTATCCGTTGGATCCAGATGCGCGGATGCGCGATCGGCTTGGATCTCTGGTGCATGAGCTCTGCCATGCGGTGTTCATCACACATGGAGACAGATGCTGTCCTACTTGGACTTCTGGTCTGGGTTCCGGAGGACACGGTCGTTCGTGGTGCGCTCTAGCTATGAAGCTTGAGGAAGTTGTGGCTAGAGTTCTGGGCATGAGGTTGGACTTGGGGATTTGGCAGAGCTTGGCACATGATGAGAAGGTGTATGGAAAGCTAGGGAGTGATAGAGGGATTCTAGGGAATTTCAGCTTTAGATAGGATCTGCTGGAACTTCTATGGATGATCGTGGAAGGAAGAGTCCTGGGTTGTAAGCTCTGCCAGCCCCGGTGAAGCTATTGACGAATTTATGTTTCCCTGTATAAATCTATAGAACATCCCACCAGTCACACACTCAACTCCCCAACACGCGCAACACAGACGACGCGATATTATCAGCGAACTAGTCTGAACAAACACCCCGAGCCCAAGTTTCCAAAATCATTCAACAGCCGAGTCATGTCCCGCGAGACCCACCTCTCTCATACGATCCCTAAGATTACCTCCGTCGCGTATCTCTTAGCGCAAGTTCGTTTAAATAATGTCCGAACGCAGATTCCTCAACATTGTCCGAGCGCACTCACTGACTCGAACGAACAGTGCCGCAGTTCCGAAGCCCAATTATCTAGTGTGTCGCTACCAGAATATGTGGCGTTCGTGTTTTTATTGCAGCTGGATATGTCGATGGGGTGTGTATGTTCGCGATATACTTTTTCGTTCTAGAATCCTGGCGTTCAACGTAAGGGAATACTTGATTTCATAGGGATGCACATCGCATAGTTGTCAGTGCTTGAATCGTAGATCCCGTCCGAGCTCGACATAGCTGGTGTACCGTACTGAGGATGACCCTTGTGTAAATCCCGTCCTATAATCTGAACCACTGTTCCCGGTGAGAAAGTGAGGCCAATTAACCCCAAAAGCAACCTCACAGCGCAATTGCAAGAGAACAGTCAAAGCTGAGTGGACATTCTATTATATATAGTTGTCCAATAACCACCGCATCTCATAATGCAGTACATGTCCAGAAAGCATATTGGTATCTCAGTGCTCATGCCAACCCAGTCGTAGTCATCATTATACATAAAGGTAGTCGCTAAAAAGCCACGGCGTGTGAGAATTACTCACATGTGCCAAGGTACGGAGGGAGAAAGACAAAAAATCCAGGGTATATCCTCCACAAACTCCTTGCATTGTCCATGCTTGAATGCATGACTTTTGAAAATTAATTTTGTACATATTGGCGACCCGCAATCATTGCTGCATAGGGAAATATTAGTAGTTTGATGATTCAATCATCAAGATCAATGATAGCGGCATCATTTGGTACCTGAGATTGTCGCTTGGCTGGCTTTGCAGGTTTATCAAGTGTTTCACTATCAGACGCACTACCGGAATCGGGCATCTCCTCTTTGGGCGCCCACGAGCCATCTTGCTGGACAATAATAGCTCGTGTTTGCAGCAGACCTTGCGCCTCGAGCGTTTTACGCACATCTTCGAGAAATCCATCGACGATGAGCATGTGCGGACGGGCGTCAGCATTGCAAATAGGACATCGCCATCGGTCGGGCACAGATACGTCACCCTTTCGTTGTCGTGTTTGGAGGAAAGTGTCGAGATCGAAGCAGTCGTTGTGCAGACACGCTCTGCTACGAACCGGAATATCACACATCCTCGAGGCGCTGAACGGATCAAAGAGTTTGATGGCAAGGCTGCTTTCAACGATAGCAATCTCATCATCCACGATGCCGCCTGAAAGCTTGCTCCTAATGTCTTGCAATACCTGCGCTGCTGAGATGCGGTTTTGGACCAGGCACTGTTGCTTGATAGAATCGTGAGTTTGGATGGCAAGGACCTCAATGGCGACAAGATAATTGAGATAAAATGTTTCGTTTGGTCCTGCCAAGATCGCAACCTCCAGCACATTCTCACCCTCTCTCATTAGCCCCGTTAAGTCGATTGGTAGATCCTTGCCGTTGTGAATCTTCTTTCGTGGTTCTAGAGAAGTCCCGTTGAACGAGAAGGATGAATACGGAACCCATGCAGTGTCGGCAACGACCCAAGCGTTCTCTCTCAGCATATTAGTGGCCGGCCATTTGACGCAACGCAAGCGGAATGTCTTGCTCTCGGTATTGACAATTCTAGTATCAGGCGGACCAGGTGCGCTAGGAACAAGCTTAGGCAGTGACTGTATCTCGTCTGGCGTCAAGATGAAAGTCAATTTCTCAACACCCATCCCTGCATTAGTCAGCCGGGTAGGGGTTCCGACGCATTTTATTACGAAGTGATAGAGTGGCGACGATACAGATTGGGCTCGTAGAACGGGACTTTGGAGATGTGCTTGATGCAGACTGGATCGTGCAGGTTGGGGTTCTCGCCGCTGCGATGGTGTCCGCCACGCTGGTGGAAGGAAGAATACCCCAGGCTGTGGTAGCTGTCCGGGGCCCATGCTTTGCTGGCTGATCAATTGGGGTGGCAGAACATGAGGCATGGGAGCTGGCTGATTGTGGCGACGTTTCTGTCCCCGCTGCTGCGTCAAGTGGGGATCCACTGGCTGGACAGAGCGTGGTGTCATCCCAATGGGTAATGCTGCAAGCATGGGACTGGTTTGTGCCGCGGGGTGATGTGGTTGCTGTTGCAAAGTTGGCGTGGACTGGTTGGCTATTGAGGCGCCTTGGCTTCGGAGCGCATTTTCAAACCATGCGACCAGTTGTCCGAGTCGAGTGCCCCACTCTCTCCACTCCCGGTCTTTCTCTTGCTGGCTGTGTTGAGGATTCGGGGTCTGTGTGTTTGCTGTGAGTGCATGGCGATGGTAGTAGTAAGCCTGGTTCTGGTCGAATACACCAAGGGCTTCGGCCTCAAACTGCGCCCACAGTGGGATCTGTGGCAGCCTTCGCCAGATGGACCGCAGAACTGTAACGAACAGAAAGCGCTGGAAGGTTGTGGAAGCAATCCTGAGCATATCAACAAGTTCTGAGACAAGCGGCGGATATCGCCGTGTCTGACAAGAATATGTCAAGTGGTCGTAATGCAGTGGCTGGGTTATGAAGGATAAGAGGAGCTGCGCTTGCCGCTCGAACTGAGATGGCCATATGGCTGCGATGGAAACCATGGGATAAGGAAAGTTGGCAAGGAAGTCAAGAACAGGCATTGACAGGACCTCATTCGAACCGAGTACTTGTCGTAATATGCCGAGCGTCTTATCCGAATTTGGCCGTGGCTGGAGACGTGCTGGAACTGCTTTGGGATCGGTAGTGAGCATACAATAGTACTGGTGCATGGTGAGATAAGGCCAGTCCTGCCTCTCAATTGCAAACCTCAGCAGCCCCAGTCGCGTTCCATCGCGAGGGTGACTTGGGGGGACACAGTAGGAAGCCATGAATCGGCCGAGGATGTTGGTACAGTCCTGTGGGGTATACCAGTCCCTGGGCGACAGGGTGGGTGGTTGGGCATGAAAATGGTGTGCCTCTGTAGGGACAGCAGCAGGACGCTGAGCGTCTCGGGC
The DNA here is from genome assembly GCA_003313425.1 of Pseudopyrenochaeta lycopersici. Lineage (NCBI taxonomy): Eukaryota > Fungi > Ascomycota > Dothideomycetes > Pleosporales > Pseudopyrenochaetaceae > Pseudopyrenochaeta > Pseudopyrenochaeta lycopersici. The sequence goes on from NHZP01000023.1 coordinate 768,717, forward strand.
GTGCGGCAATTGCGGTGATGGCATTTGACCGACGTGCGGGCTGTGGTTTATTGTTTGTGCCATCAATGGACTCCCATTCTGCAAGTGTGGTGCCGGAGACTGGCGAGGGGGTTGAGGAATTCCAGGACGGTGCAGTGGCGGCCGAGGAACTCCAGGACGATGCAGTGGCGGCTGGAGTGTTGTGCCTGCCATGTTTGTCGGTCGGTCCTGGGCAGAAGCGTCAAGGCGTCTCCGCTTCTCGACATTTTGCGTTTGCGGCCCAGGCGCGCGGACAGCAGGCAGTGCATTCATCAACATGGTCTCTGGGAATGTGTTGACGGTGGTGGCCATGTTGTCGTCGCTTGGAGTGGGCGACGGAAGCACGGGATTGGCAGGTACGACATGGCTCGCACTGTCCTGTCGTGTGATGATGTTTGCTAGCTGGGGTGACGTCGAGTTTGAAGGAGGCAGCCTCTTGCTCTGGGGCCCGATTGGCGAGCGTGCGGATCCAAGTGCTTGCGGTTGCTTTGCACGGCCTCGTTGACGCCGTGTGGGAGTAGGCGGTGGTCGTATTGGGCCCTCAGCAGGCGGAATGTTGGTCGTCGCTGTCATCCAGCTCTTCTTCTTCCCGCCCAGATTGCCCAGGACAAGGTCAAGCGTTCGCTCCATGCGTCTTTTGTGCCAGCGGCGGGCCCTCGGCTACCGTGAAGCCCGCCGTCAAGCCGATCGAGGAGGCTATCGACAAGGTGTGTTCTGCACGGTCAGTCGGCTATAATGCCTTGGAGCAGTGTACCGAATGGCGGTGGATGCGGGGCGCTCATGGCGGGCGGCGGCGTCAAGAAGCAGGCAGAGCAGAAGCGTACGACGCACGGGATGTCGGCGGCAGCTTCGTCTCAACTACTGCTGTGCACGCTGGGCTGGCCCCCCAAATAACAGCGCGCGCAGTGAAGGAGCATGTAAAGGTGCGAGTCGCGACGACATGTCGCGGGCTTGCGCTAGCGGGGCAGGGCCAAAAGCTTGTGAGCACTCGTCCGATGGCATGGCTGGAGGCGCTGCCGATGCCCGCGTGGCTCTTTGTTGGGAAATAAAAAAAACCGAGTCGACTCAACCCTTCATGGTGGGCACGCAGAGGTGATGGCATGTCGAGGCAAATGGTAGGCCTGTCAATAGTCCCCACGTAATTTATTCTCGCCAGGCGCTGTCGTCTCGCTCCTGGACCCACGAATGCATACATAATCAAGCTAGCCTCGTTGTATTCAAGATCCTGTTCTCGCACCACCTAATAATAGGAGCCACGACAACGGCAGCCGCACCACGAGACGCTACGAGCATTAAACGTTCCGCCTGACTTGACCGCTCTCTCGCCGGCGCACTGCCAACCAGCCGTGGCAGCGGGAGTATCCCTAAAAGTTCGACGGTCCGAGTTAGGACATAAGTCCTTTTGCGCCCGCCACGCCCGATCGATAGCGCGAACCTCGACAAGACATGACGAGATGAAGCAGCAAAACTGACCGCGGTGACTGTCGCCTTTGCATGCCACGACCGCCCTCTCTGCTGTTGGACTCAGATCCGCGCTCCCACCTGCCACTGCGCCATTGCCAGCATGGCCCAACGCTCCTATACCGAGGGCTGCCGGCCCGGCGACACCCTCGTCGTCGTCCGTACGTGTGCCCATCCAGCCCAGCGCGCCCACGGCCTGGCCTGGCGACGTGAACCTCCCGCTGACATGCTGCTGCAGACGAGTTCCTGGCCCGGAGTCCTGACGAGCTGAGTCTGAGTCGCGGGGACCGCATTGAGCTCATTGAGCGCGACGACGACTTTGGCGACGGCTGGTTTCTGGGCAAAAACACCGAGACCGGGGAAAATGGCTTGTTTCCTGAGGGTATGTCCCGTCGCATCAAGGCAGACACTGGTGCCCCCGCCCGCCTCATCGCCATCACCCGGGCGGTGGGACTGGCGGTGCCGTGAGCAATATATCTGACCCACCACTAGTCTACACCCGACCGGCCCCCAAACCCACCCCGATTCCCACGATGCTCTCACGCAACCCCTCCCAGGCCTCGACGCGGCTGGAACCCCCGCCAGCGGCACCCGGCACCGCCGTCTCTGAACCGCAAACGCCCCAGCCACAGCCGGCCGCAAACACCCTTGCGCCGCTGAAATCCACCCCGACAGAGCCCTTGAACATCCTGACGCCCGCAACAGCCACAGACGTCGCCCGCCGGGCGTCGCTGCAGACGGGCCCACGCAGCATCAGCATGACGCTGAGCGGCGAGTCGCCGCAGGAGGACGAGACGATTGGGAGCCCCGTCATGCACGAGACGCTGAGCGTCATAGACGAGCACATCACCGACATGAGCACCCCGCGCCACAGCATTGCAGCCAAGGATTTGCGCGCAAACGACTCCGGGAGCGAGTACAGCAGCCACCACCGCCTCTCGTACATCACAGGCCAGGAGACGGAGGAAGAGGAGCAGAATTGGCACACCGAAGAGGAGGTCAAGACATGGTCGCCCGCGCGCGTCGCCGAGTACCTCGAGGATGTTGGCGTCGAGAAGAAGCACTGCGAGGTTTTCCGCGAGCAGGACATTGACGGCGAGGCCCTCCTCGGCGTGGACCGCAACTTCATCTTCATGCAGGAATTCGACCTGGGACCCATGGGGCCGCGCCTGCGCACCTGGATGAAGATCAACGCCCTGCAGTCCGAGGTCAAGAACGCAAAGGAAGCCGCGAGGAACGTCCAAGCCCTTCCTCCGCTGGACCCCCAGGACGACTTCCCAGCAGACACGGGAAGGACCAGGGCTGCGTCTACTGGCGCCGTCCTTCCCCGCATACCCACCCTGAGAGAGAGCATGGCATCTCGAGGCTCACCCGGCCGCCAGCAAATCCCACGTGCCGCCTCCTCGGCTGGCCGAACCACCCTGTCCTCCTTCGAGGCCACCTCCCCGCTCATACAGCACACGCCCGCTTCCCCTCCTCTTGGCTCGCCCGGACGCCCTTCTGCTGCATCTGTCCGCAGCATGAATCACAATCGACGACACTCGTCCATCGACTACAACCAAGGACCAACCACGCCAACCGGCCCTGGATCCATGAAGCCTCCTCCTGCCCCTGTGCCCGCTGCGCACAAGAAGACACCCTCCTTTGACCGCAACTGGACCATGGGCGCCACCCCCAAATCACCGCAGGAACTGAAACGGCCCTCTTCTTCCCACCACACACACGCCTCGAGCACAAACGGAACCACATTCGACACCAGGGAAGGTGGTCTGAGTAGTACAGCCGACCTCGATCGGGGCTACTTTTCTGGCGGCGAAGTCGACAACCGCAGGAATAGGAATGTCCTGCGCAAAAAAGAAAGCCCCGCCCATTCTCGCAATGCCAGTTATAGCACAGAGGCTGGACGGCGCACCTCGTACAGTCGACGCCACAGCAGAATTGGCAGCGCGGATTCGGTTGTTGGCTCCGCCGCGCCCATATCTGCGGCTGCCAAACAATACTATGGTTCCAGCATCAAGAGCGACCGCACCTCAAGCACATTCGACTTTGTGCGACCTCTACAGCCCACCGCCGACATGAATCCCACCGTCACCAAGCTCAGCTACGACTCACACAGCATCGATGCCATTGCCAATTCACCAGCCATCCCGGGGAGTGAGACATCAAGCACAGGCCGTGCGTCACCTTCACCAGCCGCTCCAACACACTCGCGCTCCTTTTTCAGCAAAAAGTCGCAACCCCGAGGTCTCCGAGCAATATCAGATGCCATCACAGGCGGAGAAAAGGCAAATGTCAGCGCTGCAGAATTGACCGTATCACCGAGCAAAGATTCCCCAATGCACTCTCCAACACGCACCGGTTCCAGCACGCCTTCTGGCACATCGATATCCAAGAGCTTCGACCTCGACAAGCCGGACGCGATGAAGCGACTTACCGATACTTCTACTGCGACCAAAGAGACGGGGCGGAAGAAGAGCAAGAAACACGGAACGAGCGCATATCTCAAAGGCCGCCAGCAGATCACTCCCCAAGAGGCCATGGCCAACTGCGACTACAGCGGCTGGATGAAGAAGAAGTCCTCGAGTCTCATGACCACTTGGAAAACCCGCTTATTTGTACTGCGCGGCCGCCGTCTTGCCTACTACTATACAGAAAACGATACCGAGGAGAAAGGACTCATCGATATCTCATCCCATCGCGTGCTGCCAGCCAACAATGAAAGGATGACTGGACTCCACGCAACCATCACTCGGGCAACATCGTCACCTACATCACCTCAAAATGCCACGATCCAAACCGCTGCATCATCGGACAGTGCCAATGTTACGCCCGGTCTGGAGGAAGACATGTCAGGCATGTTTATCTTCAAACTCGTTCCGCCTCGTGCTGGGTTACAAAAAGGCGTACAATTTACGAAGCCCATTGTTCATTACTTTGCCGTTGACAGTCTGGCGGTCGGAAGACTATGGATGGCTGCGCTGATGAAAGCCACCATCGACCGCGATGAAGCGCTCCCCTTCACCACTACATACCAGCAGAAGACCATTTCGCTCGAGAAAGCTCGTGCAATGCGTCAACGCCCACCAAACCTTATGGATGATGACGACACCGAAACCGGGTCCGGCGATAACGAGAAGAAGAGTGAGTACTCAAAGGAGAGCATCCAAGACAGCGTCATCCATGAGGAGGATGAGAAGGGCCTTGGAATCTCGGAACTCAATGACGCGAAAGCGCTACTCGCCTATGCTGAAAATAGCGACTCGAATACCTCGAACACGGAGCACAAGCATGACAGTACGGCGACCGCCATTGCCACTTGAAAATCCTCGACCAGTCTGCCATCTATCAACACATTCTCTTCGAACAACAAACCCATCTTTTTCTTCCAATATACCATACGCCTTTTAATTCATTCATTGGCCGACGACGGGACAGCACAGGGGTAGGCAGGGGGGCTTTATGTGCAGCAATGTCTGTGATTTGGATACGACACCATACCCATCAACTCTCATTTCCTTAAATCTCTAGCATACTGATGATGATCTTTACGACGGGAGATCTAGAAAAGCCATGTCTCTTACTATGGCCTTTTTCAATGTAATTTTGGGGCGACTAGCGCGATGGAGAAGTGTAATTGTACGGATAATCTCGACTGACTTTCATGTCCAAAGTGCACTTGTGTTGCATTCCTTGCGTCTTACGTGCAATATGGGAATGAAGACGCGAGCGCGTACTACCCGTACCCACCCCTTGCTTTCACCGGGGGCTCCCTTTTGCAAAGGCAAGTACGACCTCCACTTCGAACCAGGTGTCGAGGTAGCACTGGACTCTCTTCGTTAGTCCCCCTCTGTTCATGCTCCACTTCCGCATCTCCTCCACATCCCCCATCCTCATCGACGAGGTCCTCATTGCAGCTCTCGCCATGTCTTCATCCTCATCTTCATCCACATCCTCCAGCAGAGAGAAATACATACCCGCAACCGCCACGTCGCCACTCCAACGTGTAAAATCGCCATTTACACGCAGCATCCTGTCCATTACACCCACAACGCCAAGGTCCCGCCGCAGAAGAACCATTGCCCGCGCGGGACTCCTGCTCATCATATCCGTTGTTATCGTCTCTGCAATTAATGAGTGGCTCTGCCAGACGCGCGGCTGTCTACGCCGCACAGGACGGTACTACGGATACAGCAGCGGCACCTATGTCGGCGGCGGTTCTGTAATCGGCAAGCCCAGCAGCGCACTGGGCGATGCACAATACGCAGAAGCAAACCTAAGCCACATGAGCCCCGAGGAACGCGAAATGCTGCAGCGCATGCTGGAGACCAGCAATGCGGCTGCGGGTCGCCAGGACGGGGACTGGGATCTCCAGATGCTCGACGCAGCGGCGCAGGGCGCAGACGGGAGGGGCTCCAAGTGGTTCGAGGAGAAGCAGGAGCGCGAGAACGACGCCCGGGTGGAGGGGGACACAGCCGCGGATCTGTTTCTGAGCGATGCTGCCCGCGACGGTCCTGGGAATCGGAATCCCGATCATGACCCGGAGACGAATTCCCCTGTCCGGGACGAGTCCGACTCCGAACACGCCCTCCCCGGCGACGATGCCGCGGTACAGGGCGAGCTGGAAGAGCCCGAGCATACACATGTTCAGACTACGGAAAAGGGGCTTGTCCCCGTGGGCATGAGCGAGCCTGAGATGGGCTCCGGGTTCGGCAGCATGGATGTTGCGTGGAAGTCATGAATGTACTCGTATTGTATTTTGTATTGTGTAACAGGTGCACTGGCGCATAGTAGCCCGTGGACATACAGGGCGAATTCTTAGCAAAGCGTGCTAGTGAACTGGGGGCTTGGTAGATCATCGAAGCCCGTTGATCTAATGCGCGGATGTGGCGTTTAGGATAAGAACGGTCTATTCCGACATCACTTTCGTTTCACAGCATCTTACTTCTTCTTGATCACATGTCTAGAGTGCTCTTCTGTAATGAACCTTGTTCTATTAAGTTGCTATGTAATGGGGAAAAAATCTGAGCGAGTGTTGTTGGGGGTATCATTTCTTTTCAAGACAAGAAAGTTCAAAAACGCCGGTCCCATGCCTGATGCCAAAAAAAAGCTTGCTTAGGTGCCGAGGGTATGTGTTACCAACCCACATCAGCATGCTTATGATTGGTCTTGTTATACTTTTCTTAATCTTCGCATCTTCAGCTCTGCCCTGCCCTCGTCTTGTGGTGCGAACCAGTCTCTGATGCCGCACCGATCCTCGAGACTTCTGAAGTGGTCGTCGACGCGGTCGAGCATCCAGCCGCTTCGGATTCTCTCCTTGGGCATCGCGTATCCTAGTTTGAATGTTGTGGAGATCCCGCAGCTGCCTGAGTCGAATGAGAACTGGATACAGTCATCCTGGTCGTCGCACAAGGCGCGGCAATGCTCGAATGATTTCCAAGCATTGCGCTCCAATTCGTTGGATGAGCTGCTGTGGTCGTGCGCGTTGTAGTCTTTCTCGTCGGACATGTTATCCCATTCCAGGATTGAGGTGTCGATCTTGGGTCGGACCATCTCCATGAAGACGTCTCGGTGGCGTAGGGTGATCTCGTGCCGCTTATACCAGTCCTGCTCGAAATTCCACAGCTCCTCAATCTCAGTTGGTGACACGTGATGGTATGTGATGGTGGGGTAGCACCACAGGTCGCGGTCGATTTTCTGAATCGCTGGGTTGAGTGTGGCGGGTGAGTCACCTTGGAAATGCGGGAACGCTCGATGGAGTGGAACCTTGACGTCTTCCAGGACCTTTCCCAAGGCACAATCGCCAACCCAATTCGTCTTGGTGAATTCTTCATATTCGTTGATACGAGTGGATCGCTGCTCGGAAACCTTGCGCATGGCGGGGTTTGAGAGGATAAAGCCTGCCCCGCCGTATCCAAATTCGACATCATTGATGTAGAGGTGCTTGCCAATGTAGTAAGGTTTGCTGTCGTCGAATTTGCCAAGGTACTCAAGGAGGTTGTTCCAGCCAAGGTACGTGTCAGCCTCAATGAAGACGAACCACTTAGCATCCGGCTTCGTCTCTATCGCCCGATCGATCATGGGGAGGAACTTCCACTTGTCCAGCCTCCATCCTTCCTTTTCTGTCTGTAGATAGTCACCCTTTGATGACCCAGACATGGCTGTGATAACTTGCTGGGCCTGCAGCCCTTTCCTTCCATGCTTTTGCAAATGATGGTATAGTTTAAAATCCTCATGTTCTTGCTTCGTTTTATCACTCACACCTTTGAGTACATCCTGGACTGGCTGGCCTTGGATTTCCTCATCAAAGTCGGAGAAGACGGTAAAGTGGGGCACGCATCTCAACGTTGTGCGAAAGTGCACAGGCACCTTCTGGAGCGACTCAGTAGCGCCTGTGCGCAGTACTACTAGTAAGTCATCGGTGAGCTTTGACTGTGGACAGAAGGTGCTATCGGTATCCGGATCCGAGTATGTCGATGGCTTCGACTTTTGCTGTGAGAGCGAAGGCGTGCTAGCTTTGGTGAAGACGTTGATTACGGATACTGAAAAGATGGCGCAGAAGATGAGCCGGCAAAGGAGTGAACGGTAAGGCATGTCGATGTCGATGTTTGGCGTAGCACCAGGCCAGGCCGTGCAGTATGTCCAAGGAGAGGCAAAAAGAGAAAGGACTGTCGATAGTGGCGGGACGGATGTCCACGTCCTATAGAAATGTTAGGGAGTGTGTGTTCGCTAATGGCAGAAAAGCCATCGGAGGACAGCGGCTTCGCGTGCAGCAAAGAGCGGGGGTGGCAGAACTATCTGTGGGTGACAGAATGTGTGAAATGCAAAGGGAGGCAGTGCTTCTTGAGCGAATTGCGGCACGGGGGATCATCACCGTTTGTCAGACCGTGTGCGCAAGTCTCCGAGCGACGCGGCCGATCAATGCCTCAGCGGTGGGCTTAGATACGAACGACTCGTCACAAGGATTGCGGGAGCCGCAAACCGCCGAGACTTGACATGCCTAGGGTCTATTACATAGCATACTACACTTTTTCTTAGTCCAAGGAATTCCAAGGCGTGTTGTAACAGCACAATCACATTTTGTGCGGCGTTGGACGCTGTTGGTGTTTTGGCCTGTGGCGGAAAGAGTAACCGAAACCATGGGTGTGCCTGCTGAACTTGGCGGATGACATCACGCCATGTTTCAGGTGGCCGAATCCGGCATGGCTGACCTAGATCGACATTCCACTCGATGCCAGCCTCGTGAGACGACATTGCATATGTGGAATGATTATGATCAACAACGCTGCGAAATACATCCATAGTTTGAGCAATACGTCTGCAGCATCCCGCTCGAAAACCAAAAGGGGCAAAGCGTTTGCACATGCTATTGCTGTGTCGGTAACATCTGACAGCCGTTCCGGGATGGCTTGCCAAATGTCACGATGTTTCAACACCAAACATTCCATGGACTGGCATGGATTGCCGTGGATACACGCTATTCAAGGCAGCAATCTATCCTCGGCTATCACTGCTTCATCGTGCTACAATACGCCTTTCTGACCAACCACTCCCTGCAGCTTACGCCAAGGTTGCTATTCAAGTGCATTCAATGAGACTGCGTCGCTGTAGGCACCCAATTGCCCCTATCGCAGAGATGGCTCCAACGAGCTGAATCAACGACGTTGGTCGGTACGGTGAGTATAATGCAGGTGTGGAGCGGTTCTGCTCAGCCTGTGCTCGTACTCCACAGCCATGTCATTTCCCCTCGTCTTGCCTAAAAAACCGCACATCACTGCCCGTTTCGCGCCCGAGAGCAAATGGCTCATCTGTCTTTTTTTGTTCTTGAGCTCACTTCATCCGCTTCTCAAAACCCTGCGCTCTTCGGAACAGCTATCGCTAACAAGCAGCGAAAAGCAACACCAGAATACCTAGCTACGACTGCCATGTAAACAAATCAAATACACCGCGGATAGTCAAAAGCGCAACTACCTTATATGCTACGACTCGTATATTGAGATCGGGCCGGTTATGGTTCGACAACTTCGGTTATGGTTCGACAACTTCGGTTGAGGAAACGCCGAAAGGGGGGAAGACTTCAGCTTCACGGATGAACAGGTCGTAACCGCGTAATCATCGTAAAAATATGGAAGACGAGATTTAAGTTGACGTCGGTGTGAAACCAAGTATTCATGACCAACAACTGCGCTACTTACCGATGATCAGGGTTATGATCGCCTTTTGCACCATGGCAGGCTTTTGATTTTTCAGTCGCATTCACTGTCGATGTGGGTATCTCACCCCATATTCTCACCTCTCCCGTTCTATTGAGTGCGCATAGCATTGATGCATCAAAACCAAAATCTCTTCCCTGTCTCCACTCCTACTTACGTGTCTATCTTATGGCTCTTTCTAGTCATTGCTCTCCCGGCGCTTCTCTCCGTCGATCTTTCTTTACCACCAAGTACCAACTAGTCAGAATCGAGCAGATCCCTACACAAAGTATGGATAGATTGATGGCATAGGAGGTGCGGTATCGGGGCTCGAAGACCGTGCTGAAAACGTGGGGCCCTACAATACCCCTGTCAAAGCTATCAGTCTTGTATTCATAAGGGCGTCCGAATTTTCGGATGCGACGTACCCAAACTGCGCACAAGCATTCGTGAGGCCAATGCCAATGCCAGACGCCACGGTACCTTCCAGAGCCCGTATACGCTCGGGCCAGATGACTGGATACGCGCAACCAGCACATGCAACTGCAACAATAAGAGCGAGGTACCTGACTACGGGGTCATCAACAGCAAGCAGAATTATGTAGCAGATGATAATAGTGGACTCGACTGTATTCGTCAGTGCGTGTAATGTTTCAGGTAGCGCAAGAGGCGACCTACTTCCGACAGCTGTGACCCAGGGCCTGATCCATTTCCTGTGGAGCATAAACCCTAAGGTATTGAGGAGTACGAAAGCGGATACATATGGTGGCTGAATCCGTCAGTACACCTGGTCACTTTCTAATGCAAAGTGAAACATACCATATTCATCAGCTGTGACTTTGCCGTAGTAGTGAAGCCGAGCTGATAAATGACAGTCGGCAGTGCAAACCCAATTCCAAAACCGCCGATGCCGTGGCAGATCCAATACAAGCTAAAGGTGTATAGCGTTGGGTCCTTTACCATCATATTGAGAGACACAAAATCCCAATGTTTCTCTCCTTTCGGAGCGCCATCCGCCAACCTTTTCGAAAGCAACGATCGCTCTTCGTCCGTCAACATCTTTGCCGTTCCTGGATAATCCGGTAGCCACAGCGCGATGAAAGACAGGATTATCGCTGGAAGCCCTTCTAGCAAGAACAGCCACCTCCATCCCGACAGCCCGCCGAGCTGATCCATGTACGAGATTGCGTACGCTAGAAGTCCTGATAGAGCGCTCGAGACTTGGCCAACAGAGTAGAAGAAAGCAATGCGCTGCGGCATCTCACTTGGCTTATACCAGAACGCATAGTGGTACAGCACACTCGGAAAGAAACCAGCCTCGGCCATTCCAATCGCAAACCGCACACACATCATGCCCTCGAAGTTCACAGCGGCAGCCGAGCAACACGCCGAGATACCCCACGCCATGATCAGAATGAACATCCATACGCTCGGCTTGAACAGCTTCAAGAGGATAGTGTTTGTCGGCTCGAAGATCAAGTAGCTGTACGAAAATATGGAAAGTGTCCACGCCCACTGCGACGGGGTGAAGTCGAGTTGTTTCTTGATGCCAGTTCCTTGTTCGAGATTGATGATGGCGGCGTTGGAGTAGTTTGCTGAGTCGATGACACGAAAAACGTAAACAAGGGAATAGAAGCCCACGAGCCAGTAGTCGATTTTACGGAGCACTTTTCGCTCAGCTTCCGAATCTGATTCGATCTGTGTGTTGGATTCAGCATCCTGGGAGGCTTTGGAGGAGAGCGGTCCAGCTTCGTTCGCAACATAGGCCAGTTTATCGATAGGGTACGTAGAAGTTGCCATGTTAGACTTTTCAAACGATACTAACTAGGCTAGAGTATTTAACAAGCTAATGGATAGGAAGATTAATCAATCAATATTGGCGACGAAGAAAGGTTCCATGACGTTGACACCGTTTTGAAAGGCCTTAGGCATATGATCTTGGTCATGCTTAATCTAGAAATCGGCAACAGTCTTCATATCTATCGCGACATAATTCCTTCCATGACGATAATGAGGGGACATCAACCCTTAGCCATGCACGCAAGCATTCAGCCTGGCGTACAACAAGCTTCGACCCACACTTATCTCCGCAATCGCAACCACCGTCCTAAGTTATTCCCACGGATTGAAAACGCATCGCAAGGGTATAATCACGACTTGCATGATAGATACAGAATGTAGTAGCGAGAACTATAAAGTGGCCTGTCAACAATGGGATTCGGGACCAGCACGTGTTCGCAGATCCGAAGCACGCAATACTAGGGCGATGGTGTCGTGAGAGGAGATACCCAATCATGCTCACAACCCCGCATGAGCTGCACTAGATACCGGAGGAAAGCGTAGATGTTTATGTTCGATAATTAGGTTGGCTTTGTGCTTAAAGCAGCCTACGGATGTGTCTATAGCTTCGAAGCTGAATACCCACATTACTTATGCTCTATAATCGCTATTATGGCTCCAAGCGCGATTGAAACAAGTTTCCAAGCAACCGACAAGCTTCTTGTCAAGCCATGGAGTCGTCCACAGGAGACAAAAGAGGAACTTGCATGGGCGCCGTTGACAACGATCGACCTGTCGCAGTTTGATGAACCAGGTGGTAAACAGAAGCTTGCCGGTCAACTGTACGATGCGATAGCTAGAGTAGGGTTCTGGGTGGTGACAAATACCGGTATTGATGATGAGCGTGTTCTAAAACAGTTTAGCATTGGGAACACGTTCTTCAAAGAGGATCTAGAAGAAAAGAGACGATTTCCGTGTAATTTCGCGGAAGGAGAGTACTTTGGGTACCGCGAGAATTCGAGATGGGTCGGCGATACGGGTGTAAAGGAGAATATTGAGATGGTACGTGAAGTTGTAGAAGTGCGTGAAGAGATTTGCTCACAATCTATTGCCAGCTCAACATCCACAAAGACATCCCAGCATGGTCCAACGTCGGCAAGCACAAGATTGTGGAGCAAAATTGGGATGAGATCCGGCAATTTCACAAGGACGTCCACGAAAAGGTCGCACGGAAACTCTTTACTCTAATTTCCATCATCCTGGAGCTCCCAGAAAATTATCTTGCTGACGCACATGCGTATTACGAGGTTTCAGACGACCACCTACGCTACATGATCTACAATGTGCGTACGCAGGACGAATGGGATCGTGCGCAAGCCTACTCGAAGGGTGGCCATACTGATTTTGGAAGCTTGACATTGTTATTTAGTCAGCATGTCGCTGGCTTGCAAATTAGAACACCAGAGGGAGAGTGGAAGTATGTCAAACCTGTCGAGGGCGGGATTACCTGTAACGCAGCGGATACATTGACGTTTCTGACGAATGGTGAGCTTTCATACTGCACTACGATAATGAAGCAAGACCCACTGAAACTGATCTCCACCAGGTTTCATCAAATCTACCGTGCATCGCGTTGTCACGCCACCAAAGGACCAAATTGGCATCCCACGTTTAGGCTTACTTTACTTCAGCCGTCCAGGCGAGAAAACACCCATGCGGACAGTGCCATCTCCGTTACTTGACCGCTTAGGCCTAATTTCTGATAAAGACAGGGACCTAAGCAGGCCTGTACCGACAGGAACGGAGTATGTCAGGGCAAGGGTGAAAGATGTGCATCATAAAACGGTCATAGACAAACGGGAGGGGACGTCGTTCCACTTCAAGGGGTTAGAAGTGAAAAATCATTATGACTGATGTCTGTAATCGGAGATCTCATCATTATCCAGATATCAATCAATAATTGCCATCGAAGAGTTCTGACCAGTGTTTTGGTGTTGCATAAAGTATCCAGTGGATTGGCCCGGCTGTTTCATTCCGGTCGGCCCTATTCTAAGTTATCAGTCTCGCCGCCCATGTCCCCAATCTAATCTCTTCTCGTGACGACGCCTCCTACTACCATAAGCAGCATGGTATTCCCACCTGATACCCAAACTTCCGGCTTCTCGAATCAAGCTTTCGCGTACACCTGTGAAGTGCATGCACCCCGCATAGTAGCATCGTTGATTAGCGTCTCAATTAAATGTCCGCTGGGATTATGCCAGTTTCCCGGCACTTATCACGACGCATACACCCGCAATCCCGCCAGCTAGATGAACGTCAGATTGTTTTGCGCTTCGCCAATGCTGAGGTTTCGCTCTTCTGACCGCTTTATGCACCGTTCCTGGATTGTCTCCACAACAAGCTCATCTACCAAGACGATAGTTGCGTACGAAAGCCCGGTGTAGCCAATTATCATTGTGGCTGCAGCCTGTGCCACTGCCTGAAGAGATGAAGGGTTATTGATGTTGGTTGAGTGCCGGAGCCATGAGCCGGGTTGGCGAACTAGAAGAACGACAGGAGCATATTTGCGCATGAACAGGGTAATGCAATGAAGAATATGTGGGGTGGAGATTGCCAGGCAATCCGCCTCGACGAAAAACTCATATATTTTGAGCACCCGACTGCCCGAACTTTGGTCTTGCATCTCGAATTCTCTCAGTTCACCTAACGGCAAAGACGAAACGTTGATCACCAGCCCTTCATCATGGTGTCTCTCAAGCAACTTGCCGTGTTGGCCATCGCCACTGGCCTCGCCACTGTCGATGCCCAGAATGGAAAGACAACTAGATACTGGGACTGCTGTAAGGGATCATGCGGATGGTCCGGAAAGGCATCAGTGAGCCAGCCCGTCCAGAGCTGCGACAAGCAAGACAACCCTCTTGCCAACATGGCTGCAAAGAATGGATGTGAGAATGGTGGCTCGGCATTCATGTGCACTAACCAGAGCCCATGGGCCGTTAACGACCAACTGGCGTATGGTTTTGCTGCTGTTAAGCTGGCCGGCGGATCCGAGAGTTCTTGGTGCTGCGCTTGCTACGAGTACGTTGTCCCCTACCTGACATATAGACTCTCAAGACGAGTTGCTAATTTCGCCACTTCAGACTGACCTTCACATCCGGCCCCGTCTCTGGGAAGAAGATGATCGTTCAGGCAACCAACACTGGCGGCGATCTCGGAGACAATCATTTCGATATTGCCATGCCTGGCGGCGGCGTTGGTATCTTCAACGGCTGCACGGCCCAATTTGGCGCGCCATCTCAAGGTTGGGGCCAACAGTACGGCGGTATCTCGTCCCGATCCGAATGCGACTCCTTCCCCGAGAAATTGAAGGCCGGATGCTACTGGAGATTTGACTGGTTTGCGAATGCCGATAACCCGAATGTTTCATTCAAGCAAGTTACGTGCCCAACGGCGCTTACCGATAAGACGAGGTGTATCAGAAGTGGATAGATATCAACACTTTGAACTTTTCAAAGTATTTAATGTGGCAAAGCGTTCCAAAAGTACTTTTACTGCCGATGGATTCGGAAGAGACTTGGAACTCAGATGTCTGACCAGGACTAGCATTCTTGTATATATGGATTTACGAAATAAGATCAGCTTCTTATGGTCTATTTACTAGGTAGTACCTAAACCACTTCTATTTAGTCTCTTCAAATGGCCATCCCACGAGGCCAATGCTCAACAGCGAACTATTCTCAATCTCTTTCGCCCTAGCTTTCAGCTCATCCACATCCCAGTTTGCCCACAAGAACTTTCCCTTGAGGAAACGTGCCTCCGGGCTCGCAAGCCAAACGATAAAGCTCGCCGGCAAACTAACATCATCAAAATCAGCAAGCGCTTCACTGGCGTCTCCTTCCCAGTAAGGATCTTCGCCCGCTTTCCTCGGCTGATACCCTGCCTCCCTTGACATATCTGTCTCCACTACTCCAGGTTGAATGCTGAAGACAGAAAGGTCGGGATTCTCAAACGCAAGGGAGGTGTAAAAGCGAGCCGTGGCGATCTTTGCGACGTTGTAGGAGGCAAATTTGGGCGCGACAGCAACATGCGCAGCAGCCGAGTTTGTTTCGATGAGGACAGCATTCTTGGGTGCGTAGTTGAGGAAGGCCTTGGTCACGTTGAAGTTTCCCTGAAGGTTGACCATGATACCAGAGAGAAAGTCTTCAACAGCAATGTCTGCGATGCGATCTTGCGCCCCAATGACTGCTGCATTGCTGACCAAAACATCTATGTTTCCATTGTTAGCGGCCTTCGCAAAGGCCGCGTCCACTTCGTTTTTTCTGGTGATATCCGTCGCAATGGGAATGATCTCGGTACCGGGATATTCTGCCTCTAACTTGGCCTTGGTATCGAGCAGGGGTTGCTCTCTGCGGCCAAGGATGGCGATGCGAGACGCGCCTGCTTTGGCAAAATATGTTGCGGTCTCGGCTCCAATTCCTGTGCCCCCACCAGTGATGACGATTGTCTTGCCTTTGGCTGAGAGCTCTAGGCGGGTGGGGTCCAGGGATGGGTAGGTGGTTTTGTGGTATTTCTTGGTTGGAGAAGGCATTTTCAATGTAGCAATGGTGGGTAAAGAATGAAGGGAGGTACGAGAAGTGTCAAATTTCATATGGGTACGTGATGGGTCTTTATGTGGGCCTTGTCCACGCTGGCATCCCCAAAGAAAATGGCAAACGGAGTGGGACAATCTGTCATGCCAACACCTGCTTCTGAATGAAACGGAATCGGGCGGAACATATTGTAGGAGATGGTGCTGTAGTTGACTGATTAGGAGAGAATCCTTCCTCGGATTCTCGATTGGGATGTTCAAAATGTTCCGCCCGACCACTAGCATGAAAGCGGGTATTTTGCTTGCGCTGACAAATGCTCGAGTGCTATCATTTCGACTTCAAATTGTTCTTGGATCATTTTGTGTGCACTGTTCTTTACCTGAATTCGCGGCATTTCGATTTTAAAATGGCCGACGTAGGAGTTCAAACAATTTTGCGATGCCCGATTTGCAACAAACCCTTTGATAAGCGTACGCTACACTCCACAAATTTTTGGGGCCTTGCATTTGGCATGATGCTGCGTACACATGATCTTACCAACACGCAGAAACAACGCTGAAGAGACATGGATACTACTGTCGGTCGCGGAATGGCATCAATCGACCAGTTCGATCGCGGTCGTGTCTTGCTTGCGCGAAGGCTAAAGCACGATGCGATAATAATCTTCCGAGCTGCACGAGATGTGCACATAAGAATATTGCATGCAGAGCTCAAACAGAACGTACTACAAAAGAGGCAACATTAAAAGACTCTAGCAGGCAAATGCCGATGAATAGTCAAGCCATGAGTAACGGGACCTCAATACCCAGCCTGGTCACTACGCCTCAGCCGCCGTTGAATATCGATAATGTTTTTGCTGGAAGCGAACAACCTACCATAGACTTGAGTTTCACTAGTTTTGGGGAGAACCTAATCGATTGGAACGTGTTGGATATCGGGGGACCGCAGATTCAGGACCTCGATGACCAACCTCCCTACCCTAATCTGCTTGAGATCACTGAAACTGCAGCCAATCCGCCCGAATCACTGATGGATATTCATCACCAAAATGGACAAATGATTCCAGAACGACGTCCGGCTGCATACATCCCGACCATGCCAACTTATGCCCTGCGTTCCTTTAGGCGAAACCCGGCAATCAAAAGCGGAAAGCAAACAACAGCTTTGCTCATAGTCCGTATCTTAACATCATACCCTATGATGATGCGACGCCGAGGTTCTCTTCCGCCCTTCATCCATCCGAGTTCGCCAGATGTGGGGAGCCGTAGGTCAACAGAGTCCCTCAGTACTTGTATGAGCCTCATGCAGATGATTAGTACCGATGCGCAGGCGGGTAAGAAGTTGTTTTGGAAGAATGTAAGGTTGGAGTGTGAGAGATTATGTGAAGAAGTGAGTGTTACATACACTCATAGCATATGGGGTAACGCTTACACGTGATGCTAGTGTACTGGGCTGGATAGATGGGGCCTTTTGTCTTCAATGCAAGCGCTCTTGATCTACATACTTCTTCGTCTACAAGAAGGCGAGACTATGCATAACAACTTCGATGTCTTACTTTTGTCGACGCTGTGGGTACGATGATTGGTAAATCCCCTTAGTCTATGCTGTTGCTTATTTGAAAACAGATAGTAGCAGGTACTTTTAACGAGAGAGTGGACAATGTTCTATGCAGTGCGCCGTCTGGTCTCAGCTATGGTTCGACTCACGAAGATTGGGTATTTGAGGAGTCAAGACGAAGGTACGGTTTCTCTCTGTCTGTGGTTTGAGGTTCAGTCTTTGCTGACTGGTTCAAAGGCTGTCTGTAATCTGCGTTACTTTAGGCATGCTTTTCTCGATGGAGCCTTCCAGCGGATGCGTTCTAAAAGGCGGTTTCCTTTTCTCACCCCTCCCGGCGAGGAAACAATTGTGGGAGGCTCGTGATGAGAATGTCTGGAAGATAGAAAAGAGCCGGGATGTTGGAGTTTCGAGTGTATTCGGAGTCATGGTAGATGGCCAGATGGTGAAACTGAAAGAACAGCCAGCCTCAATGAGCGGTGAAAAGGTTTCTGTGCAGCCTAGAACATCGGCAGATAGTGATGCGAATTGGCAGGATTGGTGTTCAGGTATGGATGAATTAGGTGCACTGATTATGCTGGCTGCTTCTCTACCAACAGTGTAGTGTCGAAAGCCCTGTAATCACAGGTAGCAAAGTTAGTCAACGATGGTGATGACTTGAATGCAAGACGCAGATCCACACAGGGAGCAGACTTGAGCAGGAGGAATTACACCGTATATATGCGCTATACAACCTCAACCGTCTGTTATTGTCAAGTCCTTTATGGTGGATCTATCATCCCATCGGTACGTACTTTCGGCCCAAATCCGGCGCTTACTACTGTCGTACCAAAGCGCTGGAGACTTTACCATCAGTCGTTACACAACGCTTCGCTTAACTCTAATTGCTTGACCACCATCCTATGCTTTTCTTTCTGAAAGGATAAGATCACAAAAAGGATGGATTGCGCCCAATCAGTGGGGCACTTTTAGCCTCGGCTGCAATTATGCGAGACACGATCGCCTCTTGGCGTGGCTTGATCAGACGATGTCTCTCCATTGAACGAGTTCGAGTAGCACGCAACTATCTTCGTTTGAGGGTTTTTAATCATTATTTCATCTAAGCGATTGCGATACTACTATGTTTGGCAGAGTATTTTGAAAGAGAAGGGATCTGAGGTAATGGCGCGTCCTAAATGGCTGTCGTCATTGACACAGCATGGCTCCAAACCACCGTTCATGCTAAAATTCCGAAGCTCGGATGGGTTCATCATCGGTACAATATCTTTAGCTGTATTCACTGTATGTGTTAGCTTGCGATTGGTTTCAGCGCCAGGACTGACTCTACAGGACATGTTCCTTTATGGCGTCATCGTGCCTGTCGTTCCCTTCGCAATCCAGAGGCGGAGTCACGTTGAGCCGCACAGAGTTCAGTACTGGGTTTCTGTCCTTGTTGCCATCTATGGGGCATCGCTACTAGCCTTCTCGCCCATTTGCGGCTGGCTTGCTGATCGTAGCTCATCTCGTCGGTCTCCCTTGCTGGTGGGGCTTTTCGCTCTCTTAGGCTCCACTGTATTGCTTAACGTTGGGAATTCTACCGAAATTTTTGTAGTTGGAAGAATTCTACAAGGCGCTTCCGGCGCTGTCGTGTATGTATTCAACTTTTCGGAAGAGACAGAATAGCTAATACATGACAGATGGGTTGTGGGTCTTGCGCTATTGGCGGACACTGTACCCCAGGAGCGACTTGCCACAGCTACGGGATGGCTAAGCTTGGGCATGTCGCTTGGTATTCTTATATCTCCGTTGTTGGGTGGTGTAGTATACGATAATGCCGGATATGACGCTGTATTCGGCATGGCGTATGGTTTGATCGGACTGGACATTATGTTGCGGCTGTTACTTGTGGAAAAGAAGGTAGCTGCAAGATGGGACCCTGACGCTGCGGGACGATTGCCAGTGACTGCAAGGCGAGACCCGAACGTGGTTGCCCAGGAGGTTCATCAAGCTTCAGATCCAGAAAAGGCCGTCTCGCCTGCCTCGAACCCAAGCCAAGCAGTTGTTCTTGACCCTGGTCCGGAAAACCGTCCTTGTCAACGTCGGCGCAATCGCCTTCCGCCTGTCTTGTCACTTCTATGCTCTCGTCGTCTCCTCGCTGCGCTCTTCTGCTCTCTCATCCAGGCCGCGCTTATCACGTCTTTCGATTCAGTGCTCACGATCCACGCTGCAAAAATATTTCACTGGACGTCAACAGGCGCAGCGCTTCTATTCCTTCCCCTCGTCATACCAAGCTTCCTTGCACCTCTCTTCGGCTGGCTCAGTGATAGGTACGGTGGCCGCTACTTTGTTGTCGTTGGGTTTGTTTGCGCATGCCCTCCATTTGTGTGCTTGCGTTACGTCGATGAGAACACCATTGGAGACAAAGTACTCTTGTGTGCACTCCTAGCTGTAGCAGGCCTCTTTCTCGCGTTAACATTCCCCCCTATTATGGCAGAAATATCTGGCGTCGTTGAAGCAAAGGAGAAAAGCATGCTGGCTAGTGGGCATGCTGGATTTGGGCCTGGTGGTGCGTATGCCCAGGCTTATGCACTGTTCAACGTTGCTTTTGCAGCGGGGTGCATGGTTGGACCACTACTGGCTGGCTTCATTGTGGAGGACCGAGGTTGGCGGACAATGGCGTGGGTGTTGGGCTTGTTGTCAGCCGTCAGTGCCGTGCCGGCATACTTATGGCTTGGTGGATGGATTTTCAAGAAGAAATAGAAAGCAATATTAGGACTGATGTATAGAGCCACAAAACCTCATTGTTCTGCCCTTTCCTCATGTCGATGTTGGTGGTAGGAACTCATGGCAAGCGAAGCATGCCACATGGCGAAAGGGCCGTCTACTGGCGCTGGCGCCGGCGCCTGCCTCGTGACGCCACACCTTGATCGCACCCCTTCGCTCTTTCACAACCACCATATCACCATACTTTGCATCATACGACCATCTTGCGCGATTTCTCTGACCCAACTTCGATTGGGTTGCATTCAAATTTGCAGCAGACTTTGCAGCGACATCCAGTTTTGGGAGTGGCAGTGTATCTAAATTTGTCCCACGACGGGTTTCCTTGAAGCTAAAGACCAAGCACGAACACGAGCACGCCCTCCCGTCCAGAGATGGCCCCCGCGTACTGCATGTTACTGGAAATATCTTTGCCTCTAAATACTGCACTTTATCCTACGGCCGTCGCGCGATAGCAGTCGCACTGCTGTAGGACTTCCCCAGGTTCTCGGTTCCAGTGCGACTTCACATGCTTGGCTTCGGTTGCCGCCAAATGGACTAGAGTATATGGAGTAGGACGGATGCGCAATGCCGTGGTAAAACTCACCATGCGCTGGCCGCCACACATGTTGATTGAGCACGCGCCCCAACAAAGAACTCTAGCCCCTGTGGTTAAAAGCGGCACGAGACTGTTGGTGAAGATCACCTGAAAGCAAGATCAGATCGACCTCCGATAGGCCGTCGCTAAAATGAGCAACTAATTCCTCTATCCACTTCGCCTCCTGCTGTTCAGGAACAGGTAATTTCACGTGCATGATGCGCGCACCGTGCTTTGATGTCTGCTTCCAGTCCGTTGATTGCATGAACAAATTGCGGCGGTGTTAATATGTGGAAGGGTTTCAGACCCTTTAAGCGACCGCGATGTTGTCGTGAACCAGCCCGATCCCGCTTCGGCCCTTTCTCCAGCTTCACCCATGCTGTAGGCCAGCGCAACAGCGACTGCATGATGCGTGACGTTCCCAACCCCGGCCTTTAGACCCTTTGACCCACAGTTGACAAGGTCAGCTTGAGATGGTCAGGCCTTGAATTAGATTGAATCGAAAGTCAGCCGTTAGTTTGGCTCTCCCTTCTAGAAAGTAGCATAAATGGTCTCTGTTTATCCTATTCCTACGTCACGGCCTGCTATCTGTTCTCCGCGGTGAAAACATTGCTCATTTACAATAATTTATGATCCTCGTTGTTTCTACTGGCCACGTCAAGACCATCTACCAGTAAACTCTCGTCTCACCGTCCGAACCTGTATCATCCCTGTGAGGCTCGGACCTTAGGTAGTAACCTATTCGTTCATTGCCACAGTAGTCGCGGCTCTTCTACCAAGCTCGGCAACTGCAAGGAGAGATTTACCACAGCTTCCCACTTTGTTGCTGTATTGCCTTATTGATCTCCCTCGTCTTCAGCATTCTTCCGGCTTTTATTTGGATCCCGTGTCACTACAGTTTCAGCTTCATAACCTAACTTTAATTTTTGCATACCACTCTACTACTACATTATGATAATCAAGCACGCTGTTGCTGCGCTATCGTTATGCGCTGCCGCACTCGCAGCTCCAACGTAAGTCTGTGTTCCTACACTGCTGGAAAATGCATCTTGTTTATTCGGAAACGGCTGTGACCATCTTCATCGCAGCTTCCAGAGGAATGCAACCAGACTTGGGATGTATCACTAACGTCGTACAGTGATAAGCGTGCCGTTAACTTTAATTGGGGCTCAGAAAAGATTCGAGGGGTCAACATAGGAGGCTGGTTGGTACTAGAACCGTAAGTTGTCCTAATGCCCATAGTATGGAGACAAGGACAGGGACGGTTGGCTGAAATTATATAGATGGATTACACCATCGATTTTCGATAACGCGAACCAAAATCGACCACAAAAGGACATCGTCGACGAGTACACATTGGGACAACATTTAGGAAAAGATGCAGCGCTTAGCATCCTCCGCAACCACTGGAATTCTTTTGTGACATGGCAAGACTTCAATAAGATCAAACAATCGGGGTTCAACGTTGTACGAATCCCAATTGGGTACTGGGCGTACGACACTTTCGGTACACCTTACGTCCAAGGTGCACGGGACTATATCGATGCTGCAATAGACTGGTCTAGAGGGCTAGGCTTGAAGATTATCATTGATCTTCACGGTGCCCCTGGCTCGCAGAATGGCTATGATAATTCAGGTCAGCGAATGGACCGCCCAACATGGCAAACCGGCGACACTGTGCGACAAACACTCCAAGTGCTTAGGACCATCTCACAAAGGTATGCGCAAACACAGTATCAGGATGTCATCATCGGTATCCAACTTCTGAACGAACCTGCTCTCTACTTCGATAATCTCAGCTTTGATGTAACAAAGCAATTCTATCGAGATGGTTTCGGTCAGGTTCGTGAGGTCTCCGACACACCAGTAATACTTCATGATGGTTTCAAGCCACCAAACAACTGGAATGGTTTCCTCACTCCTTCAGACAACAATGCCCAAAACGTCGCAGTAGATCACCATGAATACCAAGTCTTCAACAATGACTTCGTTCGCATGTCGCCTTTGCAACATCAACAATTCGTCTGCAGCAACGCCGAATCCTACAACGGCGCCGATAAGTGGACATGTAACAGAACCCTTTCTTGCCACCCATGGGACATGTACTGACTCTGCATAGTTGTTGGTGAATGGACTGGGGCAATGACCGATTGCGCGAGGTATCTTAACGGTTACGGCCGTGGCGCACGTTATGACGGTACCTTCGCGGGTAGCTCAAAGGTCGGCGACTGCGGGTGGCTAAACAATATTAATCAGTGGTCACAGTCGTACAAAGACGATACAAGGAGATATATTGAGGCTCAAATCGCAGCCTTTGAGAGCAAAACACAAGGATGGGTTTGGTGGAACTTCAAGACGGAAAGCGCTCATGAGTGGGATGCCTTCAAGCTCATTGACGCTGGTGTATTTCCTGCGATACGGAACGGACAGGTGCAATATAAATTTGGAACGATCTGTTAGAGTCGGGATATGAGCAAGTATAGTTGCAAAGTATTGCGAGAGGGGGGACTGTAGATTTACGCAAGGGTAGGGGAGGCTCAAGACATTGTTCAGAACAGCGACAAGCCGCATAGCAATACGATTACTAAATGGACGAAACAGTTCCACATGCTATCATGCAAATATTCCTGCACTAGCCTTGTAATACCATGATAAACCGGGAAACCTCACCTTGTTCGATCGCACGAAAGGGCAGCCACTGTCGTACAACGTCCGATCTACCCAGGTTCGCGGGTAAGTACACGCGAGTGCAGCCCTTGTGCCTCGCCTAACTTGCTGTTGCCATTCAAACGAGCCAGTAGAAACATGTCGGATTCACATTTCACCATCGGCTACCGTTTCATAACGGGGACGGAATTATAAAATTATGAGTGCGGCAGCCTT
The DNA here is from genome assembly GCA_003313425.1 of Pseudopyrenochaeta lycopersici. Lineage (NCBI taxonomy): Eukaryota > Fungi > Ascomycota > Dothideomycetes > Pleosporales > Pseudopyrenochaetaceae > Pseudopyrenochaeta > Pseudopyrenochaeta lycopersici. Next base: position 792,527 of record NHZP01000023.1, read on the forward strand.
TTTGATATCCAACGGGCTGACGGCAGCAAAAAAAGTCCCGAACTCTGCTTGGCGAACAGTATGTGTGATGCGGTAATCCTTGGAAAACAAGCCAAATGTCCAGAAATGGAGATACGATCGGCTGCCAAGTTCACCCGAAGGGTATATTCGCCGTTGTACATAGTGCGGGGAAAAGCTTGGAATGATCCCACGCCAAGGAGAAGGTGTCACATAACATGAACACCATGCTGCACTCGAAATGAGAAGATCATCCCAGGAACTCGGTTTCTTTCTACCTTAATCCTTGGTCTAGCTAGTAACCTCGAGTCGGTCCCAAGTTTCGAAGTTGTTAACATGGATACCAAACAGCAACCAGTAATCCAGGACGAGAAGTCGGCCAAGCATTACGAGGAGAAGGCAGAGCTTGGTCCCGATAAGCCTCCAGCCATTCTCGAAAATGCAGATTACACTGGCGCAGAAGCAAAGACTGATCCGGAAGAGATTGCGCTCGTGAGAAAGATCGATTGGAGACTTATGGTACGTCCTATGGCACCATAATGGTCGCGAGGAGGAGTAGAAGGGGAGCGCATTCGCTGACGTCAAACAGCCGACACTATGTACGATGTATTTCCTCAACTACGTCGACAGGAATGCAATCGCGCAGGCTCGTTTGAACAATCTTGAGAAGGATCTAGGGATGACTGGTGTGCAGTTCAACACTACGGTCAGCATGTCAGTAACAATATTCTCTTCTAGCATTCTCGCCTCAACTCGACTCGGACAGTCCATTCTGACTTTCAAATAGTCTCTTTGTTGGCTATGTGCTGATGCAAGTGCCGTCCAACATGCTCATCACACGAATCAAACCTGGCATTTACATGAGCGCGTGGATGGCCATCTGGGCGGTGGTGTCTGCCTGCACTGCTTTGGTACAAAACTTTGGAGGACTTGTAGCCTGTCGGTTCTTTTTGGGTATTACAGAAGTAAGTTTGATCAGATGGTATGTCAGGTAATTAGGTTGGCTAACTGATAGTAGGCTCCGGTATGACTCGATTACGACAGCGTTGAAACTACGCGTACTGATTGGTGGCAGTTCTACCCTGGCGCGACTTATATGCTTTCGATTTTCTACACACGAAAAGGTAATTTCACCAAGTCATTTGAGTGGGCAAGGAACTGACAGAAAATTTACAGAGGTCGCTACACGCATCGCACTGCTTTACTGCGCACAGATTCTTGCAACCGGTTTCTCTGGACTAATCGCTGCGGGTGTATTCGCAGGCATGGACGGGGTTCGTGGATTGGCAGGTTGGAGATGGCTATTCATTGTGTAAGTCAAATCATCCACAATCACTATTCTAGATTGCAAGCACCTAATACCTACGGCAGCGAAGGCGCAGTGACTGGCTTGGTAGCCATCTTCGGCTTCTTCTTGCTCCCAAACACCCCCCTCACAACACCATGGCTTACACCCCGCGAACGAGAACTCGCGCACTCACGTATGGAGCGCGACCGTGTTGGAGACTCGAGTGAACAAGTTAGTACCATGGAAGGTCTAAGGCAGGCGTGTAGGGACAAGAGGACTTGGTTGTTTTGCTTCATGCAGAACTTCCACTTGAGCGCTTGCTCATTCAATTCCTTCTTTCCTACGTAAGTACCTATTCCATTCACCCCTCAATTTCAGACGAGGAACATATTCCAATGATTGAATTCATAGTGTCGTGAAGACTCTGGGTTTCAATCGAACCATCACGCTCGTCCTTACCTGCCCTCCATTTATCATGGCTGGTGTAGCAGGAATCTTGACAGGATGGAGCTCTGGAAGAATGCACGAGCGTACTTGGCATATCACGGTTGGATTGTTTGTCGCTATTGTGGGTTTCGTCATCGCAGCCAGCACATTGAACACCGCAGGACGCTATGTGGCTTGCTTCATCTTCCCAATGGGCGCCTACTCTGTCAATTCCGTCATTATCGGTTGGGCATCCTCTACACTCGGTCAGACGAAGGAAAAGAAAGCAGTATGTGAAATTTTGCTCGTCTGTGCAGAGCCTCGGAATACTAATAATCATGCAGGTTGTCCTCGCTATGACGAACGTTGGAGGTCAGATCGGCTACATTTACGGCGCATACCTCTGGCCAGACTATGATGGACCACGATACGGTATCGGTTTCGGAGCATCAGCTGCATTTGCACTGTGTTCGATTGGTTGCGCTTGGGTTATCAGGTTCTTGCTCATCAAGGAGAACCAGAAGCTCAGGGCCTCAACCAACGAGCGCGTCAATCTGTACGGATACTAAACGGCAGTATGGCAGCAACACATTCTGCCATGGAAAATGGTCCCGCTCGAGTATCTCCGGTTGGATGCCATTGTCTCAAGAGATGACATTGGCTCCCTTACCATATATGACCAACAGTACAATTTTTGTTACGCAAGTCACGCCACATTGATATACCACTGGGGTAGGAGCGTGTAGAAACTGGCCTTGAACTGGTTAGATGAATGAATACATCATGAATTTCCACGTTAATTACTGACGTTTTTGGTTGCTCATTTGCCAATGTGACGTGCAAGTGACGATTACGCATCCACATTATTGTAAAGATCTCGGGTTTCAGGGATGGACCACTCAGGTCTCGCTATATTTGCGCGCTTATAGATTCATGAAACGCAAAGGCCTAAGTAAAATAACAAGAACCAGCGAATGTTGGTGTAGAGAGGAAAATGTCAGTGAAATATTCTATTTAATTTGGTGAAAAGATCTCAGAAATGATTATTGCGCGAGATCAGCGTCATCGGCGAAGGCTTATGGTAGCCAAGGGGCTATTTTGTGACAGTGATTGCAGTACTCCGACATGGTGCTCGTCTTGCGATTGATAGTTTAGAATGCATCTAATTTTACCCCCGATGTCTTTTTTTGTGTGAAGGAAAGACTAAATATGGGTTTTTTGGGATGAGGATAGAGTGAGATATGTTGAGAGTGGCCCGCATTGTCAGTGCTAGACCTTCTCAGGCACCATGCACGTGACTAGAATAACATGCCTATGATACCTAGACAATAACATGTTCTAGTCCATCACTAAAGTATGGTATCCAAAATGTAACGCTTGTTTACTGCCACAAAGCAAGATTAAGTTGAATAGTGAATCGACAATGCCGGATTCCGTGGGCTATCTTTGATAGAAGCGGTATGCGCTTGGCAAATAGATGAGATATGCTTACACATAACAGATACTGAAATAGGGAAGGTAATGGTAGATCTGGATACGTATTTTTCAGCGAAGACATGATACGGCTATGCCAGCAGCGATTGTGACGCATTAGCTCGCTGTCCAAGATCGATCGAGGATACACGATAAGGTGAACAGCCCAAGAAAAGTAAAATTACACGCCACCCAGAACTGATGTACTTTGATTTTTGTGAGGATGATTTCGCTAAAAATTCCGGGTGACAAAGCATTCATACTCGCTGAGAAGCCTGCTAGCAGCTTACGACACGCGAATCAAAAACGAGAATTTCATCAATTGGTTAGCACGACGACTAGGAGGGTGAGGCCGGCAATGAGCTACCGATCGCTAAATATGTGGAAAAAGCGGAGGATTTCTGGGATTTGCCATCGTTTTCATGATGGTGGGCTTACAATATCGCTCCTGCAACCTATAAAGGCCTTTGATAAAACCCACCGTGGATCGATCAAATGGCCGGGTTGAACCATGCAGCAAGTAATCATTAGAGAACCCAGGCTGACAACTGCAAGTGTATGTACGGCGTTGAAGTAGAAGGCTCCTAAGGCTTATCATCTCAGAGTGTCAGGTCTGGGTGATTGCATTGGGGAGACTCCATATGCCAAGCCCACGATATCAATATTGACCGAGATTTTCATCTCACCGCTTCATGCGGAAATGGGCTATGGGTAGACATATCTCCATTCCCTTGTTCACCACCAGTTGTGCTGCCGTCTGGTTACTCTGTACTTCGCCTCGTAGTGTAGGAAATTCAGTCTTGTTGATCATTGTGTGCATGAAGTAGTCAAACCGTGTCTCTTCTGCACCTTCGCTATGATTGGTGTGCTTGGAGCCACAAGGGCTTATCTAAAGTTATCTTGCAATTTTTGCTGGCAGCTGGCTAGACACGACGTCAGTAGAGTAGACACACCGGTACCTGGCGAAAAATAGTAGTGTTGAGCGCTGCTAGAGTATGTGCGTGGGGTTGGCGAAGGGCCCTTCGTAAGTGGCGTTGGGAGCTTGGGCCACCTTGTCCACGACGACCAGTCTGCTAAATTTAGGTTACCATGAGTTTCGGCGCTCACAAGCTCAAAGTTGTAGATCTGCCTTCAATTCTTTCGTTCAATTGTCCTTTAGTAATAGAGCTCTTTGCCATCCAATCATTCACCACCGGCAACCTCCCGTACTTGCCGCCATGTCTGCGCAGTTAATTCCAATCGAACCCCCTCCATCCTATGAAGACGTTCGCAATTCGCCGAATCCAGACAGTAAATCACCTTTAGGTACACCGGGAGGAAGAAGACCTCCGCCTGGTCCGCCTCCACCACTGAATCTTCCGTCACTGAATGAGCTGAGGAAACAAAGAGTCGTGCTCGCATCCGCTTCGCCGCGGCGGCGGCAGCTTCTGGCGCAGGTTGGCTACACTTCGTGGCCCCTCAATTATCAACTACTAACTTGAAATCACAGCTTGGTTTACAGAAGATTGATATCTGTCCCTCCCAGTTCGCCGAAGACCTTCCCCATTCCCTCGGCGCACTAAACTATGTTCTCGAGACGGCCTCCGCCAAAGCAATGGACGTGTACAAGCGCGAGATCGACAACACAGAGAAAGGCGAACCTGCGATTATAATCTCTGCAGATACAATAATAGTCAGCCACGACGGCCGAATATTGGAGAAGCCAAAGAGTGAGAAGGATCATGTAGGCATGCTAAAGATGCTGAGAGATCAGGGCGAGCATAAGGTTATGACCGCGGTGGCCATTATGAAACCTTTGGAAAGTGCATTGGACCCAGGATACAGGATGGAGACGCATGTGGAAGAGACTACTGTCAAATTCGATCCTAATGGTACGTGCTCGCTCTATTTGTCCCCACGTCGTATTACGAGCTGAAGGACTCATCATCTACAGCATCGGATGAGCTTATCCTCGCCTATGTGAAGACACGAGACGGCAATGATAAAGCAGGAGGCTACGGCATTCAAACCGCAGGGTCCATCCTTATCGAACGCATAGAGGGTTCATACGATAATGTTGTCGGCCTGCCATTACGAGCGACATTACGGCTGATAGACAAGGTCATGGAGCCAGAGGAGGAGCTGGATGACGAAATGGACAACATGTTTACTGGGAAGGCGTATGAGGACTAGTTATTTCCGGCAAATGAATGTATTGGATGGCATAAGGGTGTTAGCGTACATGTACGTTGGTAGAGGACTCAGCCCAGGTCGCTGAGTATTCCTCTGGCAATAATGAAGCACTTCCAAACAGAAACCCCCCACGGTTTGTGTTATGCACAGAAGTCACAGTAAGTTGGGCATTGAGATTATGCGCTCTGCCAGAAATTGTACCCTCAAATATCTGCAACATCAGGCTTGCGCATCTCAGACTGGATGCCTTACACTGCCAAACAGCAGATTATCAATCAATAAGTACCAACATTCTCGCTTCATGCAATGATCACCTTATCCGTCTCTTCTCGTACTCCCTCGCTTGCATTGGCTGCTCGCTTGCCGTACGGCCGTTGGCCCAACGCTCTTCGCCGATTAGGTGGCTGCCGCAGTGTACGGTGAATTGCTTTAGTGTCAGTGAGTAGACTAAGCATTGCATGTTAGCACTATCTGTGCACCAATGTTGTCTCAGCTTTGCTAGGTGGATTTCTCATCCCCCTCGTTACAAATCTCGCCCCACTTGCCTCGGCTCAGCCCTGCACCATCTGCGGGCACTTTACTTGATTGGACCCAGCCCCGGCGCCTTGCATCGTCATGCGTTCTCGATTCTTCCACAAAATCGCAGAACAATCTGCATTGAGTATTGCGTCCGCGTAAAATTGCTCTGTGGCCGAGGTATTCTTCTTCAGATTGGTTTCGGACGAACACCGTTCGCCGGTGTGCGTCCGATTGTATGGCATCGGTGTGGCTTGCCATGGTGTTTTGTCGGGACCCTCATTATGATGCAATCAAGGGCTTGTCTCGGTCAAAGATTTTACATTTCCAAGCCAACGGCCAACAGTAGCTTTAAGTATATAGAGGACCCCTCTGCTGCGACTCTGCTGCTCCGAGTCAAACATCAACTTTTGCATTTTCCTTCCAATCTTTGTTCTTTGATACCCCGCTACTTGTACAATCAACTACACACACACATCAACAACTCACATTACCATCAACATGGTTCAGAACAAGGGAGTCATCTTTAAGAAGGTGCCTGAGGGATGGCCAAAGCCAGGCGAGGACCTCGTCATTGAGGACCGCCCCATTGACCTCAACCAACAGCTCTCAGAGGGTGCTATCCTCGTCAAGAACTACTATGCATCCTTCGACCCATACCAACGTGGACGCATGCGGTCACCCGAGAAGAAGTCCTACTCCCCTCCTTTCGAGCTTGGCAAGCCGATTACCAACCGTTCCATCTTCAAAGTTGTCAAATCCAACAACGAAAAATTCAAAGAAGGCGAGACCCTTATCACACGAAGCGTCTCGCCAATTGAAGAGTACTCGGTCCTTGATAAAGATGCAGCCACGCTTTGCTACAAGCTCGAAAACCCATACAACCTAGACCCTAAGCATTTCCTCGGTGCCCTGGGCATGCCCGGATTAACAGCATGGTCCTCCTTCTACGAGATTGGCCAGCCAAAGAAGGGCGAAACCATCTTCATTTCCGCGGCCTCCGGCGCTGTTGGCCAGCTGGTCGGCCAGCTCGCAAAGCACGAGGGCCTCACTGTCATTGGCAGCGTAGGCGACGATAAGAAGCTCGAATTCATCACCAAGGAGCTCGGATTCGACAGTGGCTTCAACTACAAGAAGGAGAAGCCATCTGAAGCACTAGCCCGCCTTGCACCCAAGGGCATCGATATCTACTATGAGAACGTTGGCGGCGAGCAACTCGAAGCCGCCATCAACGCCATGAACGACTTCGGCCGCATTGTCGCCTGCGGTATGATCTCGCAATACAACGCTAAGCCCGAGGAGCAGTACCCCATCCGCAACCTCATGTCAGTAGTTGCCAAGAGACTCACCATCCGGGGATTCATTGTCGGCGACGCGAACATGGGTCCAAAGCACGCTAAGGAGCACCAAGAGAAGCTCCAGAAGTGGCTCAGCGATGGCACCTTCAAGGCGAAGCTTAGCGTCACTGAAGGCATTGACAACGGTGTTGAGGGCTTCATCGGTATGCTCGAGGGCAAGAACTTTGGCAAGGCCGTGCTGCAGATTGCGGATATAGAGAAGGATTCGTAAGGGTTCTCCCCAAAAAAAATGAATGGGATATGAATTGTTGATACCAAGATAGACGGGCTAACAGTCGTCTCTAAAAGAAAATTAAACTCTGTTAAATCATCAGCTGTGGCCGATTTAAATGTGACACGTGAAATTGTTATGTGAGTAAATGGTGCGAATATACGTTTCTTAACTCATCACTGTGACGATTTGATATCATAAATCCAGATGAAGGCCATTTTAGGCCCACGTGATGTATCTAGTTGGTACTACCAGATACCCTCAGTGGGTCCAAAATCGTGGACAAACTGTGACGAAAGTCATGTGTTGCTCTGATAAATGCCGAAACATCTTTAAATAGTATTTATTTCTAGAGAATTTTCTTTTCGCAGGGAAGTATGCTCTCGGCCAATGGAGGTCGCAAAGCTACACTCTGCTGTTCCCCTACTATCACGTGCACTTCGACAACGTTTTCGGTCGCGGAGGAAAGAAGAAAAATTGCCCAAGAAATCTCTGTTGATGGGCTTGTATTTATTAGAAATCCATGTGATTGAACTATTTTGACGATGCAGACCATCAGAGTCAACAGGTATTAACAAGATGCTACTTTTGACAGACCAGCCATCTTCGGGTAGCTGAGCCAGAAGCGGACTAGTCTAACGCGCATTTCTAAGGCTACCCTTCCTGAAGCCTGCGCTGAAGTATTGCATTCCATGTTTCTCCTAACCAGTCCATTCTGTTGGGAGACCATGGAGGTTTACCGGTACCAAAAGCTCGAAGAAGACGATTTCACTCGTGTGCTTCTCCTTCATCCATCGGCGACCCGCGATCAGCCGCTCCGAAGCAGCATCAAGCATATTTCAAGAAAACACTTTGAAAAATCAAAGATTGAAGCCCTATCATATGCTTGGGGCCCACCTCATTTCACAGAAACGCTGTTCTGCAACGGTGATGATGGCATACTCAAAATTACGCCGTCCCTGGAGGGCGCATTGCGTGCGCTTCGAGATCGATCACAGGTTAGGAAGGTCTGGTGTGATGCTGTATGCATAAATGTGAGTCCAAATAAGGATACCAATGAGTTCAAGAGAATGAAACCTTGACATGGGTGTCATACGAACACTTCTGACTGTCTACAAGCAACAAGATGATGGGAGAGATCACGCCAAGTTCGAGAAATGCCGGATATATATCGCACGGCGCATCAGGTTCTAGTATGGTTGGGTGATGATGGCAACGAAGGTGAGAAGGTTCTCAGATGCTTTTAGGATTATTTCAAGCTAGACAGTGAGTGAGCCCTTATCATGTCTCTCATATTCTGACTAGCGCTAAGTGTCGTAAAGAGGACAACCGGGAAGCTATTCTGCGAGAGAAGGTATGCAAAGCATTCGGTACCGTCAGCGTTATACGTTTTCAAAAGACTTTACGAGTCCACCTCAAAAACGACCCAAAAAGGATAAATGCGAACTTGAAATCACTTATAAGGAGGATGCCGGGGAGATATATGTCAACCTGGCCATTGGTCTTTGCAAGGGATACGTCATTTTGGACATGAACGAATCCTGCACTGCGCTGCAGCTTTTAGACCTCATTCCAGCGAAGCGAGTGAAATTCCTTCCTGGATCCCGGATTGGACAGCGGAAAGGAGGTGCATTCCCCTCCTCGACGGTGATTGGTATGGGGCTGGGCCATGGGTCGAAGGTTCAGGATGGAAATTGACAGACGACAAGAGAAATCTGCGCCTCACAGGCTGGAAGATCGGCACCGTGTCGGAAATAGGGTTCAAATACAACGGAAAACCTCGTTTCGAGGATATCAAGCAAACCATCCAACAATGGCGGGTTTTCTACGATGAGCGACGAAAATTAAAGAAACCGAAAAGAAAATCTCAAAAGGCCAGCGATTGGCCCTCCCGTAAGAATCACCCCCGGGTCGATGAATTCTTCGAAGCCCTCACGATGACGAGACTTCATTGGGGCGATTCATATGTGTATCCACCCGATGAACTTTATAGCCTCTTATTCGACGACGTGGAAGTGCAGCCCCGACACGACGGCTCATCGAATCCACGCATGAAGGGCCTGCATGAAATGCGCGGACATGTTCGAAGGCTGAAAACCTTGATGCAAGGACGCGTCTTCTGCGCAAACGAGGAAAACGTGCCAATGAACTGCCCGGACGATGTCGAAACCGGGGACGAGGTCGTCGTTTTTGCAGGAGTCAACACGCCTTTTATCGTCAGAACGTTCAACGCGAGACCCAAGCGAGGGTCCAGGGAGCGCAAATTCCGACTCATCGGAGACTGCTACATGGAGGGAGTTATGAAGGGGGAATTGCTCGTGGACGGGGAGATGCTGGGGGAATCAAGCCAGTATATTCTGGTGTAGTAAGATGTTAAAATACATCGTGGGAGACAGGAAACATGAATCGAATCAAAGAATAAAGCACACATTTTGTGTGCTTTTAGACTCGTGGGACGAAAACTGCAAATAAGTACATGCCTATCTTGTATTGAAGTACAGACTCCTGTTGCCCTAATAATGCAAAAAGGCGCCTACCTCCCTCATGCCAACGCCATATCAGCCAGAAAGCTTGGTGACTTGAACCTGACGGACTTGCACGATATTCAGGATAGCACCACGCGCTACTAGGCAATTACACTGTAAATTTCCAAGCATGAAGCACAACTCAAATGTTGGAACTTCAATAATCTTTTCTTACTTCCAAACAGCCAATAAAGCTATTACGGTATCTGGCATGTCTCAATGGCTCGTCGCTCGCGACGTGCTCATCCATAGACATAAAAATCTTGCAATCACTGCCATTGTGCCGGCCGTATCCACCAACAAAACAAAAGAGGTGAAAAATGTACGAAGAGCACCTAACCACTAGACACAAGGTGAAAATGATACACCAGAGATACTCCATAGACAAATCCCATTCGTCCAATTATGCAATCCAGACCTTGCCTATGTTCATAAAGGCGATCAAATTTCGAGCTGCAAACGCCAGACCATGCAATATCAAACAGTACAGAAAGAAAAAGGAATCTACAAAAAGAATGGATGCCATACGAGAAGGGCGAATGTTTCAGGCTCCTAGATTCGTTTGCGCTGTGATCAACGACAGATCTCATAGAAACGCTTGATGAAGCACTTTCCCTTTGGCACCGCGCGTTTCGAATTCAGCGATGACCAAATATCAATATGAGAATTGCCTGTGTGTATCGCAAAGCTACTTGCAATGGTATTGTAACCTTCGGTGTTCCTCCATTGCCGCGCTTCACAGAGCTTTCAGTGCATGCGCAACAAGGATGGGTACGAGGATTGCAGTTACAATGCCAACATTGACAGCTATACCCGCAATCAGCGCCACCCTCTTAGACTGCGCTGTGCAGTAACCCAGTCTACCCTCAGTAAGCGATACGATAATCGAATCCCCCCACACACGGTGCAAGAGAATGCAAGGTGGAATCAGGCAGAACGCGGCAAGGATGACCCAAGATAGCTTCCGTCGACTGGCCTCATCTTCTGCACTAGGTTCTCGCTCCGGACAGAGAAGGTGGGGTGAGTGCTCGTGAGCAATGACGTTTCTTACAGTAACAGGAAACGTGTCGATGCTGAGAGTATGCGAAGGACGTAGGGGCGTGTTCGTGTCGCTTGTTGATGGACGCTCGGTACCGTTTATGAAGCGAGAGAAGTGAGTATCCTGACTCGACATGGTCGCTCGACCTTCAGGCGAAAGTACCATCTGTCGCAGTTTCGTCTGGCCGGGTACGGCAGCACGACTATTTCGGCGCTGAGCACGCGGGAGGGTTGTAGAGCATCGAAGAGATTGACGATGATTGGCCTTAGCAAGCGGAGACGTTGCTTGAACTACTTCCGAGCTATTTGCGCCTGGAAAGAGCGTTATTTGAGAAGGCGTTCGCTCGTGCTCTGGCTCACACTCAGCAGATGGCCTAACACTTTGAGTTGGCGTCACAGCCCCATTATTAGGGAATGGAGAGGCATAGAAGCCAGTCGAGCCAGAGCGAATGCTGTGGCGAACAACGCTTGAACTTAGTCCTAGACCAGGACTACTGGTATCTGCAAGGCTGCTGCCAGTTTCGTGCATGCCGGTACCACGTGGTGTGCCTGTGAGATTACCCTTCGGCCCAATAGAGGTCAACTTCTCGAATGTGTTCTCACGCTCCAGACCAGCGGAACGCCCAAGCACATTCTTAGGAGAGTTAGACTCCGGTACCCTATCAGATTCTCCATATGATCGGTTACCACGATTGGATTGGTCAGCATGACCAGACTCATTATCGATGATGATATCATCATTAGGACCTGAAGCTAACAATTCCTGGGTCTCCTTGTCGTTCAAAGCGTATATGTCAGCCCAAGGTGTAAAGGCATGTGGCACATCGACAGCGCCCTTGCCAAACACATACTCAGGTTGGGCGGAGAATCGAAATGCAGGCACTGTAGTTGAAACAGGAGGACTGGAATTCAATAGGGATGAGTTTTCAGGCGCTATGTGACCACGATCGCGGGTCTTCAGTTCCGGTGGTGACGAGCTGAACGCGTGAGGATAGTTTCGTAAAGGGCTGGAAATTCCACGCTGAGGACGATCTTGCGAAAAGGGTTGCTCCGCCCAAGAAGGCAGCGAGCCATCCGCATTGAGGCCAAGGCTATTCCGGCTTCCCTCACTGCTGCTATAGTCCGCAATACTGTCGAGAGAATTGCGATTTTCATGGCTATTGCCGCCAAGTGTCTCCCATTCAGCCTTGTCTTCTTCACCCGCGGCAGAAACATATTCCGGATGATTTCCATCTCCAGAAACCCGATTGGTAAGCTTTCTGCTGATAAGCATACTTCCTGAGTTGCGCTTGGCCCACATTGCAGGAATTCCATCATCTTGGGGCTGGCGTTCGGTCTTTGCATCCTGAAAGATTTGCTCAGCCTGATCGAGTGCTTCCTGGGGAGTTAGTGGGCTGGCTTGACTACCTGCTTGGGAGTACGTCAATGAAGGCTCCAGCTTCTTCAACTCTGGCTGCGAGTATGATGAAGATGGTTGAAGACTCTGGCCTATGACTTGTGTGGTGGGAAGGTCAGACTGAGGAATCTGCAATAGGTTCCGAGTGTCACCGTACGAGTAAGATGATTCGTTAGAGAATAAATCCGATATATCAGGGCGTGGAGTGATGAAAGGCGCTTCGTCGTACTCAAAGGCCGGGGCAAGAGGAGCCATTCCACGTGGAGGTGATCCGATATTCCGGGTCATGGCTGATCTGCCGGTACGCACGGGCTGAATCGGGTTGATAATATCGTTGTGGCGCAAATCAAATTCAAATTGACTGAAGCCAGAGGTGACTCTTGCTGCTTCGGGTCGATGGATTGTTGACTCTTCTTCGAAGGTATTAGCCCTCGTTCTAGAACCCTTATGCAAGTCGGCAGGCTGCTCAGCCTGTGGAGGCAAACTCGTATTGGCCTTGTCATCAGGGTTATAGTGATCAATAAATTTGCTGATGGTGTCCGTATTCGCATCTCGTTGGAATGAGCGATGATGGAATTCTTGTGTATGTGGTTTGGGTATTTGTCGACTTGTTCGATGGGTGCTACCAAAGCCGGACAGGCTGCCATGATTGTAGTCGCTCGCAGAACCGCTTACATCCATACCGCTATACCGTGTAAATGGATTGCTCTGGCGGCTGCTGGCAAGGCTTTGCTGATAATTTGACCGGCGTCGATCATCTCCTGTATACACGGATGAACTGGGGTATATGGAATCAAGATCGTCGTAGTACGGCCTGGAAAGTAAGCTGCGATCCGACATCGCGAAATGCGAATCCTCCATCCGGCCTGCCTGCGTCGAGGGATCGTCCGGAAGCATCGATGCCAACGGCTCAACGTCATAGTCTTTTGTCGAATGCCTCTGCGGAGGTTCTATATCGTGGTCCTTGGGAGAAAATGGACCAAATTCGTAAGATGAAGCAGGGCTTGTGGGTGTGATTGGTGATGCTGGGCTTACCGGGAAGTACGAGGTCTGTGGAGTGGCAACATAGGTCTGGGTGAGCGGCCGTGGAAAGTCCCCATCCAAGCTAGCCGAAGCCATGGTTACATTAATATCGCGCAACTCCTGAAAATCTTCTATATCGTTGGCCAAAGGGCTCTTGCCCAACTTCTTTGAGAGAGTTCGAGTGAGCTGCTTAAGGGAAAACCGCGTGTCGTTTGCAGGCTTCTTGATAGTCAAAGGAGAAGGGGCTCGAATAGACCCCGGACTATAAAGTGGGGAAGTGTATGAGGAAGAGTTCGGGCTGACTGCGGCTGGGGTTGGAGGAAGTGGGAGGTCGAGGTTAGACCCGGTGAACGAGTCTTCAGCACGCCTCATGATACCTGCATGCGCCGAACCAAGATCTCCATACAATGATCTCTTAGGTGCCATCTGGATATCTATTAGCTGCGTTGACATTGAGCGGGGGGTGGCATTGACCTCTGAAGCAGCTTCGAGCGGCTCCTCGAAGGACCGCTGCGGAAGAAATTCACTTGAATCGAAATCTCTTGATGGAGTTACAATGTCGTGAAGTAGCAAAGAATCGTGGGGATTGACCAAATCGAAAGATGTGCCGCGGTAATGAATAATTGCTGGGGTTGCAGGTGGAGTTGCGGGTGCGGTTGTCGTGAAGCTTAGTGCGGTTGTGCGCGTGTTTTCCCTTTCATCGCGCGGTGGAGAAAAGGCCGGGTCTGCAGAGTGGGGCGGCTGTGGGAATCGCGACAATGAAAAAGTGGAAAGCGCAGGTGTAGATTGGGCGTCACTCGAGTGTGAATGCTCCGTACAAATGCTTAGGTGAGCAGGCAACGGTGACCGCTGGAATTGCGGAGCTTTCACGTTTTCAAGAGGGAGAGATAATGGCACAGGACCTGTGGCAGCAGGCGGCCTGGGCAGCCTTTTTCTCGAGTTAAAGTGACGTACCTTTCCAGACAGGTTGGCTGTCGAAATGCTCGACACGCTCCCGCTTTGCACACGAGGCTCAGCCGACTGAGATCGAAATGAAAGATCGAGTAACGCCTGTTGCTGGAAAGGGGTTTGGCTGGATTTGAGCTGTTGTACCGACTGAGAAAAGTGAAGAGGCCGAAATGATGAACCAGAGCCAGAGCGCCTTGTACGCGTTACTGAAGGTACGCGCTCAATGTCACTCAATGCGGACGCCGCAGGCCTTCTCCTAAGTGTCTTGCCCGAAGGCGTCCCTTTTTGCGAGATGGGTGTATATTGTTGCTTGCGATACTCGTGGATAGTGAGAGTGTGAATGGGGGTCCGAGAAGATACTGATGAGGTCACCGAGTGATGTGGAGAGTGCACAGGCGTCATTGGATTGCCAGCCTGGATTGGTGGTGAATTCGTCTCGATCATTCGCGGTGAACGCGATTGGGGGTTGTAGGTTGCCATTGTGATGGTGCTGCAAGTCCAGTTTTGTCCACTGCCACAACCCTATTCTGGAATTTCCCACTGTATTACAGCCGAGGTTCTAAGCAAGTGTTACCGTCACCTGTGTATACCTCTTTTGTTTGTCTGATCCGATGTCGCACTGCAGCTGGTTTCTAGCGGATACATGGCGTTACTCACGCCATGGGCTCCGATTGTAGAAGGTTGATCCAGTAGCTGATGGAGAATTTGGTCAGCGGGCTATGCTGGCTTTCTATTCACTACTTGCTTGACCAACCTTAAGTAGCCTCTGGACGAAACACCCTCTCCACAGTGCCGAATTTTGCCAATGAGCGAACGTCGAAGATATTTTTTTTTGGCTGTGAGGTCAATTCCTGAGGTCGTTCACACCGATAGCCGTAAGTGTGACGTGTGCTTGAGATCCGGACGAATGCAGACTCAAATAACAGTTTCGGCAGCGAAAGGTGAGAGCAACGCGAGATATTAAGATTAGAAGCGATAGAAGAGAAGAAGAAGCTACAAAGTCCAGCCCACTGAAAGAGAAGAGGAAGTCGCAGAGCACAATGGGCTGAGGTGTGCCAGGCGAGGAAGGCACAGTACTCTTTGTCGAGTACCCAGGAGGAAATGATGGCGAAGAACAGCAGAAGAACACTATTAGAAAAAGAACGCCGCCCCCGGAGCCACCGTCCGGTCGTCACCTCAGCAGCCCACACAATCCCACTACATCCACGTCTACTACCATGGCTCATTACACCTTCCGGGACTTCGTGTTCGAGGAAAGAGCGATGCAGTCGTGTGTGTGGACGTCGTTGTGCGTCGCCCCTGTCTAGCGTCTTTCGCAGCTGGCCAGTCAGGCGGCGCAGGCCGCTCCAGCACCGGAACACAAGACACGACCGCGCTGAGGCGACTGAGAAGGCTCTGCCACTGATCAGAGCTGCTCAGGCCCGTCATCTCGTTTCGCTGCCTGTCAGTGGAGCCCTCATCGGATGCCCGGTGGACGTGCATGCCCAATCAGCCACTGCCGTTCGCTTGCCTCCTGCTGCCACGAACCGGCATTGCGCGGTGGGGGAGATGAAGTCTTACTTCAGCTGGTTATCACGAATAAAAAGCACGAGTCTGGCTGCGGCTCTGCGGACTGCTCTCATGTTGAGGGTGGGGAATTACGAGCAGTCGTCGTGGCATGCCCAGTTATTTGTGAGGCCCCCCCATGTGCGAGCGTTGCACTAATGTATTGATCGGCTGCACTGCAAATCAGTGATCCCGATCGCTCGGTGCGCCCACGAACTGGGTGTTCGGCTTTTGCAGTCGAGTGCGAGTAATGGCGAATACATTGCATTACTGTGAGGCTTGCATGGTCATGCCGCTGCCGTGTTTTGCAGGTACGCTACAGCCGACTCAAGCTAGTGGCAAACATGACGGTGAATAATGTACATATATGTGAGCATGGCAAACGCTTTGAAACAAGGTTTCCGACAGCGTTCGGGTTGTTTAGCTCTATCCATTTGGTCTCTCTCCTGCATTTGACCCCTCCGACCTCCCTTCGAGCTCATTCTGAGCCAACTCGTGCAAAGCCTGCTTTGCACTATACTCCTTCAGCCCCGACCGGGACTTCCTGCGTCGTATCGACGGATATCGTGTTGGTTCTTGATTGCTCAAAGGCGAGTAGGAGAAGCGTCGTGGGTCAGAGTCTTGTGGATATTGATGCTCGAGAACAACACGAACGTTGAGATTATCAGGTGCCCAACTATGCCTGCTCAGCATATCTTGGTTCCGTCTGAGAGACTTGTTTCGCCTTGGAGGGGTGGTGGGCTGTGTTGATTGGCTCGTGGGTGAAGCCTCGATAGCCTTGTCATCGTCTGGGATTGTAGAGTCAAACTGTCTTCTATCCCCATCCCTGGACTCATCACCCTCTTCCTTCGTGTCCTGACAAGTTAGCTTGGGATTCAGGAGTTGGGCTAGCAGCATCTCACATTTGTTGGATACACAGTACCGGGCATCGTCACATATTCATCCAGTGGTTGTGCCAAGCTGGCAAAGTTGAATCCTCGCCCAGGCTGACTGGGAAGGAACCGTTGTCCAATATCAGCGTTAAAGTCAAGGTGTAGATCCTGTGTTGGCAGGTATCTTGATAGATTTGTGTACCACTGTGGGTAGGCTCCGTACCAAGCTTCTATCTCAGCATCTACATTGACAGTCAAATACATGTTCTTCACATCGTCAGGCTTGTGCACAAGCAAAACAAAGTCGAATTCGCGTGGAAGGCCAGATCGTTGCAAAAGGTTCTCTTCTAGCGTCCAGACCGCCATAGCATCTTCAACATCGTACTCCGGTCCTAGAGGGCTTCGCTTCGAGCGCACTGAACCCTGGATGCTCATCATGTGAAAGACCTTGTAGCTGCCATTCATGCCCCCTGTGGGATTCAATGTAGCAGCCAACGGCGCCTGAGAGACGCCCAGCGAACTGGATAGACTAAAGTTCCATTGGAGGTTCTCGGGCGATACGGCTCCAAACATCAACTCTGGGGCATGCTTCAGAATCCGAGGATGCGAGGTGGGAGGCCGGAATGATGGATTCTCATAGGCTCCAGGATGGTCATCGTCGCCGTGGACACACACTTCGATCTCAGCGCTCTTGAAGCGATGGCTTCGAGGGTCATGGGGATGGAAGACGAAATGGACAGAAACAAAGTACAAGTCGTCCATCACTGGCTCATGGAGCGCGCTGGACTCGTAGTAACCGTGTTGCAAGCGATTAACATGTGCGGAGATGAATGCATTCCCAGGCAGAGTGCGCTCATAGAGACATTTCTGATGGATCTGAAGGCGCTTTTTGGGGACATTTTGGTCTTTGGATGGTGTGCCAATGGAGCCTCTTCGCTTGCCTGGCGCATCTGTTGGCCTTCGTTGCGGTACTTCAGCACCTCCACCTCCTCTTAGTCGGCGCAACCAGGAACTCATCGCAAGCACACCTGTTCCCAACGATTGCGAGGAGCTTCGATAATAGAGTGGGCTAAGCGTGTTCTATTCACATTCATGTGACTGGACGAGTTGATGAATCGGCCACGTGTGGCTAGCTGTACCCCGATGATCAATAGGTGTGCAGATGCATTTTCACGTTGCGGCCGTGTCGACGGGCGATGGTAAGACTGTGTGAGAGAGGGTGAGAAACGTGGCAAGAGGCAGGAGTGCATAAGGTTTATGAGAAGAGGAGGTGAGACGGCCCAGCGAGGCGTCCGATTGAGGCATGGGCGCTGCCTGTTCCCGTGTGCTTAACCACGCCGAAACACCAATCTAATTGTTTCGGTACTCCAGCGGCGCAGCTTATGCCGCTGTCAAGAGCCAGGAACGCTGCAGCCTGTTTGAGTCTGCGCGATCTGAGTGGTGCAGTGGCGGAGAATAACCCAAGCCAAGGCTCACAAACGTGGGATGAATTAGTCGAGGTTGGCGTGTGGCTTGAAGCCGCAGGCGCAAATTTCTTATCAGCGCGCCTCTTTATCGCGGCGCGTGCCCCGCAGACTCCCTAAAGAGGTGAAGTCTGCTGGGTGGGCGGAAGGGCTATGGAATTTGGTTAGTAGAAGACGGGCTGCAAAAGCTCACATTGCTGTCAATTGCCCTCATTTCTGGCTGCTTAAGATTTGTTCACGATGCAGTTGTGTCCCAGGGAGGTGTGTGAATGTCGGCGCCGACGGGCATGCTGCCTGTGGAACCCTGCTAATTGCTCCACAACAGATCGACAAGCTCGTCATCTCTCAGCTTGGCCTTCTGGCGCAACGCCGGTTGGCGAGAGGTGTGAAGCTGAACCATAGTGAAGCTACTGTGGGTGCCAAATAATACATGTTGAATCTGTACTGACAGGCTCGAGGCGCTCATCGCAAATAATCTTCAAGAAGTAACGTCCCCGATTGCGCGCGCATTCGGTACTTGACGCTGACCGCGTACAGCTTATTCGAGATGGACAGCACACTGTTGCCGACCTCATGTCGATTGGCAAGACCATGCTTGGTCGTCGCCATGTGCAGCCCTCAGTCGTCGCGTCGCTTAGTGCATTGATGGTCGAAGGCACCTTCCCATCCGGCACTTACCTCGTTACCGTCCACAACCCTATCGCAACCGAAGATGGTGACCTCGAGAGGGCCCTGTACGGGTCGTTCTTGCCTATTCCCTCAATCGACATGTTCCCCCTTCCGGAAACGAGCGTATACGAGGACATAAAACAGCCTGGTGCTATAGTCGCTGTGAAGGGGCAGGCGGGTACCATTACACTGAATGAAGGACGCAAGAGGATCAGGCTCAAAGTCAAGAGTATGGGAGACAGACCGATTCAGGTAGGGGCAGTGCAGTATGGTCAGAGTCGCCGACATTAATTGCCCTGCATAGGTCGGATCTCACTACCACTTCATCGAGACGAACCCCCAACTTCAATTCGATCGTGTACGCGCTCACGGCTACCGACTCGACATCCCCGCTGGCACCTCGGTACGATTCGAGCCCGGCGACACCAAGACAGTCACTTTGGTGCAAATTGCTGGAAACCAAATTATAAAGGGAGGAAACAAGATCGCGTCAGGCCATATCGAAGACACATCTATTGTGGAAGGCATCTTGGAGAAATTGGAATCAGGGGGTTTCCTGCACGAACCGGAACCTCTTGGCGATGCTGCGCACATTGACTTCTGCACCATGGAGCGACAAGCTTATATCACAATGTTTGGTCCTACAACTGGCGATTTGGTCAGATTAGGAGCAACCGATCTGTGGGTCAAGGTCGAGAAAGATATGACCAAGTATGGTGACGAATGCGCATTCGGCGGTGGAAAAACCTTGAGGGAAGGTATGGGACAAGCTGGTGGAAGGTCCGACAAAGATACTCTAGACACCGTTGTTACCAACGCATTGATCATCGACTGGAGTGGCATCTACAAAGCGGATATTGGCATCAAGGACGGCAAAATCGTGGGCATTGGCAAGGCCGGCAACCCCGACGTCATGGATGGAGTGCATCCAGATTTGATAATCGGTTCGTGTACGGATGTAATTGCTGGCGAACATGGCATCATTACCGCAGGCGGCTTTGATACGCATATCCACTTCATTTGTCCTCAGCAAGCAGAAGAGGCTATTGCGTCCGGTATCACGACTATGCTTGGCGGTGGCACAGGTCCAAGGTATGACACCTGAAATCGTTTGAGCTTCATCATCGATTGACTTTCACAGTACTGGCACGAATGCGACAACATGCACACCAGGAAAGACGCATATCAAGCAAATGCTGCAAGCCATCGATGAGCTGCCTCTGAACTACGGTATCACAGGCAAGGGAAATGACTCGGATCTTCTTCCACTTCAGGAACAAGCCGAAGCTGGCGTATGTGGTCTCAAGTTGCACGAAGACTGGGGCACTACGCCGGCAGCCATCGATGCCTGCCTGACCGTCTGTGACGATTACGATATCCAGACGCTCATTCACACAGACACGTTGAACGAGTCTGGCTTCGTTGAACAGACTGTTGCCGCTTTCAAGAACAGGACAATTCACACATACCATACTGAGGGTGCCGGCGGAGGTCACGCCCCAGATATCATTGCCGTCGTTGAACACGACAATGTCTTACCCTCCTCCACCAATCCAACCAGGCCATATACTCTAAACACGCTAGACGAGCACTTAGACATGCTCATGGTCTGCCATCACCTGTCACGTAACATTCCTGAAGACGTGGCCTTTGCAGAGTCACGTATTCGTGCCGAAACTATCGCAGCAGAGGACGTACTTCATGACCTCGGCGCCATCTCTATGATGTCATCGGACTCACAGGCAATGGGGAGATGCGGTGAAGTCATCCTCCGGACCTGGAACACTGCGCACAAGAATAAGACGCAGCGCGGAACACTTAAAGAAGATGAAGGAACCGACGCCGATAATTTCAGGGTAAAGAGATACATTAGCAAGTACACCATAAATCCAGCGATTGCCCAGGGTATGAGCCACCTCATCGGCAGTGTCGAAGTGGGCAAGGTTGCGGATCTGGTTCTCTGGACCCCCCGGAACTTTGGTGTCAAACCGAAATTAATCGTAAAGAATGGCTGGGTTGCATACGCCCAAATGGTACGTTCCCCTCACGGCTTTCTACATTCTTCAACCATACTGATTCACCCAGGGCGACCCCAATGCGTCAATACCTACTATAGAGCCCATCATGATGCGACCCATGTTCGCCCCGCTCGTCCCCTCCTCAAGCATTACGTTTGTCTCACAAGCCTCCATTTCTTCCGGCACCATCGAGTCCTATGGCCTGCGAAAGCGGGTTGAAGCCGTCAAGAACTGCAGGAATATAGGGAAAAAGGATATGAAGTTTAATGACACGAGGCCGAAAATGAAAGTTGATCCCGAGACCTACACAGTCGAGGCAGATGGTGTCAAGTGTGAGGCAGCACCTTCCGACACTCTACCATTGTCACAAGGCTATTTTGTGTATTAAACATGTCGAGGTAGGGGCATTGGCAAGATTGAATAAAGCATAACGGAGTTCATTTCGTATACATATATATTCCATCCAACCTATGCATCTCGTGCATTCTCAAGACCGTAAACGTTACACCGTTAAAATCGTATATCAAACCAACACCGCTATGCCAATATATGTACAAAGAAAAGCCACTAAAGGCGCATCTCATCTAATGGGAAGGAGGGGGGGTATCTCAGGTCTTTTTTAATCTTCCTCTTCGTCAAAACGTATGCCCAATCTACGCCGAAATGCCCAAGTAAATGCCCAAATTTTTTGCTTTTAGTTTCTGCGGGATGGCGCCGAAGCGATGATGGAAACAATGTGTTGTGAATACTAATATGTTTTGTGGGGGAATATGTTGTGAGACGGGTATGTTGGGGAGATTAATGTAGTAGGGGGAGAGAAGGGGGAAGGAAGGAAGGATGAGAAGAACAAAAGAAGGAAGGGGAAAAAGAAGAAAAAAGAAAAAATGACTGCCATGTCGCCATGTCTATCTAGAATCTTCCGATCCCTGGCGGCTACTGTTGTTCGTCCTTCTTTTGAGACGCATCGTCAGACGATGATGGCCATCCCATTGAGGGGAAAGAGCCGAAAGGGTCGGTGTCTATTTGCATCCAACCTTCCTGGTTCATCCGCGCGAGAGTTTGAGGGAGGCGTGACGAACCAGGCCGGTCGAGCATATGATCTAACATTGGGGGCAATGGGTTGTGAGTGTTATTCGCAGACCAAGCCGGTTCTGGTGCGGTACCATGCGCTTGGGTGGTGGGGGGAGGCGGACAAGGGCGGTGCAAGAGCTCAGGGACAACAGAGCGGTAGTCCAGGTTGAGAAAGAACTCTTGGTCCATGCTCTGATTGCCGAAGTTGAATATGTTGTCCTCCTCCAGACTGGATTGCGACGACGGGAGCAATGAGGAGAAGCCGCTACTATTGCCTTGAGTGCTAGGCTTGGTGCTAGGGTCTGACGAGCTTGGATCTTGAGTAGTGCCATCGTTTGAAGGGAGTGTAAGGCTTTGTGGCGCAGCGTTGTATGACATGTGTGTGGACCCTTGCTGGACTTGATCTTTGAAACGGAGGTCGTCGAGACGCGCACGGAACTCGGCTACGATTTCGTCAATCGACCGCTGGTCCTTTGCCCGCTCAACGCGATCGACAGCTAACCAGTACGCACATACTCCAAGAGCGTCACGTAGTACCGTTTCTGATGAAGCAATGGCTGCCAAGTCATCATCATTACCTGGCTCAGGCTTGACGTCTTCGTCTGGGTCTAGGTTTTGAAGGCCTCCATTTCGGTCTAAAAAATGGTGAGGAGATTGGCCAAATTGTACGTCGTCCATCTGTTCCTGGGCCTGATTTGAAGGTACCAGGGATCCATCTGTAGGCTCCTGTGCTCCGTTTGGGGGTTGGGATCCTTGGTTTGGAGACTGGACCGTTGTGCTCCTTGTCCCTGGGAGAAGTGGCGCAACTATGTCATCAGACAACCAGGTCCAATCATCAGTATCTGTAGACTACTAGTCAGAAAGATGTGGCCGTGTTTGAAGTGAAGGTGACTTACAAGGACTTGGCACGCGGGTTGCCTCGGGAAATATACTTAGATAGAGCCGCACCCAGGTTACGACTACCTCAGAAGGCCCACGAGGTAGGTCTTTCTGTACACAGGTACCTGCCGCGTGGTTCCCGTCGATCCAGGCCTGCTCAGTAGTCATATCGTCTTGGCATCGCCCACAGTGTAGTAAGATCTGAAAAACACTAGAATGTTTTTTGGACCTGGTGAGATGCGTTCGGATTTCGCTCACATAATGCTTCCCACATCCACCACATGGAGACCTCAGTCCGAGCATGACGTGGTGCTTGTGTACTACACAGTCAATTTTTCTGCGCTTTGCTTTCTCGGGAGGGTCAATGGATGCGACCATGATTTTGCCGCCAGCTTTCTTGCCTTTGTTATCAATTTGCTCGTTGCGCGTGGCTCCCTTTCTTGATGCTGCTCGTGAGGTATTTCGCTGAGCTGGACCTTTGCCTGGATTTGACTGTGATACGGGCCCTGACTTGGATTCGCCATCTTCTCCTGGTTCGGTATTCCAATCACCGTTATCGATGTTAGCATTGTGACCACCTTGCGGTTGTGGACGGATCTGCTTCGAAATATCTTTTAGTGCCTTAGCAAAGAAGCTGAAAGCATCTGGTCTAGAACAAGTAAGCTTCCATGTTATCTGAATGCAGGCTTATCACTCACTCTTTCAATCGCATCTCGGTTAAAACCCGGTCCCAGCGAGCAAGAAAACTTTCGCAGAACGACCCATAAGAAGCGGCTCCTAATTTTGCGTAGATCTCCGCAAAAGTGGCATGGGCTTGCTCCGACTGCGCCGGTACCCGATAGCACAAGCTGAAGGATCCACGACGTGATGAAGGCAGCGGTGAAGACCCCTCCTGGCTGCTTCCATTCTCAGGGCTATCGGCATCGAAAGCATGCTCGGTCTTGTGGCGTACTGAGCCTGGCGCCCTTCGAAATGGTTTGGCATCTGCTATTCGATGCTTGGTCCATTCATGCTTGCGTCTCGCATCTGGTCTCGCGAAAACCGCCGGGCAGAAACGGCAAATGCATTGTGTTCGCTCCGAACTGTTCTGGGAATGATATTGCTTTACGTGACGGCGACAGTTTCCCCGCCGATATGCTCCAGTGAACTTTCTCCCACACGTCTCGCATATTGTGACATCAGGCGGAGAGGTCGTGGGCCGTCGCGTAGGTTTGGGCAGCGATATGGCTTGGTGGTGATCAGACACGTCTGGCATGGGTTGATCGTTTAAGAGTAAGTCTGAATGAGAGTTCACAATGAGCTCAGGGATGGGGTAATGGCCACATCCATCTCGGTGAGCACGGTCGACCTGGTGACGAGGGTCGCTCTAATGATAGTGTCAGTAAACCAAAAGCGACCGAACTTTGGGATATCGTACCTTTCTTTCAGGGGTCCAGGGCGACTGATCTTTGAACGCATTAAAAGTATTGAAAACATTGGACCAGTCTAAATTTTCGGGAAATTTCGGCTCGAAGGGAGGGGAGCAGACAGGTCCATCCAGGCTGCTTGTGGCTGGAGGTAAGAATTCCTCTAGTGGAGGGATCAAGGGCGGAACATCTCTAGCAGGATCGTCCCAGTCCGATCTCTCGAGAATTTTTGATTCGGAAAAAGACAAGAAACATCCTTCTGAATAGATCTCGCCTGGGTCGGAGCCAAATCTTACCGACGAGTTGCTGTTGAAGCCCGAGTCGGTCCTTGTGTCACGCACAGTAACCTGGTCAAGCAGCTGACTAGAAAAGTGTGAAGCTTCAACAGGGGCTGAGAAACGTCCCAGATATGACGATCCGTAGGCGGAATCGGAATATTCGGAACTGCGGGAGCGGAGGTGATCAGCATCGTCTGCCGGGGTCGTCATTCGTCGGGAGCCATGGCCATTAGCCAGGCCCCCAGAATGGGACGTCATAAGTAAACCTGTACAAAATGATGGATGTGATAGAATGAGATGAAAATCGAGTGCGGTGCACCAAGAGAGAGAGAGAGAGAACGGCGGGCGGGGCGCTGTTCTTATGTGTATATCTCAACTGTGCAACTGTTCGGCGCCTAACCCAACGTGATCATTCATAGGCGCCACATGAAGGGCACGCCGAGGGCACGCCGCTACGATGACGCACTGGGAAATGATCGTTACAGGCTTTTATCGCGGAGATACTGGGATGGGCATGCGGGGAAAACCCAATGCTCGTCCACGATTCGTCTGATAGACGATAAGCTGCGGCGAGCTGCGCAAGTATCCAGTGAACGCGCTTCGCTTTTGCGCGCAAATGCAATTGTGCAGTTGTTCGATGTACTCGACAGCTCGAAGCCATTGTTGTCGAGTCTCGACCCATTGTCGTCGAGCGTCGAGGCATTGCCCAAGCATGCTATCGCGACACCAAGCCCAGCGAGTGGCTACGCGGCGCCGGGCAGCCTCCAAAGGGCGTTACGAGACGGTACGATACGGTGTGATTTGGCTACGGGCAGATCCCACGCCCTTTCCCTCATTTTCTCTAGGCGAGGGCAAAAGATTGAATTTCGAGGAGGGCGTGGCTTCGCGACCACGCTTGTCTTATACTCACCACGAGGGTGCCCTCTTTTTCGGCCCCCACACAACTTAAAGTCCCACTGCGCGCACCCCTGGTGATCCTTCCGCTGCCCATGTCCCGGCGCATCTCTCCCAGTTGGCTAGCATCTTGAAAAACTCTTCCCGCGTTGCACAAACAGTCGTGCGCTCTCGTATAGTGGTTGGCTTCCGCAATATCTATATATGGCAGTAACATCAGACCCCAGCAAGGCTGGGCTGGCTCAGACTGTGGTCTGCATGATTGTGTTGGACAGCGGCTGACTGTGTGCAGACAAGGCTGGGCGTAGAGTGACGTGCCTGGGCGTGAACGGGATGGGCTGGTGAGGCACTTAAAGCAGTTGGTGGCTGCTGTTCCTGATTATTGGTATTGTCAGCCTTCCTTTCGCTGTGGCGATTGCAACTCCCTCTGTGTCTGAGCAGTCTTTCGCATTCATGTTGTTCGCAATGGGATGATCTTATCTTGATTTTGGTTCCTTCAAGATGCGCCCCGCAACCTCAGCTTTATCGCTCATCCTTCTCTTTCTCCACGTTGGAGCAGTAGAAGCGGCTAAATGCGCCGCTCCACCTCTCAATCTTCCTATACGTTCCGTTTCGATCGCGCCTGGAACTTTGTCGCGCGGCATACCTATATCCGTCGGTACACCTTACCAACAGATCGCCCTTGTCCCCTCTCTACAGATTGACAACACTTTCATCCCGCGCTACACGAACAGCTGCGTCCATAACGATGTCAAACTGCTACCGTCCAACAACACGCAACGAAGCCTGTCGAAACGTGATGGTACAAGTTGCGCCGAGCTATATGGTGGCGGTTTCGATCCAAGGCTATCCAGCACCTTCAAAGATAATGGAACAAATGACCAGATAAGGGAAGACTGGTTCAAGCGAGTGAGATACTCGAACTGGCACTTTGTGACAGAGCGTTTTACATTCAGCGATTATGTGGAAACATATATGGAGAGAAATGAAGCGCTGCCTGAGAAACGCAATCTGACGACGAGCTTCACGTTGCCTGACGAAGGGGCTTTGTTCGGGAACCTGAGTGCTTCGGCTCTTGGGCTAACGCCGAAGTCGACACTGATGGAGGCACTGCACGAAGGGAATATGATACCAAGCACGAGCTGGAGCCTGACGAACGAGAATTTGTGTTTGGGTTGCATTGACGAGAGCGCGCATACAGGTGAATTCCAGATCTTCAAGACTGCGGATAGAAACAAGCAAGATGGATTACCTTGTCTCCTACAAACGAAGGTGGAGGCGCTTAACTACCATCCAGACGCACAGACCGAGGGAGCGACCGTCATCGATAAGACATTCATCGCCTGTGTTGATCCTGGCATCGCGTTCATGGTACTACCTGCGGATGCGGTTAAGAACCTCCCTGGCATCCTGGGTCGGGACGTGAAAGAAAGATACGATGACTACACTGTCTTCAAAGGCCCACCGAAGAATGACACTGGGATCTTGACGTTCAAGCTCGAAGGTGGGCTTGTCGTAAACGTTACTGTCCCAGGTGCAGGCGACGTGAACGCACAAGAGACCGGCGACTGGAGACTTCCTATCGGGAGTGGTGGCTGGGGGGCTTATGGTGAGAATGTGCCGGTCTTGGGAAAGCCCTTTATGGATCATGTTATATTGCGGTGGGATGAAACAGTACAAGAGTATGGGATAGCGAAAGTGAACTTGAGTCCACACAAGGAGAATTTGAAGCCACTAGGCTGCGATTCATTCCCAACGATTGATAAGACGGTCCAGACCACGCCGCGGACTAGTGTAATTGTCGGTTCAATTCTTGGTGGCTTCGCCAGTGGACTCCTGTTCGCTGCAGCTGGAGTTTTCTTCTTCCAACGCGGTCGCAGAGGCGTGACGAGTAAGTACGAACCTATGCGAGGCGACGATGGTGTAGCACTTCGTACAGTGTCTGTCGATGGGAGGGACTCTAGAATGAGCGGAGCCCTTCCCGCGCCGAGCATAGGAGGGTCTATGCGATCAAACCTCAGCACCCGATCCGTCTCACCCATGCCTGTTCCGCAGATGGTCGATGGCGGACAGATTTACGAAGCTCCCGAGGGCGGAACCGCATACCCGACGAAACGAGAACGAGGCGAGCTCCGAGTATACGCCGTCGATCACAGATGAGGAAAGTAGTTGCTCCATTCTGGCGTCTTGTACACGGCCGCTGGCTGCCTCCTCAAACAAACGAATGCTTCGACAACGATAAAGATTCGTGCTGTCATAAAGAGCGGGACGAGTACCCATTTTCCTAAGGCGCGCAGCTTCTTGCTGTTTCTTATATGGCTCTCTGCCGCCTCTAGTTGCTGGATCTGGTTTGTTGCGAGGAAGAATAAGGCAAGCACGAGGCCAGTGAGGCCAGTCGCGCAGGCACACGATATCCACATGTATCGCTCAACGGAAGTTGGAAAGAAGTCGTTCCATGCCGCGAGATGCAGTCCGCCGTAAGCAGCGCCGGCGAAAGCCACCACCGTTTTTAATCGATCACGATGAACGTTCACACTGCCAAGAAATGAGAGGCCGGGAAAGTTGGGGATATGGTGGGCAATATATATAGGCTCGCCGACAAAAGTGCCCAGGGTAGATGTTGTAAAGAAGAAATCCATGTAACTGGGCCGTTTCTCGCATTCGTTCCAAAGTTTATCGACAAGTACATTGGCGAGGCGCCATCGCTCGATAGCTTCTTGGGACAACGGGTCATGGTTTGTACAGTCGCTGAAGGCTCGGCGACAATATTTGCGTGTGTGATGAAGGCCATGATCTGCATCTTGTATCTCGAAAAAGACCTCATGTTCTGTTGCAACCTTTACCGTCTGAATGATGTAGCTCACGTTGTGATCAAAAGGCGTAAAGGCGGATAGCTCCTCCGTTCCAATCGTAATTTTCTCCAACGGCCCGATGAATTTGCGGGGGTCCTTTGCACCCACGGAACCAACAGAGAAGCGAGTCCGATCTGGCTTGCGCGTCGCATTTTCTATCGTCTCCACTGGGCTTTTGCGAGTTAATGACGTGTTCCTTTGAGCTGGAGGTGTGTAGCTCATGCAGCGCATTTCGCTAATTTCGTCGACTGGATCACCGCTGATGGGGCTACACATGTACATTAGAGCAATGAAATCGTCCATCCAGTTTTCTCGCCGAATCATGTGTGCGTCTTTGATGTCCAGAGGTTTGTTCCACCATAATAGGTAGAGAGCAAACGCGCAAACTACATGGCCAATAGTGTTTCTATACATCATTAGTATCCGATTAAAGATTGAATAATACACGTACATCTCTAGTAGTGTGACCGGAAGGCCTTGCTGCACGCGGCCGATTGTCTGGAGTATCATCCAGCCCGCTTGCAGGATGACGAGAAACTTCGCCAATCCATCCGCTTTGCTCTTGTCGCGGATCTGATGCTCTCGAATGTGCGGAAGTCGACCAAGGAAGGAGAGTAATCGTACACCTTCTGCAGTCAAACTCAGTCGAGCATTGTCGGCGACGTATTCACCAGGTTCAACGACTACGCCTCCCATGACTGCAAAGTAGCATTGCATTATGCTCCACTCCTTGGATGCGTGAGCCGTGGCATGAACGCTACTAGGCTACGATCGTCAGTCCAAACGTTGCACAAGCCTTGCCATAAAGATATGTACTCGAATGTGCTGAAAGGTACATAACCCAACAATCACCAAGAGCGTTGACTTACATTCTCATGTCGATATTTTTCATCTTTCTGAATTTCCTGCTTCAGCCATCTCGCCGTTAGGTACTGTGCGAACGCAGTGCTGACCACCAGCTCCGGCGCGAAAATGCCAATCATAATCCATCTTGCGCGCATCAAGTTCCTGTCCCGTAGCCGCGAGTCTTCAGGCGGCACGTTGAGATGCAAGGCCGACCAGACACATATTGTGAGTGTCAGAACGCACGATATGATGAGGTCCCACGTGCCCCGGTAGTTGGGGGCCGAGTACCAAGCCACGTCTTGCCCATCATCGGGAGAGGATGAAAAGGCGACTTTGGTGAAGAGGAGGAAGGCGAGAAAGATAATCATCGGATGTACTGTGTGCTTGGGAGAGAGAAGAGGAGTCGAAGTTTGAACGCGACATTGTGAGGCAGTGAGAAATGTCGAGGTTGAAGGATTGGTGAGCTTGCAGGGGTTGCAGATATCTGCCTGTGCTATTGATTGTTACACATAGTGCCGATACGTCGATTCTTCGAAAGTGAAGACATTTCTGTAAAGACTGTTCACGACTGAGAGTTGACCCTGAAATGAAGACAGTGGTCTTCGGCCGTTCTTCGGCTTTTAATGAACCCCTGTGTACCACTCGCCAAGAGTCCCTGGCCTGAGTCACTCTTCCTACACATATGAAGGTTCGCTTGAAGATTACATCTAGTTATACTGCTTCTTACAAAGATACTAGTTCAGGTATATTTCTGCAAACCCTGATAATTCCGGGAGTTCCGCTTTGAGTCATTCAGGTGAACGTCGAACGTTTGCACAGTACACACGCAATCAAGGTTACCTAAACTCGAACAAGACGGAAAAATGCCTATGCGTCCGCGCATTACCACCATCCTTCCATGTACCAACCTAGCCTCTGCGACGCAATTCTTCGTTCGTCTTGGCTTCACCGCCCCATCCCAAAAGGAGATGACGATGTGGGATAGTTACCTCCTGCTCTCCCACCCGAATGGATCCGACATCCACTTGAGAGAGCTTGGACCTGACGAAGCAGGGTGGCTGGAGCCACTGAAGAACTCGTTTGGCATCTACGTGTATACCGAGGACGTGGAAGCACTAGCTGTGGAGTTTGCCGATGAGATTATCGAACAGGTGAAGAAGCCCGAAGTCAAGGAATGGGGCATGCTTGAGTTTAGCGTAAACGGGCCGGACGGGTGCTTGGTCAGGGTAGGATGGCCTGTGGAAGACCTGGACGTAGGCGAGAAGACGGCTGGGAAACAGAGTGGATCGAATAGGATCGGTGATCTTGCAGGGGTATAAGATACCCGCAGATGCTATTCACGTATTGAGCATAGTTGTGAATCAAGGCTTTGGCCATGTTGAGCTTGGACTGCGTGTGCGTAACATATTCACTAGCTATATTGAAACTTCTTTTTGTATATGGAGTGTCTCATTAGGCCTCGCCGGTCAATCCAATCAGATGATTTTCAGTAGTGAACATCAGTATTCGTGTATGCAATGAACGTGAGGGTTTCTAATTCGCCACACAAAGATGGTGTTGATGTATATTTAGTCTACTCCTGCACTAATCTGTTCCGAGAGGCTCAGATTAGGATGGTTGGGATGCGTGAGGCTGTCGCGTCAAGAGGGGATTTGTTGGAAAAACTGAACTGCGTATCATCGCGTAGGTAGTACCGCCGAAGAGTGCGCAAGCTTTGAAAAAACAATATTAAGGTGGTGCGACAAGTGGTGCTGCTGAGTGCTTTCGGAGGTTTTGTGGTTGGTGGTCTGTGCGCATTCCACATTCCGTTGGCGGCAGGCACCACCACAACACCTTCGTCTGCGCCAACGGAGCTCTGGCAGAAGAATGAATGGGCCAATTTGAAACACAGGGTTAAGCGCCTCTAAGAACGGCATCGGCTCCGTTGCAGCCGCAGGTACGGCGGCCTCGGGATAGCCCCCATATATGCGGAGGCCGGGGGGCCGTGAAGCGGGGAGCCGAAGCCCTACGTCGCAGACGTTGATGCAAAAGGTAGTCGTGCAATAAAGAAACAATAGATATATAAACCGTGGGAGGGGTCATTAGGATAGCAAAATCAGAGTATTGAGCATTTCGAGTCCACAATTGAACCACTAAACGAATACATCATGTCGCAGCAAAAATTGAAGCCTACCTTTGATGGTAAGCCACTTGGGTTGACTCCTGAGAGCATGACTAACTGAACTAGATGTTATGGGTTGCCAGTCGGCATGCTACGAATGGGCAGATAGCTACGATAGCAAGGTGTGTGGGCTCCCAATATTGTGCAAGGTTACGTACCATGTTCTCACACGGCGCAGGACTGGGAGCGTCTGAGCAAATGCATTGCTCCCACTCTAAAGGTCGACTACCGATCATTTCTGAACAAGATGTGGGAAGCAATGCCCGCAGACGAGTTTGTCGCCATGGCCTCTGACCCCAACGTGCTGGGCAACCCTCTCCTCAAGACGCAGCACTTCATTGGTGGCACGCGGTGGGAGAAGACTGCAGAGGACGAGATGACTGGTTACCACCAACTGCGGGTGCCTCATCAACGGTACACAGACGAGAGCCGTACACAGGTGGCCGTCAAGGGCCATGCGCACAGCTTCAACACGCACTGGTACAAGAAGGTGGACGGAGAGTGGAAGTTTGCAGGACTGAACCCGGACATCAGGTGGCATGAGTACGACTTCGACAAGGTGTTTGCAGAGGGGCGTGATTCGTTTGGCGAGGCAAAGGCTGCGAGCGGGATCCCAACAGAGGCATAGTGAGGCAAGGGCGATCAACAGTTGATATGATACCACGAAATGATACGCGATTCGTCTATTCGCTATACTCTGTGCAAGGCTAGAGCGGAGTGCTAATGAAGTGATGAATTCGAGCAGTTACCAAGAGTGGAAGAGCTGCCGGTTCCGTAGCGCAGCGAACCACACCCAAAGCGCAGATTCGTACCGTGGGAGAGCGAACCATGGGCGAGAGTAGTTAGGCATGGGTCTACAAAACCAGCGACTGCGATGACTTGCGCACAACGGTCAGCATGCTGCTTTGTCAGGTCCGTTGAGCAGCCGTTAGTCTAGCTGCAGGGCGGTGCAACCAGTGGCAGAGGATGGAATAGCAGCGTCTGGTTCGCGACGCTGATTCGACTGTCGGGCCGCCACGGTGCGCACAAACAGCTGCTCCTTTTGCAGGCCAGAAATGAGGCCAAGCAGCACAGGCGGAGGGCAGGCGGAGGGCAGGCGGGAAGGACAGGCGGAGGGTGAAGCGACCAAGTGACCACGGCAGCATGCAAGTCATCGTTGCGACAGGCGGGGGGTGGGCCTCTATTAATAACGGGGTGGCAGATCGTGCAGGGCGGCACAGCTCCCTCAGCATTCGAGGGCCAATCTGGAGGCGAGCGTGGCAGCCTTGTCGTGAAAGGCAGAGGCGAGGTGTGACGAACCACTAACGACCGAGGGATAAAGGGCTGTATCGAAGATCTCCAAAGCTTGATTCAGCCCCCGAGCAATGCGCCATCGTGGCCCCTCCTCCCCCCAGGTTCGCAACCTTGGAGCCATGGCTCCCAGCGATGGGCCGCCACCCCGACCAGCGCGTTGGGCGGACTGGGCGGATTGGTTCGGCTGCGAGCGTCTTGAAAGGGCCGGCTCTTCAGGTCGACGCTCCTCTCTTCTCTCCTACCCCACCCCGTCCCTTCTCACTCAGATATTTGCCCACCACGCCCGCGTCCCTTTTGTGCGGCGTTCCTCTCTGTGTTCCTTTGCGTTGTGGTGTTGGCTTGCGCTCTGCTTTCCCGGTCCGCCGCTGTTCGTCTCGAGCCCTTTTCGGTGCGTATGCCGCTCCTCGCAATTTTCATCTCGCCCTTGGCGGGCTCCCGGCCGCTGCACAGCGCGCGCAGCGGGTGACGCACATATTTTTTTTTTTGGGTTTGCACATTGTGCACCCGCGCCTGCAATGGCAAGGCCGTCGCGCGCGCGCGCGGTGGTTGCTGTGCGCACGCCTTGCCCGCTGACGTCTTGCTTCGCCTGCACGGACGCTGCGAGCGCCGCAGCGAGTCCAGACGCGCTGTCGCCGTCGCTGTCGCCTGTCGTGAGCCTCGTGCTACGCCTGCGCATGTGATGCCCTCGCCGTAGCACCTGTTTCTGACTGCCCGCACAGATTTCATTCGAGCTTCCTCACGGCCACTCGTTCACTCTCCTCGCCCACTCCTTCGACCGCAATCCGGAGTTCCCTGTCGCGGCTTTTCCGCGTTTGTCTCCTTAGCAGTCCCAGGCTTGTCCCTTGGCCGCCCCTCCAGTCTTTGCGCCTGTCCCCCTCTGCCTGTGCTCTACGCGACTTTCGCCGCCAAACGCTTCACTCGACGTCGAGCCCAGTCTCAGTCCCAAGCGGTA
Organism: Pseudopyrenochaeta lycopersici; assembly: GCA_003313425.1. NCBI lineage: Eukaryota > Fungi > Ascomycota > Dothideomycetes > Pleosporales > Pseudopyrenochaetaceae > Pseudopyrenochaeta > Pseudopyrenochaeta lycopersici. The sequence continues at coordinate 826,097 of NHZP01000023.1, forward strand.
AGTGCAGCCTCAGCCCCTCCTCGCGCCCGCGCCCGCGCGCGCCGTCCCCCCTCCCCCCCGCCTTCGCTGCTGTCTCTCCCATTGTGCGTCAATTCATCGACGCTAATGCTCTGCTTGCCTCCCACAGACGACATCACCCCCCACTTCAATTCTCCCTCATATTTAGAGAGCGCGACACTTGCTCCAACTCTCTTGCTGCCCCCCTCCCCGCCTCTACCCCGCTTCATCATCCACTTGGACAAAAATGTCTTTCCAAAACTACGACCAGTTCCCGGGCCAGCCCACGGGCGAGCCAAACAACCAGACCCCGCAGCCCGACCTTGGTCAGCAGATGGACACGTCCGGCAACGGCTTCCCACCCCAGGGCGCCATGGGCCAGCCAGACGGCCCCGGCTCTGACGGCCAGGGCAATGGCCAGGGCGCCGGCAAGACGACTCTCTGGTGAGTCCCCCAATGCGCCTGCCGCAGCGCGTCGCATCGGCCCGTGATGCGCTCGCCCACGGCCTAACCCATCCCTTCCCGCGACTCGAAGCTGACACGCGCAGGATGGGCGAGCTCGAGCCCTGGATTGACGAGAACTTTGTGCGCAGCATCTGGTACAACATGGGCGAGACGGTCAACGTCAAAATGATTCGCGACAAGTTTTCCGGGTAAGCGGGCGAATCACAGGCGCACAAAAGTCTCCAGGCTAACTACGCAATAGCAGCAATGCTGGATATTGCTTCGTTGATTTCGCCAGCGCCGACGCTGCGGCCAAGGCCCTCTCCCTCAACGGCCAATTGATCCCCAACTCCAACCGCCCCTTCAAGCTCAACTGGGCGTCTGGCGGCGGTCTCGCTGACCGGAGGTGAGTGACACCAGGTAACCACCTTGCACATGGGGCCACTGGCTAACCCAGACAATAGCCGCGACGAGCGCGGACCCGAGTACAGCATCTTCGTCGGCGACCTGGGTCCCGAAGTCACCGAATTCGTCCTCGTACAGCTCTTCCAGAACCGCTATCCATCCACCAAATCCGCCAAGATCATGTCCGACCCCATCAGCGGAATGTCCCGCGGCTACGGCTTCGTCCGATTTGCCAGCGAGGAGGACCAGCAGAAGGCCCTTACCGAGATGCAAGGCGTCTACTGTGGCAACCGCCCCATGCGCATTTCCACTGCTACCCCCAAGAACAAAAGCGGTGGCCCCGGCGGTCCCGGCGGTATGGGCATGCCTCAACAAGGTGGCGGCCCTGGCATGGGCGTCTACACCATGGGCGCCCCCCCAATGGGCTACTACGGCGCCCCCCAGCCCATGAACCAGTTCACCGACCCCAACAACACGACCGTCTTCGTCGGCGGCCTCTCTGGCTACGTCACCGAGGACGAGCTCCGCTCCTTCTTCCAGGGCTTTGGTGAGATCACCTACGTCAAGATCCCCCCAGGCAAGGGATGCGGTTTCGTCCAGTTCGTGCAGCGTCACGCCGCAGAGATGGCCATCAACCAAATGCAAGGCTATCCGATCGGCAACTCGCGTGTTCGCCTGAGCTGGGGTCGTTCGCAGAACAACTCGGGCCCAGCCGGCACCCCTTACCGCCCTGCCCCTCCCCCTCCTGTCTTCGGTCCCGGCATGGGTATGCCTCCACAACACGCCTATGGCGCTGGTTTTGCTCCTATGAAGGTAAGAACCCTCTGCTCTTCCTTCTCCTCAACCAAATGCTAACAACCTATACAGTAAGCACATTCTTTCTCTCTGTATTGCTTGCACGGCGCTTCATCCATGGTTCGTCCCGTTGGCTTACTGCAATGACACCCCCTTTCATGACTCGTCATAACGACTCTCGAGCGATTTGGTTCCTTTCTATACCTGGGCGGTTCTACAAAAGTTCTCGAGTTCCATCTGACGACACCAATCTTGCTGGAAGGCCTTAGAAGGGAGTCTTTGTATAACAGGTCATTTTTCTGCCCGCGGGTTTTCTTTCGGAGCTAGCTACCTTTTTTCCTTTTAGGGAGCATTGGAGGGGGATGTAGCTAGTCATGCATGGGTTGGGTGCTGCTTTGTCCAGATGCCTTTCTTTTCATGAATGTGTGCGGTGTTACGAGCGAGATTGGCTATCATTCCAATCACACGAGTCTTTCTATTTTCATGCGTATTTTGGGTTCGTGCTTTGGTCGTGCTTGCTTGATTTGTCTAACTATGCTTTCCATTGGTGTGCTTGTTAGCCTCTCTTTCATAGCTTGACTTTTATTGCTGGCGCATGGGGGCTCGCAGCTGCTACTAGTACTACTACCAAGACATGAATCTGTGCTGACCAACTCCTCCAGCGCCTATGGGATGCAGCCACAGCCCGGAGCCTCTCCATACCTCGCCAACAGCCTCGCCGGCGTCCAAAACGGCGGCCTCAACGGCCTGAACAGCCTCGACCTCGTCTCTCCCCGCGGCAACGGACCTCTCAGTCCCTCCGCCGGCGCCGACGCATCCCAAGACAACATCGCCTTCTCGCAACAGCTACCGTAAAGCCATTCCCTCACGAACCCCCCCTTTTCCGCGCCCAAACATCTTTTCCTGCCCTCGAGAGAACGTACCGCAATAATACTGTTATCGGCTGCTTTTGCTTTGTTTAGCAAGGCGTCGTGGCGCCGTTTTTTTTTAAATAAAGAAAAAAGGACTGTTTGGTCTTTTGCTTTTATCGTGACTTTACTGGCCCCGAATGAAAGATCGAACGAGAGAACGAAATGAAAGAACGACGGACCGACGACGACGGAGAAATGAACGCGCGAATGAACGAACGAATGGATCTTTGCACTTTAGCATGGCGTCTGGCGAATCGTTGGGGGGGTGTGGGTTGGGAATGCCCCCTCCTGAAAAGTAACAAAATGGAACTGCAACTGCGATCGAAACTGGAAATGGGAATGTGAAAAGTTGATAGTGTACACGGTTGTTGAGGGGGTTTATGTGTGAGTGCCCTTTAGTTGGGTGGGCTTTTTTTTTTACTTTTATCTCTTGTCTAAGTTTGTGTGATGTTTTTGTTTTTGTAAAAGAAAGAAATTGAAAATGATGCTGGGGTTGGAAATCGACATGGATATGAACATGGACATAGACATGGACATGGACATGCAAGGGGGAGAAAAAGTTGGGAAAGAGAGGGCAGAATGAATGGTTGGCTGTGTGGGTGTGTTCATTCAATGTAGTCTAGTGATAGATAGATTTCATTTGTCTCCAAATCTCCCTGCTCTCTAGACTTTCTTTGATCATGCCTAGAGCATTGCAAAATGCTGGGTTAGTTGGCTCACCATACCGATGCCAAGATACACGCTTAATACACAATTTCGAGTAGAGATAGACCGTATATGCTTTGCCACTTGTGACGCCACAATAGTCGTAGTCGTTACTTCCGCAACGTGAGCGCTTGGAAGTCCCTCCCCACTCTCAGTCCTCTTCTTGACAACAAACACTCTCTTCCTCTTCACCCACACCACTTGATTGCTTGTTGCTCTTTTGGAATACTACCGCAGCAGTTGCACGCCGGCCATGCGCTACGACGACTGGGACGTGATCCTTTTCCCTAAAGACTCTCACGTTCCCATCCAGGAATTCAAGACGGCTTGCTTTGTCTCACCGGATGAATGTAAGCATGAATAGCTCCTCTCACCAGTCCATAAATCTTCGAATGACCATGCAGGGATGTTTGCTAATTGAGTCTCACTCACAGACGGCCGCCAACTGCCCACTTTGACATGCTACATCGGTTCCCTTCCGCCAGCTACACCATTTCGAATCTCTGTACATTCATGGGCCACGACAGCGAGACCATCACCCTTCATCGAAGCCCGACGGAAGGCCAGTCAAAAAGTGGTATATATGATGCAGGTCCTTGTCGACGGAGCTCGAGTCTTGTGAGCCTAGTGTTGAAGCAGACACTGAAGAGCCATGTGCTGATACGTTTAGCCATGGCTTCTTCGAGGTTGCTTCTAGATGGCCCCAAGAGATTGGTATGTATCATTGGGCTACTACCATCGCTCTGACAAGGCTAACGGCAATGAAGCGCACGTGAAGAGAACTATGACCCTGCCAGAGCACCCCACAAGTCTGCGACGCCCATGCCTTGAGTTTCCTCCCTTCCACCAACAAACGCTCAACCAGAGTTTGTGGGATGCTCGCGATCCCAACGGCCGGATTAATGTCATGTTGTCAGAGCAACTGATTAGCAAGATTGCCAGTCCTGGGGAGGTAGATCTTAGTACAGCCCATGACATTGTTTGCTTCTCATTTCAGCATGCTCCAAAAAGTACATCCAATGATTCTGGAACATTTTTCTATTCTAATTAGACACAGACATGCTTGAAGAAGTAGGCGTTTCATGGCCAATACGAAATCCACTGTATCTTCCAAATGTACACGATCGAACTGCCTTGCCATTCCAGACGCCTCTGATGTTCCCTTTCGCTTCAAAATCGCGGACTCGAGCAATTGATGGACTCGTGCCGCCGCCATCGTCACAGTCCTCGAAATCAACATTCGGCATGTCCCAGAACCCAGAGCCTCGCCGTAGGCCACATTCAAATTTGCCGCCAATTTCACAGCTTCCAAAGCCGACAGTCGGTACTAGAGGCAATGGAGCTGCGAGTATATGGAATGACTCCTTCGCGTCGTTAAGTGATCGACCTGACGATGTCAACGTGGACACCTGGTTTACCGAAGGGACTACATCTAATACAACTGGTGGCGTGGCAAAATCCGACTACACATATACGTGTTCTTATCCTTCTAGGACAGCCCCGCCTTGGTTAAACAACACACCGCACTATGAGCGGGTTAATAGCGCAGATTGGGATGACCAGCAGCCAAGGAAGCAGAAGGAGAGGCGGATGGTGGTAACACTTCAAGACGACCAGTTCGGACAAATCATCGAGGCCATTAGCCCCCCAAAGCGAACTTGGGAATTGCCAAACAGATTTGGGAGTCGTCCACCAACTGCCCACGCCTACTATCCACCGAAAATGAGAGATCATCCGCCCATCAATCGCCCTACTTCAGCCGCCATGGCACGTACGTCATCTTATCCTGACTTCAATAGTATACTGAGGAAGTCTTTAAAGATTCCATCGCCTGACAAGCAGTACTCGAACATATCTGCCAAGGATAAGCCATCTGTAACGTATCATCCATCGTTCTCTAGCAATAAGGAGAATTTCCCTCCATCAGAGTCTCGTTTGCCTACACCTTATCCACGCGCCAACCGTGATCCGACCCCCAATCCCTTGGCTCAGAGGCTACCGAAATTCCAATCGGATGTTTTAACAAGGAATTCCTCTTCGCTATTTTCAAATTATTCCCAGTTCGAACTCAACAGCGCGCTACCTCTGCGGACTGAGGTTGGCAAAAGCATGTCTGCGCATGCACCTTCCACTGGCGGTAATGTCAAGGGCAAGAAAGAAGGTATAACAAGCGTCTCACCGGGAGATGTTGTCCACGACATTCTCAATGATGATAGTCCTCTGTTAGATGTGAGCGGCGGCTCTGGTGCGACCCAAAAGCCCTACCTGAAGGATGACATCAAATATGCGTACGGCATGCCCAAGAGTGTCACAGAACTTGTGGAAGTCATAGATCTTGATGCTATCGACGGTGATGGCGACACAGACGCCTCACCAGCCAAAAATAAGCTCTCACCGTTCAAGCTCAATCACAAGTCCGGCATGTCAAGCATCGACAGCACCGGGCGACTCGAACAGCAGCTATTCAGTGCCCTTGGTGAAGAGCTTGGTAGCTTTGACCATCAGATGGACACGGCAGATATGGGACCCGAGCTGACAGAAAGGCTGGGAGGGACAATGCATTCTGACGCGGTGCTGAATTCGTCAGCAAATGAGTTTGAGCCTGCAGTGAAGAGGAAGAGGCAGGGCACGCTAGGTGGGGAGAGAGATAAAAGCCCGGTGAGCAAGAAGAAGGGTGGGAAGCTGGAGATTTCAGTGGAAGCAGAGGTTGTGCCGCAATTGAGGGAAGAATGAGGTAACGGTTTTTGAAGGATTCGTTTGACCGTATGGTGACCTGGAGCTTCGCTGAAGAGTAATTAAATATTACTGCTTGTGCTGTATAATCAAGAGGATGGGAGAGGTATTGGATTAGATAAGTAGCGTGCTTTTTGAAGTAGCTCAATGGATAGTGTTGAGAATAATATTTACACATAAAAAACACGATGAGTTAGGAAGAACAGACCATAATTCAAGACTCTAGGAAATTGACTCCTGTCTGGTATCTGATGTGAATCCTGCAAAACGCCGTCGCATGTTCAGAGTGTGATTGGAACCGGAAAAAAATGTCAAGCAGCGACCACTGCGCACCACATCTGCGTCTTCCCATACCCTGCCAAATGCAATGTCTCAACGAAATCCCTTGGAGGATATCCCACTTCCCTCAACGCATCGTCAATACTCCTCCGCTTCTCTTCCGATGTATGAATATTCCGCCCTCTTCCCGTCTACTTATACTGCGGCACGCCCTGCGGGGGCGGCCCATATCCCGGATGCCCTTGCTGGCCACCATGCATCATGACAGCCTGGCCCTGAGCACCACCGCCAATCTGCTGCTGCACATCGGGCCGATACTTGACGTCTTGCCAGAAATTGCAAATGTGGCAGCCGACCTCCTTGTACGGCTTCAGGCTGAAGGGGATCACGGGTACGAAGCAGAAGGTGAACCATTCCCTGTGAGGAGAATCGCGGGTTAGTCGATGGTCAGGCTTGTGGAGGGGAGGTTGCGGCTGAGTGGATAGGGGGGAGTTGGGGGGAGGACGAACCAACGCTTCATTACTCTGCCGCTCATGTTACCGCAGTTCTGACATTGTACCGTGATGTGTTCTGCCCCGGCGAGCTTGGATGTAAAGGCTGCATGCGGGTTAGCTACAGGGTCTAAGGGCTACGCGCTCTCCCTTCAAGGGCCTTGGAGGGAGGCTACTCGGATGTGTAGGGAGGCGTACTATGTGTTCCGCAAGTAAAGAAGAAGAACATGGTCGCGGATACAGGCGGCTCTGTCGCGCTGGAGTTTGTATGTGGGTCTGCTGTTGCTGGGTGGAGGGCGTGTGGAGAAGGGATGTAGTGTGCGCGTGAGGCTGGTGGAAGGGGTTGCGGCTTGTTCGGGTTCTGTGCGCCGGTTCGCTAGATATGTGTATTGTCGCGCAAAAAAATGGGGAGAGTGGAAGTATGTTTGAGGTAGTCGCAGCAATGAATAAGAGGCAATGGTGCGGCGAGGACAGTGTTCAAACATTCGCATTGGCGCCGAGGAAGCTGCGTCATCATATCATCTCAGCCACACTTGGCTCGAGCTTGACAGGGCTAGCTATGCAGATCAAGGTGTTGGGGGCGGTCCGCAGTCACTTGATTTCAATGGCAACATAAAATCGAGGAAGGGTCGTACAAATATCAGCATAAACGCTTCATTATGGTATCGAACAGCCTCCATAGTCATTTTGTGGAAAGGAGACTCGTGACTGTCGTTATGAAATCAAGACCGCATGGCCGCCTCATCAGGCGTTCATGGTGACACGGTAGCACCTCGATCGCCTCTTGGAATACCAACACCTGCCATGCTGCGAGAAAGAAAGCCGTTGGAGTGGCACACATGGCGAGAAAAGGCCTGAGCTGTTCTAGAACCTAACTTGAGATGGAAACCATGCCTCGGAGAATCTATGTCGCTTTGAATGGGAAATGGTGGTGAAGCCAAAAAGGACAAGGCACTCTAACCCAGTCGCATCAGCCTACTGGGTCTTGAAGAGCAGGATGGCGCAGTGTCCAAGGTAGAAGTAGATGAAGTGCTTCGTCTCTGCGCAGGCATTAGTCACGGGCCGCCAAGTAAACAATTGCCGCGAAGTAACGAACCGTGGGTTACGAAGCTGCCAAAGTTTCTACCCACAATGCAGTGCCATGTGGCGCCCTTTCGGCTGTCGAACTGTGCACAAGTCAGTTTGTATGTGGCCAAAAATACATGTAAGTAGCCTTACCTCTTTCTTGATGAACTGAGCAATGTCCTTGACCGCTAATTTTAGCACAAGTCCTCGAGCATAGAGATGCAAGTGACGGATAGGAATAGTCTAGACCCACCTTCTCGATGGTGAACTGTTCCATGGCCTGCTGTGCTACGAGATGTCAGCGTTTCAGTCAGCCGCAAATGGATCTTGTTGAGCGTACCGACTTCAATGGCCTCACTCTGCATCTCTTCGCTCTAGTATATACTAGTTAGAAAGCACAATGCCGGAGACAAGTGCAGAGTTATACCATATCTGCGCTCTTGATTTGAGCTGCGCAAGACAATGTCAGCTCGTGCTTCAGGCATCTAGTTCGGCATAAACATAGGGGTCTCACCTTCCTGCTTGTGGGTATCCGACTTCTCGCTTGCCATGGTGCCGAATGGAGTGCTTTTAGGGTTAAGACTAGTAGAATGGAGGACGCTCTGGGAGTAGGCTGAATCTTATATCGTTGAAATGTGTAAGGCTGCGTCTTCGTTGTAAGCTTGTGTCGTGTGTTTGAGCTTGGAGCCGCTCGGCTGGAAAAGACCGAGCGAGCGGCCGCATCGCTAGCGTGCACTAGTGCTAGCGTGGGCCTGCTGTCTTGACAAAATTTTGGGACGCGAACTTTCACTGCCATGACGGCCACTTTTCTTGTGACACCACAACACCGCAGCTGAGCACGTCGCGGCTCACACTTTGAGTGGATGGCCATGGAGTCGTCGCGTATCTTTGTGCGCGGACTGCCACCCAAGTTCACCGAAGATGACGTGCGCAAGCATTTTGCACGGTTCCCCATTACCGACGTCAAGTTCTTCCCGCACCGTCGCATAGGCTATGTCGGCTACAAGACGCCTGAGGATGCTGCAAAAGCAGTCAAGTACTTCAACAAAACATTCATCAAGCTCACCAAGATCTACGCAGAGATTGCGCGGCCTGTAAGCCCATTGCAACTCGGAGCTCAATGAACGAGCGGGGCTAATACGCTCGCAGATCGCCGACAAGGAGCTTCCCAAGTCACGACGCCAGCAAAAGGCCGAGAGAAGCGCGCCAAGAGACGACGCGTACAAAGCACCACGGCAGGAGAACGAGCTGAAGCGGAAGCGAGACGAGGCTGAGCAGGACCCAAAGCTGAAGGAGTTCCTCGAGGCCTACCAACCGCCCTCCAAGACCACTATATGGACCAATGGAGACACACAGGGACTTGACACACCAGCTGCTGCAGAGGATGCTGTGCCAGCCGTTGCCATTCCCGAAGACGAGAGCGACAATGAGTACCAGGTCATCACAAAGAAGGCAAAGACTGCAGCTGCACCTGCACAGCCGCCTGTCGACGACCAGCCCATTGCCAAGGCCGACAGCACAATGGTAGTCGAGGAAGATGTGGTCGAGGCTGGCGAGGCAATGGAAGACGTGCAAGAAGCGCCTGTAGCTGAGCAAGGGCCTATGACCGATGCAGACTGGCTACGTTCTAGGACCAATCGTGTCTTGGAGTTGGTTGAGGATGACGAGGATCCATCGGCTGCAGCACCGCCAGTGAGAGCGCCATCAATAGAAGCCCAAACTGAGGAGCACCTATCGCCAGAAGTGGTCGATGAGCAGGCGGGAGCGGAGCAACCGGTAGATCTACAGGCCGATGTCGCCGCCCCATCCGAGGAAGAGGAAGACAGAATACGCGAGACTGGTCGCCTCTATCTGCGAAACCTGCACTTTGAGGTTACAGAAGATGAGCTCCGAGAACACTTCTCAAAACACGGAGTTCTGGAAGAAGTAAGTCCATGTTTTCTTTCTTTTTGAACGCCCGTGCAATGATGAACGTCAAGATAGGGACAACTGATGCTTAGGCATTTGAGGTTGACTTGTGAGAGTATTTTAGTAGATGTCTCTCTAATCTGATAGTGGCACATGTTGTTTTTGTTACATGCGAGGTTTCTTTGAGCGAACCCTGCTGACCACTACAGGTTCACGTGCCGCTGAAGAAATCTGACGGTAAAGGCAAAGGCTTTGCCTTTGTGCAATTCAAAGATCCCAGCCAGGCTGTAGAAGCGTACCTTGACAACGACAACACAATTTTCCAAGGCCGACTCCTCCACATCATCTCTGCCAAAGCAAAGAAGGACACAAAGCTTGACGAATTCGAAATATCGAAACTACCACTGAAAAAACAAAAGGAAATTCGACGAAAACAAGATGCAGTCAAAGCTACCTTCAACTGGAACTCACTGTATCTCAATGTAATTCAGGCCCATAATCTCCGTGCCGAGTATGTTACTAACTTCTCCAGGCTGATGCGGTCATGTCTACCGTTGCGAGCCGTATGGGTATCAGCAAATCTGAGCTACTTGACCCTACATCGTCGGACGCTGCGGTCAAGCAGGCTCATGCTGAGACACACATAATCCAGGAAACCAAGTCGTACTTTGCTCAGCATGGTGTTGACCTCGAGGCTTTCCAGAGAAGCGCGAAAGGGGACCTCGCCATCTTAGTCAAGAACATTCCCCATGGAGTAACTCCAGATGAGCTCCGGAAAATGTTCGAGGAGCATGGAACAGTCTCCAAATTCCTAATGCCACCAACGGGCATGACTGCGATCATCGAGTTTTCCAATGCGGCCCAAGCAAAAACTGCCTTCATGTCCTTGTCGTACCGGAAAATGAAGGACTCCATTTTGTATTTAGAAAAGGCGCCCAAAGATTTATTCAAAGATCCAGGTGCGATTGTCAACTTACCCCAGCCAGTTTCGTTGGACAAGCCTCCGACAAAGCTCTCTGCGACAGACCTGCTTGAAGAAACTGCAGAATCCGAGTCAGCAAACACTGCTACTCTATATGTCCGAAATCTCAACTTTACAACGACGACCGAGCGCCTAACTGAAGCCTTCAAACCCTTATCTGGCTTTCGTAGTGCCAAGGTCAAGACGAAGATTGACCCAAAGCGAGGCGTATTGTCCATGGGTTTTGGCTTTGTTGAATTTATCAGTCCTGAGACAGCTTCGGCGGCTCTCCGGACAATGGACGGGCACGATCTTGAAGGGCATAAGCTGCAGATCAGAGGGTCTCACAAGGGCGCTGACGCTGCCGAGGAGCGCCGAAAGGACGATGCGGCAAAGAAGGCAGCAAGCACAAAGATTCTTATCAAGAACTTGCCCTTCGAAGCGAGTGTAAGTTCCCTTAATCACTTTTATAAAGCGCGTGCTAAATTAAGGTGCAGAAAAAGGATGTGCGCGCCCTCTTCACCCCTTACGGCCAACTTCGGTCTGTCAGGGTACCCAAGAAGTTTGATTCGTCCTCGCGTGGGTTTGGTTTCGCTGAGTTCACCACGAAACGCGACGCCGTAAACGCCATGAACGCCCTGAAGAATACCCACTTGTTGGGTCGCCGCTTGGTTCTGGCCTTTGCGGAAACCGAGTCAGACGACCCTGAAAAGGAACTGGAGAAGATGCAACAGAAGGTGGGGGCCCAGGCCAACAAGGTTGCCCTGCAACGCCTCACAGCAGGTGGTCGCAAGAAGTTTAACGTTGCAGGCACTGATGACCTAGACGAATGAGAATGAGCGCGAGCGCGAGCGTGTTCTGGTAGGAGTAAATCTTGAGGTTGGCGCGACACCATCAGGTAGTGTCGTCCTTGACGCCATCCCTTGCTTTCCTTACTAAGGAAGCGGGGCCCGCCCTTCGCCGCGGTATACTCAAAGCAGTAGCGCTATGACACCCAACCGCATGAGCGCTATATCTAGGTCACCGCTTTCTAAGCCCCGACAGGATATTCCTACAGTGGACTGAATCAATGGGCATGGCCACCACACCGCGTTTCAGATTACTCTAGAACATGGGGAGTAAGGCAACTACAAACGAGACGTTTGTCGATCAAACACACTCGACTCACGTAGTTTGTTGTTCGCGACCACTGACATTCATTCTTGCCCAAAGCATTCCGTCCTGGTTCTCCCTCGCACACGTCCAATCAGATGACGCTTGATCAGATGGCAGTCGCCCGTATGCCCTTGCTCCCTCTACTAACCACGCAATGTTTACCATTCCAGTAGGCGAAGGAATTGCGAGCAAAGTAATTACTTGGACGAGAAGCGAAATGGCGGTATTTTGGCGACAACGACGGGCAAAACGAAAGCGTGTTAATCTAATCTTGTGGTAATCGCCATGTTACCCTGTTGACTGATGCCATGCCCAATTCCAGTATAGCGGGTCCCGTATCGTACCCATCAGTCGGACTGCCCTGGGAGGACGGCAAATCCTGCCTGCCTGTCTGCCAAGCAGGCCTCCTACCTGAGGGTCGGTCATCTGAACCATACCTTTATATCATTACAAACTATCTGCATACCTCTAGCATTGCCACATACTCAGATACATTCTCTTCGTTCACAATCCTCAGTCACTCATTGCTCCAACTGCCCTAACGTTCCTTCCATTTCTGCCTCAGCCGTCATTCTTACCCTTATCATTCCTTTCGTCAGCCTTCCGTTGCATACCATACCATAGCCTGTTATGGAACCCCAACATCAACAGTCATGTGTGCTAACGGCTGACGACCCAGCCTTGGGCAATACACCAGACGAATCCGCATCATCACAACATCGAGGCGTCCTCCAAGAACGGTCTACTAACTGGCCACATGAGTACAACACCACCACTAACTCCCCACAACTGAAGCAATCTCGCAGCCCAAGCCCAACAGAGAATGCATACCAACGGCGGCCTGCTCCCCCGGGCAGCTATTTCACAGGCAATGTGCACGCACATAACATTGGCCTTGCGGGATTTGGCGTCGAAAGACCGGAGAAGCAGATACGGTATGAACTCGAGCTGCTGTACAAAATGCTTGACCGGTCCGAAAAGTACCAAAAATATAGAGAGAAGCAGCCCATGCTCTCGCCCAAGGAGTTCATGGCCAGGGAGGCGGCGGAGAAGAGAGCGGCAGAGCAACGGGGGACCAAGGACGAGAAGGAGAAGAGTGTTTGGCCTGAGTTCTTGGAACATGCTTTCTGGAGAGGTACGTGATTTGTTGCTTTATTGTGACATCCAGCTACGTGGTGTCCATTTGAACATCCATTTTGCATAATCTTCATCCTCTAGAGCTCTTCGAGTGCAATATTTGTATCATTTCTATACACCCTACTGAGAAGTACGCTGCAGCACTTGTAAAATGGCCGCCAATGGGCCGGAAGAAGTTTATGCTCGAGGGGCAACTGCGAGGCCGCAACGAACTGATCCAAGATTCAATCTACAAGGACACTGGGATCAGGCGGTGTCGCAAACAGGTGTCCAGTCACCTCCAGGTGTTGAAGCAACATCTTCGAGATCAACAGGCTGGTGAGTAATTTCCCTCTTGCGCATCGTCCTTGCTCCAAATGGCTACCTTCTGGTCACGACTGGGCGGCCACTATACATGTACGATTAGATCTTCAGTCTCAGGGCTTCACGGAGTTTGAAGGAGCTATGACAGGCTTTTATGGTGGCTTTGAAGCTGCTCGCTGCTTTGCTTTCCGAAAGGGTTATGCTAGGGTTTAGCAAATAAGGCTGACGAAACACGGTAGTGCTTCATTATATGGCCACTAAAGAAGACGATAAGAAACGCCACCGCGGGAGCGAATCCTCTCATGCATATCATATGGCCCATGCGCGTGGCCGCCATCACCCGCAGCGTGCCACTTCCACATCTAAATACGACTATCATGCTTCCACACCGCAGTTTTGGTCACAGTATGGTGCTATGCAATCAAACCTCACGCTGGGGGCGGGTCTGATCTCAGCGTCGCCGTATGCGATTACGGACTTTACTATGCAAGTTGGAGACGATGATCAGCCAGTGCATTTTTTGACGCAGTTGCCATCCACTGGTCGAAATCCCGACTTGAATGTCGCTGACACTGAATCATGGCGCCGACAATACCCAGAGTTTGACTTCCTCCAATCGCAGACACAGGAGTGGACGAAGACGGATCGGAAGGTGCTGGTTTGTGACGCTTCTATCAAAGTAATGACCGAGGCGCGACCAAACGCTTCTCTAGAGATCATCTTCAATCTTCACTCGCAACGCGACCTCTCAGTATTCGATTCCCTAGAATGTACAACGCGGTTCTACGACAGCGGTGATATCGCACCAGACCCACACGACCGAAAGGAATATCGTGCACCTTGCGAGTACAGACCAGATCCGCATGGTCCCAGCGGAAGCTTCCAGATTGCCTTCGGTTCAAGGTTCTGGGTTAACCGAATGGGGAAGTATCAGGCCATGAGACACAAAAATGAGAGCGGAATCAGTAGGTCATTGCTACGCTTAACGGCAACTCAAGATGTCTACGGAATCAAGCCTGGTACAGGAGAGGCGCAATGTGTATTGACGATCCTTTGGAGATTTTCGCAGACCAGGAGCTCTGCTGAAGTGGGCAGTATGACATGGCGAGCTGTCAGCTTTGGTAATTGCAATGCTGCTGCCGCCGAACAAAAGTGGATAAAGCAGGAGGACTACATGAACACAAACGTAGACGATATCACCGGCGGCCACGAGGAGGTAATGGATAGCTCGGCCTCGGACCCAATCGAGGCCTCGCTCTACCATCAACTACCGTTGGACTTCCAGCATCCACATACCAACCATCACACATACGCGGTCCAGTCTTCCCACTCACTTCACCCTCCTGCGCTTTCTCTCGATACTCTAGCCTCTATGCCCCCAGACCTGGAGAACCACAGTGCCTCAGCACCCACCACAGCTACCGCGACTGATTACTCCCAGCAAAACCTCGCCCTTTCACATAGCCAAGATGGCGTGCCCACGTATTCGCACGACAACGATTTTGACTTTAATGGCGGGCACATTACCATTACCGGTAATTTTGATTCTGCTATCAACCTCTCCGGCTTCGACAGCTTTGCGAGTCAGGGAAGCGGGCTAGAGGGACTGCATGCACTTGCCGGCCTTGAAGGAGACGGCTTTGCTGGATTGGGTCTGGCGGTCAATGCCAACAACGAGTTAGTCACTGTGAGCGATGGTATGCCAGATCCCACAGACATGGCTTGCTACTCCACAAAGCCAAACTGGAATCACACAACCCTGATCTCTAGTCTGGAGAACGCAGCAGAGCAATACCACCCCTTCCTTTCCCACGACAGTCACGGCCAAGCCACTCAAGGTCATGAGGGACTACCACGCCACGATGCCTACCACGCGACTAGCCATGCAGAAGAGCTCGTTGCGCACGGATTGCACGACGCGCATGTTAACCTCAATCCGGGCCTCTGGAATTTACAAAGCCCTTTTCATGAAGATACGGGGAGTGGTGCGGTCGGCGGAGTGGATTGCAGAAAAGACCAGACGCATGGGCTGGGCCTAGGAGTGCTGGAGTTGATTGAGCAGGACCACAGGGCACGCGGGTATTGAGTTCCCACTCTGCGTTGAAAAGTGGTAGTCAGGCAGATGTGATGGGTTGGTGGTGTTACGACGATACGACTTGTACGTTTGTTCATGTTGATGATTGATGATAGGGATAGAAAGGGTTTGAGGTGTAGGTTCGGGGATCAGTAATGGTAATTTGAAACATTATTATTCCTTACAGCCCTGTTAGAATTTTGGTGTTGTTGGACTTGTCTATCAGTTTTCATTATTGCGATAATGTTTGCTGGCGCCGAGTTAACGTAAGGCTGTGCCGGCAAAGCCGATCCAGGCACCTCAGCCTGATCCAGCCGCCGCATGCCCAAGAAATAGTGAAGGACGCGCACGGGCCAGGCTGCATGCATGGGAGCGAGGAGATCCTATGTTCTCTACCAATCGTTGATGCGGCGGAGCCGGATCATGCACCGTCAGCGGCTTGAGAGGGTCTCATCTTGCATCCTCAGGCACAGCTTGTGGAAAAAGGCTGCAGGACAACGGGCACCTGAGACCTTACTTCCTGACCAATGATGAAGATGGGGCTGACTGGACTAGTCCGGTATTTATATCAGCCTTCCCTTCTTCTGTCGCACCTGCTTTCCATTAATCAACCTTCACTTTGATCTTTATCCCCGTTCTGCACCAATCTCATCAACACTTCCCTGTCTGGGGACAACAAAACCTTGCGTTGACCAGGCGCGAAGTCACGGCTTCGCGCTGGCCTCATTCCAACAGACCACAATGATCATCTAAACTACTATCCCTGGGTCCCCCAATCGCCATCCTTATGGCCAGACTGTCCACTTCCCACTGACTCGTTCTTCTCGGACGCCACATTGGCCGAAAGCAATTTTGGTCTTGACAATGTCGATTTCTCGGCTCTACCGGATTTGATGATACCTTTCACCCTCGAATCGCCTTCGGTACCGCAAGCCGCCCTGTTTCCTGAGAGTGGAGGCTTCGACTATATTGGCGCTGCGCCTGGAGTATATTCGCAGAGTCATGATACCCGTTGGTCGCCGCCTCTGTCTCTCACTTCAGATGTTTCTTCCTTCGCCTCAACTACTCCCGAAAGCCACCCGCCAAGCACAACTCCCGCAGGTTCTGACACCTCATCCTTACCAATTGAGCGTGCAACACCGAAGTATGCTTGTAACCAACATGGCTGCTCTAAAATGTTCACTGGGCAAAAGCAACTCAAGAGCCACTTGAGAGGGCACAAGACTTTCGACTGCGACGTCTCGGGTTGCCATGCCAGTTACCCTCACCCAAAGTCTTTGCGCGAGCATAAACAGAGCAAGCACGAAGGAAGAAGGTACTTCTGCAACCTTTGCGGCGAGAGCGTGGCTCAGAAGAAAAACCTTAAGAGACACAAGGAAATGAAACACAAATAGACTTTGTCCAAGTCCCTATTTCGAGTCGCGCAGCAGCATCTCGACTCAGATCCGAGAACGAAAGACGATAATTTATGGACTACTCTGCCATTTGAGGAAGCGATTGTAGAAGAGATCGGCAACAAAAAAAAAGAATGCACCACTGTCCTGTCACTCTTTGAGGATCATGTGGAAGCACGATAAAGCGATAACGTATACTACCGCGTCGCGGCTGACCAAGGGCGTCGTGTATGGGCCTTCCAGTCCCTCTTATTCGAATAGTTTGAGTGATTAAGAGGGTCTAGAAGGCCCACACACGACGCACTTAATCAGCCGCGACGCGGTAGTATATTTATCGTGACATACGTTTAAAACCACGCCGCATCTCTGGATATCCAGGAAGTTTGATGATCTTCTACCGCGCAAGCGGATTCTGATTAGAATCTGAACGCCTCTGTTTGATTCCAGATCAAGAACATGAACTTGTGAGAGAGAATACGGGGGCCATGAAAGGCCGTGCGAGGATTTCACTGAGGCAGTCAGAACTGTGGTGACACCGACACTCAAACCGGTGGCACCACACCATGCTGTCTGGGTGTAATCGAAGTGATACGAGACATCAATAATGTCTGGTTGATCGACTTCTCCGTGAACACTTTACTCCTGGGAGTGATACAAGACGTTTTTGACGTCTCGTATCACTCCAAGGAGTAAAGTCTTGACGGAGCATATTCTGTGACGTCACAAGGTCTGGTTCTTGATAGGGTATCAATGGAAGGTTCTAGGGTCTTTGGACTCACCAACAGTCCTTGACTCTATACGTTTATTCCTTATGTGACACAGTATGAGACGCCGGCGATGGTGAGTCGACCGATGATTGATGGCGGTATGCCAGTTACATTCTACCCACGGAGGCCTTTTGAGAAACTGGTCCCACTAGATTGGTATCATTTCGGGGTTCCATCGTTTAGGGATGCTGTTTATTTTGCTTAAGATCCTAAGCGCTTATTTATTAGCAAACTCAAAGGTCAGGAAGGAAGTGTGGGTCTGGTAGTGGACTCCAAGCTAGGGAGATGAAAAGCTTGCGATATGGTATTGAACGTTGGTATTTTTTGACTTATTTGGAAAGAATTTTTAAAGCTTTTGATGAGGAGAACTAGTGTATTAAAGTAGAACATATGAAGCGGATTACAATCTTTGTATCTTTGAACAATATTGCCAGATGCTGAAACCAAAAAAAAATGATGCAATCGACCTTAAAAGCCCTGTTCTTGTCAAAGACAATTGGGTCTCCATGCCCCTGTATTCAGGAGATTTCAGTTTCACAGGAGAAGGTGCAAGTTGTGTAGGAAGCAGGAAAGAATCGACTTTTCTGTAGTTGAGAACAAACTGTCATCTATGCCACTACTATAGAAGCAAAAGGAAGATCAAGTGCGTGCAAAACTAAGTCTCTACCCTACCCATAGCTCCATGCAAGTCGTGGTTGATTCGATATGGTACCGAACGCTGAATTCGGTATGGTAGGCGCCACTATAGTGTTGGCTATACTCGAACACGCAATCGAGGACGGAAGTGGCTTCGGGCGGCCATGTGGTTGACAAGTAGTCCACGCACCAACTAGCCGAGACAAATGGTTTGACACATTAATTGAGCATTGGCAGAACCCTGGCCTCACTCCTTGCCAATACACTGATGTTGGAATACTGTGAAGGACTTAATTTTCATACCGTATGTTTGGACGTCACTAGGCCCAAACGGAAGCGAGCATTCCAATGCAACCTCAACCAAACTATCATTTCCCAAATACCACAGCATCGTCATCCAAAACATCGCTTCGATTGCCTGTACGAAGTACTATCTCAAACAATTGTCATAATCTCAACGTAAAGCTACTTCAATCCACGCGTCAAGTCAGCAAACGCGTTGTCGCGCAATCACATGCAGGATAGCCCCGCCAAATAACAACTTCAATAAACGAGCGCTCACCCCACTCCTCGCTATGGGCTCGGCAGGAGACGATTTACGAAGATCCTTGATTGTACCTTCTACTTTACTTCGTGCTCCAAGTATGGCAGCCAATTTGGTCTCAGAATCTCAACCGGCCGGATTGGCAAGGTTGAGAGACCATTTGCAAGCGAAAGACAAGGCTGAGACTCTCAACATGGAGATCGATTACCCAGCCCAGCCGGCCGCACTGTCCTTGGCCCCTTCCGCCGACGACATCTCCAAGAATGGCATCTACAAGCTCGATGATTTTGTGAAACCCTATGAAGAGGAACATTCGGCTCAGATGCGTGCCCGGGATGCAGCGAGTGCCAGCAAGAACGCACCACCTGCCAAGAAGATCAAGACGAGTGAGAACATACCACCGTTGAAGCCTGTGGCTGTTGGTGCTCGATCATCTAAGCACACCATCTTGCTTCATGAAAAGTACCAGGCGCTTGGCATCCCGCAGCCTCTCTTCACTTACGGAGGAAGCAGCGAGAATGGATGGAATGTTGAAGTCAGTTTTCCAGGCCTGAATGTAGACGAGTTGCAAGGACTTCGTGATGGGGTCTGGTACAATAGCAAGCAAGAGGCGAAAGAGGCGTTGAGTAAGAAAGCTTGGGAGATTCTTGAAGAGCTAGAGAAGGAAGGTAAGGTCAGCAAGGCTGGAAAGGCAAAGAGAAAGAATGCTGCTGGGTCGGCGCAGCAGGACAATGAGAAAGAACCTAGTACAAACTATGTTGGTCAGCTTCTTGGTATGCATCTTATATCTAATCACCTCGCAAACTTATATTAACAACGAACAGAGTTTCAACGCTCTATCTCCTCTGCCCAGCCAACATATACCGATTACAGCGCTGGCACCCTCTTTGCATGTCTCCTCACCATCGAAGGCCGCGCCGAGCCCTTCGGCTCTCTAACATCACTGCACTCAACCAAGAAGAGCGCTCGTCAAGAAGCCGCCCGCCACGCCGTCGAGTACTTCAAAGCCCAAGGTCTCTGGCCCGAAGACTGCACATCCGTCGGCGGCATCAAGAAGAAAAAAGCCCAACCACCGCCTCCCAACACACAGCCCCTTTCCCAAGAAACCACCACTCCAAGCACCACTCCCCAAGCTACTTCGTCGTACGCCCAGCAAGTCGCCCACCTCGCCGTCACGCTCTCCCTCTCCACCCCAGAATGGCACTACACGCCGCACCCGTCAGACAAGGACTTCCACACCGTCAGCTGCTTCTTCCGCAACGCCGGGCCGCACGAAGGCCCCATCGGCGAAGTCCGCAACGTCTTCGGCAAGAAGAAGGCCAAGGAAGAATGTGCCCGGCTGACCCTCGCGTACCTGCAGGAAGTCCACCGGCAGAGGATGGAGTATGGCAGGTTGTTGATTCAGGGTGTGCGTGGTGGGGAGAGCGCGCTGGGTGTTGCGGCGGGGAAGGAGGCGGATGGGGAGGGGGAGGCTGCCAAGGCGCAGAAGCAGTTTGTCACAGAGATGGGTGGGGAGAGTGAGGGGGAGGAGATTGAGGATGGGGTGGAGGGTATGAAGGCTTGATTTGGAGAGTAGGCATGATGGTGGAAATGGTTATGGTATTTTAGTCTTGACGTTTGGCGTTGGCGTTATGTTGCGAGCGGCATGGTGCTTATGTTATGGAGTCATGGCATGGGGAGGGTATGGACCTGGATATTCATAACGGCTTCATGATGGATTTACGCAAGGATGCATTATGAGTACACTGCTACGACATGAACACTATCAGTATCGAGTTGAAGAGGGAATACACATATACCCCTCATCACTTCAGTACTAAATCACCATCAAATATCGTCTCACAGATTCACAGACATGCAAGACTGGACAAGAATTGAAATCTTCATTCGCCCATCGTTGAGCCCCCTTTCGAGCGAAGCTACCATGTACAGCTAATCAAGACAGAAAGGCGGGAAAAGGATATCGAAAAGAGGGCATTCATATCGTGGAAACGAATGATCAAGCTGTGAAAGAAAAGCAACAGAGTCTGTTATGGACGTCCCAACCGACAGTTTGTTGCAGCAATGGCGCGTCAACGGTCATTCGCATCTACAGGCCGTACTCCTGCTTCATTAGCCTAGGCTCGGGCGAGAAGGAAGGAGATGCCTAGGAAGAAGCAGCCTCACTCTTCCTCTTACTCCGATCGCGCTTCTCCTTCTTCGCTCCCTTCTCATGGGTCGCCGCGGCTGCAGCGTTCTCCTTATCGCCCTCAGCCTCCGCATTCCGGGTGGAGCGGTTGCTCTTGCTCTTCTTCTTCCCGCCCTGCTCTTCAGGAGTGGGCTCCGGCTGTGATGAGGCTGCAGGCGCGGGTGCAATGGGCTGGGGTGCTGCTTTCTTTTTCTTGTCTTTCTTTGCTGGCGTCTCAGGAGCAGCAGAAGCTGGGGCTTGGGCCGCAGTGCGCGATGAGGGCAGTGGGACGGGCGTTGCACCGCTTCCGGCCGGTGCGATGGCTTGGAGGGAGGTTCCATTTACGGCATGGGTCTGAGCAGTTTTCTGGCGCTTTCGGGAGGTTTTTGCAGGAGGCGAAGGTGCTTTTGGAGCAGGCGGTGCCTCGTCAAACTCGTCAATTGAGGTGGCATCTGAGTCGCCGCCGGCATCAGCTTCAATCTCGGCCTCGGCTTCGTCAGACGCTTCCTCGTCCTCGTGCAGGTCGGCAACCTTTGCGCCGCTGTTGGCGACATACTCGGCCATTTCGAGCTTGTACTCCTCCATGGAGTTGCGGTAGGACGCCTTCCATTGCTGTGGTACGTTAGGCAATGTCTTTTCTTTGCAGAGGAGAATCAAGACTCACCTCCTTCTCTTCTTCAGGCAGCTCGTTCCACCTCTTGTTTACTTCAATCTGGACCGCATTCTTCTCAATGGTCTGACCGGGGGCAAGTGCAGCCTCCAGGTCGGCCCTCACAATCGGTCGCGCATGCTGGTGGTACAGAAAGGCCGCGGTAAGAGGCTTCCTGGGGGCATTGGGATCCCTCTCCTTCTTCTCGCGCTTGCGCTTCTTGCCCTTGCCGTCTGCCGCAGGGTTGGGCTGGTGGGCCGCATTGATGACCTGCGTCACGCCAGTGGCAGCAGTCGTGGCAGCTTCCATGGCGGCGCTGGCAGTGGCGGCAATGGTAGAGGGAATCTGGAGCTTGTCGAGGTCGCCGTCTTCGCCAGCCAGGATGGAGGCCGTGTGCTGCATGTATGCGCGCAGCAGGTCATTGAGGCCATTCTGGACATGAGTGAGGCCGCCTTGCAGATTGCTGAGCGCGACGATGACCTGGTGGTACGAATATGTGTAAGCGTTGTGATCAAGACTAAGACTGGTGTTTGCCCGCGACTGTTGTCGTCGTGGCTCTCGCGTCTTGGAGCGCGACTTTGGCCGCAGCGCAGGCAAGGGCTTGGGCAAAGATGCCATGGCCGAGTCGCGTACATGAGGCGATCACAGCGATATAAGACAGGAGCAGTGGCACTGGCGACGGGGCGCGATAATGCGCGCTGGCCGTGCCCGCTGTGGTGTCATCGCGACAAGACAAGGCGAGGCAGGCGCGTCGCAGCGTCAAAGAAGAAAACATGGATACATACCGAGTCGCGAGTCTTTGTGTACTGCTCAATAGAGACCATCAGCTCACCCGTGTCTTCGCGCTTGGACTTGGGCGCCATGTTCGGCGACGTCGTGGTGGGGGGGTTGAGGTGGGTGTGTTGTGGTGAGGCAAAGTCGCTGGGAGCTGGCGAGGAAGGTGCGCGAGCAGCGCAGTTGTTGGGGGGGCAGTCGCGCTTAAGTGACAGGGCAACTGCGCCCAGCCCGGCCGTGTTTTGGGGACAAGCGGCCATTCTGGGGGGCTCCCACCAGCGAAACTGCGCCATTCTTGCAGCCCGTCTGTTTACTTTTCGCGCCCACCACCTCCCCCCGCGCTGACACCCCATCGCTGTACTGCCTGCCAGCATACTGACATCTTCCATGATTCCTGTTCCTAAGACTCTTCTGAGATTCTCCGACGTCCTTGACATCCTTGACATCCTTGAAATCCCTAGACATTCCTCTCAGATTCCTCTTTGCAGCGCGTTGCATTACCCCAAGCACGGTCTCTCTGATCTTGTGCAGCGTCGACTGCCTATACGAGCGGCGGGGACGCGCCCAAGCTCGCCGGCGAATTACTGGCAGCTGCCCTCCTCTGCCTACCACGGCTGCGCAGAGTGCTGCTGATGCACGCTGCCCTTTGGGCATCATCTGCAGCAATCATTCGAGCCCCTCCATCAAGCAAGCTGCCACTTGGTCTTCTTTGCGCCTGAGATCGACCAGAATGGTGTTGTCGTTATTTGGCTACAACCATCTAGACTCGTGCTCAAAAATATGCTAGAACCAGTTTTAATTATTTGTTCTTGCGTGGTGCCTGCCCTAGTGCACTTTTGTTCTTCTACACAACCGATGATGATGCATACCTGCCCTTGGATTTTCCACGCATCCAGGCAATTTCTTGCCCCTGTTCAAGTCTCGATTACCTATGACACGTTCAGGTTCGACAAAGATCTATCTGTAACCACAATGTAATTTATACAAATCATGTTCCGTGTTCGATCATGGCAACGTCACAGCATCTACTCTTTAAACCTCCCCCCCTCACTCACATCGGGATAAACATCAAACCGCCTCTGCCCGTACAGCGGCACCCCCTTCCGAATTTCCTCAATCTTGCCCGCTTCCAGCTCTTGAACCAAAATTCCCTCCTTCTCATCAAGCTGCTCCAACACCTGCGCATTAGGGTCAACAACCATACTGTGTCCCCACGCATTGTACTCGGCCTGCATATCTCGCGCCGGAGAACATAACCCGACGTATACTTGGTTGTCCGTCGCCCGCGCCCTGGCTAGCAGCTCCCAATGTAGCGCCCCCGTAGTGAGATTGAATGCGCCGGGGTACAACAACAAAAACGCGCCTTTCCGCGCCGCGATGGTAGCGAGTTCCGGAAATCGAACATCGTAGCATATTGCTATGGCTATCTTACCGTACTCTGGCAGGTCAAGCAACGTGATTTTGTTTCCTGGTGACAGCACTTCTGACTCTTTGAATTTGATCTTGCCCGGTATGTCGATGTCGAACAGATGCACTTTGCGGTGCGTCGCTAGCAGCTCGCCCGAAGGTCCGAATGTGAGACTCGTGTTGTATAGCTTCTTCTCGTCCTTTGACCCCTCATCTCGCTCTGGTATGCTCCCTCCCACAAGATATACATTTGCCTCCTTCGCCAATTTAGAAAGTGCGTGGAATGACGGCGATTGTGCTTCGGTGGGCGGGGAAGGTAATAACGTCTCTGCGTACTTGTCAAAGTACTTGGTTCCATATGGCGAGTTGAAGCATTCAGGCAGAACAACGAGCTTTGCGCCCTTTTTCGCGGCTTCGAGGACTTTGCTGCGTGCGTGGGAGAGGTTGTGAGCTTTGTCTGCTCCAGACGCTAGTTGGATGAGGGCGAGTTTGAGCGATTGCTTGAGGAGAGACGCCATGATGTTGGATATGGAGGGCGAGAAATAAGAAGGAAGGTAAGGGTGTGGCCTGACAGATCTTTAAGAATTAATTGAGGGCCAGAAGAGCTTGTAGAGAACTCACAGGTGGTTGAGAGTGGGATGATATGGCCGATGCTTAAGCCGATAAATCGATGTCATCGCCTCGGCTGGACTTGCCGTTCGATGTGGCGGGGCTCAAATGCCGACGCGTTTCGGCTTCTATCTCCATCTCCATGAGCCTCTACATTGACAAGAATTGAGACGATATGAGTTGATTTGACCATTTAGATTTAAGGGCCTTACAATTGACATCACGTTTGTAAGACTTAACTAGTAGCAAGTCTAATAACTGGGGCGTGTCATTCAGCGCCTCCTGCTGTGTTCACCCCATACCAAATTCAACCCCAGCCTGAGATGAAGAGCCGTTCCGCGTCTCAAAGAATGGGATCTTGATACCCAGATGTCCAGCTCAGAAGGGCTACCAAGTATTTACTGACCAAATGATATCCGTATCGCGCCACCTTCAACTTTTGGTATTTGTTTTCAAATAGCCTCAAAACTATGACACATTATATCCACACCATCTCTGCGACACGAAGTAAACTCAGCATCACAAGAACGTTTCATGTCACTCAATCTTTTTCGTTCCCACCCCTCCAGTCTACCTGTATTCAGTGGTCTACCTGAGAACAGACTTTTTGGATCTGTCGCATCCCTACTTTGTCAACATGGAAATACACTTACACTTCATTATCGCGGTAGCAATATTCAAAGTAATGGACTCTTTTACTGCCCTCCAGACTCCTGCAAATGAAAACAATCTTTTTCGCATCATTTTGCGGTTTAAATGTCATTTTTCAACACGGTATGAAGTCTGCTACTTCCGAGTGAGACGCGTTGGTCGTACCACCTTTAAGTAGTCCAACGGAGGCCAACTATTGCTTACATATTAAAGCCCGAAGATACTGATAAAGTCCTTGGAAATCATCTTATTTGTTCGGAGTATTGGCTTGGGGAAAGACAAAAGCAGACCATAGCTCAAGATCGTCGTAAGCCATGATTCTATCGCCATCGTTTGACTCGACAACAGCAATTTCTCTGTCTTTTCAGTCACATGGAAGATGAGAGATGTGGACTAATATACACGCTCAAGTAATTCACGACGCTCGGTTGGGTCCAAACTCGTTGCCTACTTGAAGCTCTCCGCCCACAGGCTACGATCTTGTTCCAGTGCGGAAGCTCTACTTGACAAACATGTTGAATAGCCGCTATAGCTTCAACATTTACCAGCATGGTGCTAGTCTCAGAATTTACTTCGATTCTCAAGGGTATCTTACTAACACCAGATCCTACAGCCCAGAATATGTATCAAAGAAAACGATGTCTTTGTAAATTCTCCATTTACATCAAAACCCAATTCTCGACCAATGACAGCATGCAACAGCTCGGCATAACACTATCCTAAAGTCCTTGTCTTTGGTTTTTTCCTATTGCCTAGTTGCCGTTGAATGTCAATGCGTCTGTAACCGCGTTGCTGTCAAAAGCACATGAGCCATATCTAGAAATTGCGTAGATACAAACTAGGGAAATGTTAGGCAGGCGGTAGGTGAAATCCTGGATAAGCCGAATGCGGTCGACTTGGGTCACTCTGGATACATCCTTGCCGAATATTTAAGATGGAATCTTCTGTGCTCATAGTAATGCCATCTCGATATTCTACTTGCATAGCCAAGTTTATATAAGATCAATCGCCAGCTTCAGCAGAACATCCTGATTGCGGCCTTGGAAGCTCTTGAGTGGATGCACTTGATGTGAACAAGTCTGTGCGCCATCCTGACCGATGAGACCGCTCAGATGGTTGTATCCGCTTCGATGAGGACTATGAATACATACTTTGAAATGTTGTATCCCTGAGTGGAATTTTATCTCACTGAAAGCAGGAAGTCTATTCGCTACAAATGACCTCTCTCGACAGGGGCATCGATAAATTCCATCCGTTTTTGAAGATACCATCCCAATGCTTTGATCAGCATATCTCTACGCCTAGCTATTAAATATACGATCATGGAGATGACCACGAAGGCTGTCTTGTATTTTCGTCGGATCTCTTTGAACCTGTAATGAGCGCTACGCCAATACTTGCATCAGTATATCAAGAACGGAACGGACAGGAGCACAAATCTCGGGACCATAGTTTGCTTGGCCCTTAGCTTCGGCCAATTAACTTCGATGGAAGCATTGAAATTCAAGTATAAGATTGTTTCTAGCAAGCATCAACGCAGCTTCCTCTTCAATTGGACAGTCTAGTTGTAGCATGTCGTCATATTTTGGACTTCTTTCGAGGCGGAGAAAACAACCAACACACATTGTGATAATGATGCCTGATATCGTCAAAGTAGTTTGAATTGTTGTCTAATTATGATTTACCACAATATTGGTAAAGAGCTGCACGTAGAGGAGCCTTTCCAGATCCACTCAGTGCCGCCACTGGTGCCGTGGATATTCTGACTCGGGCAAATATAGAGTAAACCGCATAGACCTAATACTCTTGCGACTATTGTTTATCCGCTACACACAGCCGGTAATTGCGCACGCGGGAAGCAGTTTCGGACGATGCCGACAACCGACAGAAGCCGGAATGCGATTCGCAAGCAGTGAGAAAATCTGGATGAAGTCATGGAAAAGTTTCGCAGCAGGGTGCGCTGTTGGGTTCGTACGAGTCAGTAGCGCCAATGTCGTGCTCGCCCCATTGAATTTCATTGTCGCGTATCGTCTGGCCGCCTCTACAGCATCACTAAGAAGAAAAATACTTTCAAGCCACCCACATTCCTCCTGAGTTTACCCGAATACCCTCTAGAATAAAAGATGTAAGGCCTCGCGCTACAGGATGGTTTGCCATCCTCATCGCCTTCCTTCAACGATCTTCCGGGTTCGTCACAAGACGTCATCATGTCGTCCTCCACTCCCTCGTCGCCTGCAGGCTCCTTTGTTGCGAAGCCTAAATCCTTCTTCCGGTCGGTGCCTTTCCAGATTATTGTCGCATGCGGTGTATCGTTCACAGCACCGGGGATGTGGGATGCCCTTGGCGGCCTAGGAGCGGGAGGAGCCGCTGAGCCGTACGCCGTATCTGCGGCCAATGCCCTGGTCTACGGGCTGTTCTCCATTGTCTGTGTAGCTGCCGGGGCAATTAACAACCGCATTGGATTGAATTATGGACTCGCGTTGGGAGCTATCGGATATCCTCTCTATGGTGCTGGACTTTACAAGAACAATATCAGCGCAAACACGTGGTTCTTGCTCTTCGGCAGCGCCTTTTGCGGCATCTCAGCAGGTTTCTTCTGGGCTGCTGAAGCGGCTATCATCATCGGATATCCTTCACCCGGCGACCGCGCGTTCTACCTCGCTATTTGGCAAACAGCTAAGGCTGCTGGTCCCATTGTGGGCGGGGCCATCAACCTAGGATTGAATGCCAACAGGAGCACAGCCGGTTCGGTCTCGTCCTCGACATATATTGTGTTCATTGTTATCATGTGCCTGGGTCTCCCCATCGCATTGTGCTTATCGCCAGCGCACAAGGTCTGGCGTAAGGATGGCACGAGGATCGTTACCGAACGGGCTACCACATGGGCCGGCGAGTTCAAAGCCGTTGGCAAATTGTTCATCAGCCGCCGCATTGCGCTTCTGCTCCCAGCTTTTTTTATCAGCTATTTCTACAACGGCTTCATGAGCACTTGGTTGACTTCATACTTCACTGTCCGATCGCGCGCCTTTTCTAGCTTCTTTACCAACTTTGCCGGTATCTTCAGCTCCTTCATCATTGCGGCGTTGCTCGACAACCAGAAGATCTACATTAAGACTCGCGCAAGAATTGCGTTTCTCTCCATCATCACCATTTTGGTTGGCACCTGGATCTGGGCTTCGATTCTGCAGCAGCAGTTCTACAATGCTGCTGAGAAGCCTGTCTTTGACTGGTTCCAAGGTGGCTTTGGTAAGAGCTATGCGCTTGTATTCTTCTGGCAGTTCGGCGGTCAGGCATTTCAGCAATTTTTATACTGGCTGGTCGGACAGTACGCTACAGATCTGTCGAATCTGAGCCACCACACTGGTATCTTGCGAGGTGTTGAGGCACTTGGCCAAACCGTGGCATGGGCGTAAGTGTTCCCATTACCTCGATCAAACATACACTAACATGAACGCGTAGAATGCAATCTGAAGGCGGCGCAAACCATTTCGTTAGCATTGGCATCAACTTTGGCTTTACGTTGCTCTGCATCATCCCCACTTGGATCATTCTTTCAGAGCTAGAGGGAAGCCATGAGATTCGTGTCACAGAAGACGATGTGAGGGTGGACGCGAAGCTGGCTGCTACACCATAAAATGAAGGCCCATTTGAGTTGTGTCTCTTCGTTCGGTAGATGAAATGAATAATGCTTTTAATTTTTCAGAGTGCTCAAACTATTTACATGAGTCACGTATGGGACCAATTCCTTTTTAAACCCTTGCAACCACAAACGCAGCAGCGGCGGGGGCATCGAGCTCATAGTTCCTGTGCTGGTCGGTGACAATAATACCGTTGTCGCAAATGTTATCGCCAGTGTGGCAGATGATCAGAATTTTGGAGGCGGCAACGGGACCAAAGCCCTCGTCTCTATCTGGATCACCGAAGGTGACAACTAACCAAAATCAGTAAATAGCCCGTGAGAGTAGAAGTTCGGCAAGAGCCAAATGCAGAAGTGACTAACCTGCATTAATCCTCGCGGCAATTGATGCCGAGAGCCTCTGTGTAGCGGTGTGAACCAACTGGGCACCCTGACTATATCCGGACACTACAATCTTCGTTGAAGGGCACCTTGAGGCAGCCTGGGTGATATTAGTATATCCGTTGCTTCTCCAAATTGTTAGGAACCATGGTGACACTTACAGTATTGATCAAGTCGAACGTCGTCGTGGCTCCTGCAGAGTCACCTCCAGCCAAAAAGCCAAAGATGTTCGCCGAATAGGTGACGCCCTGAATCGCCAACCGACTTGTTCCTCCCAAACGGCTAGCCAAGGCGTTGAAGAAAGTCGGGCCTTCATCGGTTGCAGCGCCCACGTTTCCGTCCTGGGTAGTTCCTCGGGCATAGATGAGTGTGATCTCACGGCAGGGTGTGCCGTCTGTGAGCTGGTTGTACGTGTTACCGTTGTATTGTCGCTTAGTCAGGGCAGGCTTCTCGATGGCCCGGCCCTCGAGCTGTTGTGCATATTCTTCCACAGTGAGGTCTGTGCCAATGACGTCGGTGATGGGGAAGCTGACGCCGCTCGATGGTGTCGGTGCGGAGATGGCTGTGCTGAGGAGGGCCGCAAGGGGAAGGAGGGATTGCGTAAACGCCTTCATTTTGGAAGATGGGAGGGTTTGAAGATGAACTTGGTCACGACTTTTTGATCCTACTTTGGAGAAGAGGGTGATGGGTGGCAATTTTTGAATGTATATTTGGGGGTTATGGTCCCGCCTTTTGTACCTGCTTTTCAGGCACTGTCACAAGCGCTTTTTTTATCATCACGATGCTCCTCTCCACGTTGCTTCGTCGCCGTTGGCAGCGGCATTGGCGCTCCGTGTCACCAGATGCTTTTAATGGCTTCAGCTTTGCCCTTCCAGACTCCTTCTCCGCTGTCCAAAGCTGGTTGCCCGGTCGAAAATTGAGCAGGCATCCAATGCCCATGGGCGACAAGCTCACGTTGCCAATGAGTCGTCGATATGCTACCCAGTAATATATTGACGTGCAGCTTGGCGCGCCGGAGCAATCCTGGGGTACTTCCATTCTAAGAGGTAGCTCCGGG
This sequence comes from Pseudopyrenochaeta lycopersici, assembly GCA_003313425.1. Lineage (NCBI taxonomy): Eukaryota > Fungi > Ascomycota > Dothideomycetes > Pleosporales > Pseudopyrenochaetaceae > Pseudopyrenochaeta > Pseudopyrenochaeta lycopersici. The sequence continues at coordinate 856,133 of NHZP01000023.1, forward strand.
TGTTGCGCGGGGGAAAGCGCCTTGACCTTCTCGTTTGCGTTATTCGTCCTGGTAGATATGGTGAACACGTGGGGATCGTAGTGCTAGACCCGGACTGAATCCGGGGATTTGAAGTTTTGGCGCAATGTGAGAGGACCTCGATGTGTGGTTTGGTTAGTTGCGTGAATCGCATCTAACGCACCGACATGTGCGAAGTCCGGAGCCGAGGCTGCTAAAAGTGCGGGGACACAAGCTTAAAAAAACGGTCGCGGAGAAGACCTGTAATTAGTCTATCGGTATGACCATTCTCGCGGCCCTTTTGAAAAAAAAAGTCTAGTTACGATATCGCCATGTTGTAAGGGTAGAAGGCTAGAAAGCTACCTTTGGCAAAGATTGTCAAGCGCATAGTGATGATCTTCGCCTCATGAGTCGGATAGGATTAGACGTGATTTCGTAAACCATGCCTAGCTCATTTTGAGTGGAACTCTGGTTCCGAAAAAGCAGAGACTGAATTGCAGATTCAAACACCGGTATCCTCGCCTTTTATAATGATGATACATTCAGGCAACCGATTCCAAGACTCTAACGGCACTCAAACCCTTTGTAACCGGCTGCCGCGACCTCACTGATGGTCTTATGGTACATTGGCACGCCACCAAGATATACGAGTGGCTCGCGCGGCTTACCAGGGATATTATCACCCATGTACCACTACTAGACATTAGTCGGATGCCAAGGTTGAATTGTGAATGAGGTTAGACTTGCCGATTTAGCCCTTGGTAGTAAACTGGCATCTGCAAACTTCCAAATTTCATCCGTCCACTGTTGCTCCACATCCCGGGTCGCCTCAATCTCCTTTTTACCGGACTTGTACATGCCGTTTATCATCTCCACTATCCATTCGCCCTGGAGCTCCGCACAAGTCGGCCCGTTACAAAATGCTGTTGGCGCCTGAGGACCGTAAGTAAAGAACATGTTAGGGAAGCCCGAAACACTCATTCCAAGATATGTTTTGGTTCCGTTTTCCCACTTGTCAGTGAGCTTCTGACCCTGGATTCCTGCAATGTCAATGTTCTTCAGACCTCCGGTAAAGGTATCATATCCCGTCGCAGAGATAATGTAGTCGAGCTGGATCTCTCCCTCAGTCGTCTTGATGCCGTGTTTGGTCAATTCAACGATAGGCGTTTTTTTCAGATCAACTAGCGTCACGTTTGGCTGATCGAAGATCTCAAAATACCCGCTTTCAAGAGAAATGCGCTTGCAACCGAAGGCATGCGGTTGAGTCTGTGGCGCTAAGATCTCTTGTAGCTTCGGATCACGTATGCGTGCACAGACCTTGGACCTCCAGAAATCATAGGCCTCCTTATTGGCTTCCTCCGAAAAAAGCATGTCACGGTATGTTGCGAGCCAGAAATGGAAGTCTCCATGCACCCAAAGCTCTTCATAAACCCGTTTCCGTTGCTCAGGTGAATCGTCGAATGTACATCTTGACAGAAAATTAAAGGAAAAGCCGCTGAAGGATTTGTTCCTGTTGGCTAGCAACTCAATGGCCTCGTTTCTTAGATGTATTTCCTCATCTCCCTCGTAATTGATTTGCTTCATGGGAAGGGCTAGGTTTGGTGTGCGCTGGAATAAGAAGAACTTCCCTGCTACCTGGCTCAGATACTGAGCAAGCTGAACACCAGTAGCACCTGTTCCTATGACCGCAACATTCTTGCCTTTTAGATCAGGGTCCTGAGCAGGCCAGTATGAAGGATGAATCAATGTACCACGAAACTTGTCGATCCCAGGCCAATTCGGGACGTGCCGTTTTGTCGCGAACCCGATGTTGAGAAGCAGGTACGGTGCCACAAAGCTCTGGCCTTCCTGTGTTTTCACATGCCACATAGACTTCGTCTCGTCCCAGGTAGCCGCCGTCACCAAAGTATTGAAGATAGCATCGCGATCAAGATCCCACGTCTTCGCAACAAATTGAAAATAATCTCGCAACTCTTGGCTTCCAGGAAACCGCTGCTTCCAGCGCCACTTACTCGAGACACTTGAATCGGAAAACTGGTATAATGGGGTCGTGCTGTCTACGCGGGCTCCAGGATATCGATTCCAAAACCAAACACCACCCCATGTCGAGGCGCTGTCAACGACTTTGACAGTAAAACCTTCTTCGCGAAGGCGCTTGAGTTGGTAGATACCACAGAATCCGGCACCGACAATGAGAGCGTCGAGCTGAATTGGAGGCGGAAGAGAACTCATAGTTGTGACGGTATGGGTAATGTTTTCTGATGACAACGAATGTGTTCAGTACCAAACGCACTCTTCTACTGGTATGTCTGACGTGTCCGTCAGCAATTTATTGCCCCGCTTTTGGGCAGAAGGTGGGACAGTGCAACATGCACCCCGTCGCACATTGTGGGGTTGAAAGATGCCTGGGGTTTCTGGAAGGACCCTTTGCTACGGTGCAACAATGACACGGACGTAGTAAGTGGATGACGTGACGCCTGTTGCTGGAGTAGATATTTGGGCCAAAGTGATAAAACTTGGGAGTCGGAAATGTGTAACAGCATTTTCGACATTTAATAGTATTCCATTTTGTATGAAGGCTTTTGCTGCATGACAGAGGCCCCAACGATGAAGTTGTGCGGTTCGCAACATCATTCTAGTTGCTATCCGACAGCTCACGGATAAATTAGCGGAAAACAACCTTGAAACCTCGATTGGATGCAGATAGTACGTGCGTTAGGGCTGACAGTCATTTACGTATTTTGTTATGATCTTAACCATTTGGAGGGGTTTGCGCAGCATTCTGCATGCCAACGTGGGGTGAAACCGCGGGGTTGTCGAAGGAAGTGGAGGTTGAATGCGGATCAGATGATATTTCAGTATTTGGCGGTTACTTCACGTCGAGAAATCTTGGGGGAGTCCAACTACTCGGATATTGTGAAGATGGCCTCCAATATATATGTTCTTGTAAGATGCCAAAATTGTAGATTCGAAGAGATATCCCCTACGAGGCCGCAATCTAGGCTTATAGATAGAACCACACATGGTAAGAGTCGGCTCGATTGGCAAATACAAAGACTTCACGCTTTCCAATTTCTACTAGTATGAAGAGAGCAACCACTTCCAATTCTCATTTCGATACTTGAAAAGTCTTCGTGCGGGCCTGAGAGATAGCAATCTGTCATATATCAGCCTGCTCTAGGTGGGCGTCCTATTTCACTACCTCAGCCTGAATAAAACGAGGCTCAAGATTCTTCCGGCGTCCCCTCTGTTATCATCATTTGTATCTAGTAGACCCTGTATCCTGAAATAAGATCTGAAAACTAGCCATTGAAGCACTACTAATTGAAATCTTTCTCTCGGCATCGACAATGTTCCTAATCATCCTGCAATTGTTTTGCGAACTCCATTTACATTGATTCGGCTCCACCATGACAGGCGATTGTCATACTTATACATTGTTCAAACTTTCTGGTTTGCTAGATTTGAACCTTAAATGAAACCTTGAAGTCTTTTTACGAATCCACGACCCAAATACAATTAGAGGGACGGTTAATCCAATGAAGATGGCCCATTGGACAACCGCCATCTCAATAAAAAGCTTCTTCGCTCCGACGCGCAGTAGCCATTGCGGCGACGTCCTCGATATTGCAAATGACATAAGGTGCGTCAGGAAGTTGATAGATGCTACGACTTCAGCCGAGTTGTAAGGATAGCTATCGATAGCATACGATATGACTGCAGAAGGCACTAGAGTAAGACCCGCTGCCTGCATAGCGAAGCCAATGGCAGGGCCGTAGTAAGAGCTCTTGATATATGTGTAGCCAAATAGTAACAAGCCCGGAGAGCAGACTAAAAATGGTACTATCATACTGTACAGACGATATTCTGGTTGGTGATGGCCTTTGATATCCGAAAGTTTGCGTGATAGGAGGTCGACGACTGGCCCGGCAATAGGGAAAGCTATGATGATGCCGACCATGCTTGTGCCGGTCCAATTGCCCAGCTCTGCGGACGAAAACAAAAAAGGTGGTGGAGAGAATAGCTGTGCCGATGTAACGGATATGACAACAACCCTGTCGCACGTTAATTCTATACGCCCATGAGACAGGGGACATGCATGTGGTGCTTCGTTTGGGATCTTGAAGTTCACTTACCAGCTCATAACGATTCCCCAGAGCCCACCTGTGCACAGAACAATAGGATCAAAGATGAATTCGAGTTGGTGAACAAATTTGGTAAACCATTGCTTGACCCCTCCACCTTGAACATGAGGGTGTCTTAGATAGAACGTACCCTCTCGTACTGCTGACGTAAAACTTTGGCGGACTTTGCTATCAACGATAGTTTCCGATAAATGCTCATCCAGGGAGGCTGCTGTTGCATCGGCCCCAGCCTCTAGAACGAAGGCTGTCTCTGGCATCAGAGTTATTGCAGTGACGAGGTTTACTCCAACCAGGATGGCGTTGAGCTTGAAGATCCATCTCCAACCGATATTCAATGCCATATGGCCGGCAAAGAGAGGACCCATCTGTGCACCTAGACATAGGCTCAGGGAATACATAGCAACTGCCTTGGAGTAATCACGTTCCAAGAATACATCTATGTCGTGTTAGGTTTTGTTATCGGCCAGACAAGTTTCATCTATTGGAATCCACAGACCTCCTATAACAGCAGGACCAATCGCCTGCACAGCACCCGCGCCAAAGCCAGCCAAGATCCTCGATCCCAGGAGACTGTTCAACGAAGTTGCTTTTAAACTCCAAATGCATCCGGCCAGGAATATAAAGTTTGCAATGATGAGCACATTGCGTTTGCCGATTAGGTTGGCGGTAGGAATCCATAAAAGGCAGCCGATACCGATCATTAAGACCACGTAAGATATGAGAGGTGCGACATCTGCATAGCCGACGTGGAACTCTTTGACAAGAAGACCAAGGCTAGTAGCAATGCTGGCCGAGTAGTAATTTCCATTAAACGTCATTAGGCAGATGTTGAAGAGAACCATCAATTTTAAAGAGCGCGGCCAGAGCTGGTGGGAGAGAGATATGTCAGCAGGAAGACCTCAGAAATAAGCACCATAGTTCGCACCTTTGGATGATTTCCGATATTGGCTGACATGCTCAATCCTGGGGCCGCTTTGTCTATCTTCTCCACTGTAGTACCTTCGTCCTTCTTGAAATCAGGTTCAGAGAACATTGTATTGACGGTCATCAAGTACCACTTGACAGCGTTGGTAGTAATTTAGTTAGTGTCGACAGAGATACTGCAGCGTCAATTTTAATGTGGTTCCAACGGAATCGTTTGATGCCCCTTTCCGGTGCAGCCGAGGTGGCATCACAAGTTACAGCCCTGTGGCTGCAGCCTGGGGCTGGATTAGAGCTGTTTCCAGGCTCAGCGCTCGCAACAGCCGGTGGGGAAACCCACCTTTCCCCAGAATCCGCCCCGGAATTCCCCAGAATTACAGCCACAATTCTTTTGAATGATCCATGGATTCCCTTCGTCTGTGCAAATAAAAAAATAGAAATTTGTCTCATACCCGAACACCCACTGTACTTTGATATCGTGGTTGTGATGTAACAGACCCTCTTTCTCAGGGTACCTCAAAACTAGCCTGGGTTTCTGTCCCGCAAGGGCATTTGTTTTCTCACCCTTTACATGCCTGTTATTATCCGCCATGTCTCATATGGATTTATGGTGCCTTTGGAAATATCATGTATTAGCCTTAGGAATGTATTCTAATCTAGCTCTTGATGCTATAAACAGATTTGAGCTGAGCAAAGCCGTCATCAAGAGAGGTAGAAATGTGCAGTCTCGCCGCGACTTCTGAAAAGACAAGGCTATGAAGTATCTACAAGAGGAAATAGGCATAGTCTTACAATGTCATTGCTAGTTAAGTAGAAGTATGCTTGTAGTAGAGTGATTAGTTGAACGGCCTCAATTGTTCGCCAATGGCAAGACTCGTTGAGATCGAGCTGAGATTATGGATCGCTCACTTCCTCCCGGCGTTTCCTATCTCCACTACCCCCGGAATACCTCCTCTATTCCGTTGTTTGATGCTCGGATGAATGTCTTACTTCTCAATAATCAAAAGGCTGCTATTTGATGCCGACCCGAATACAGGCGGTCACGAGAACGCTAAGTGTGGAGCCGAAGCCCTATGCCCCCTCATATTTCATTTTGAGAGTATCCGCCGACCGGAGTAAAGTATGGGCAGACTTTCTTTATTGTCATATGAAATTAGCGGACTTAAGTTTTCCTTCTGCCAAGTTATACGAAGGTCGATTAAAGAGAACTTCAAACACCCAACTGTCTAAAAGAAAGAAAGGCAGTGAGGTTGTATAAAACGGCCCCTAGGTCCTGTGAGGAGCACAAATAAAGGTAGAGGGAGCGTTGACCAACGGAAGTGCTTATTTGCACTGATACGTCCCTGGTCTGCATCCAAGAGCGGACGTCGCTGATATTTCGGTGCCCTTCATTACAAATCAACGTTATGAACTCGACGCATTTAGTTGAGTACTGCGACGTATCGCTGGGAGAAGAACCAAAACTTAGAGCTCCATTAATATGAACAGTCTGCAGAATTGTCCCCAGGGCGTTCGAAAGCAATAGATAAAGTTCGTTTAAATCTCCAATTTTGGCTAGATCAAGTGACTCTCCTGATTCATTAAGCTCAATCTATTGATTACCCAGAACTCTTTTCCAATCTGCGTCCTGGCTCGCTTTGGCCCACCAAGCCGCAACATGCGGCCGTAATTGTATCTCCTTCTCATATCCAAGGCGCGCCCCTAAAAAATGAAACCACGGAATATAGAACACGTCAATCAGACTGAATTCCTACGATAAAGTAAGCAATTTACTTTTGGCCCACTAATGTAATTTGGGTCACCTTTCCAGCAATCCACGTCCGCTGAGCCAACACCTTCTCTGAATAATCTAATACATCCTTCAGCTCACCCTCAAGTCGTTTTACCAAGGCTGCATCTGTTTCCTGGCCTGTAATCATCTTCTTGAAAAGCTTTTCCCACCCCAATCTACTAACTGTGGGTTCAAAGTACGCATATTCCACGCTTGCTGCCTCTTCAAAGGCGCCGAGCGCTGCTGTGTCTGTAGGCAGGCTCAACGAGCCGTGATATTTGGTAACCAGGTACCTAGAGATGGCGCGAGATTCGAAGAGTTTGGTGCCATCGTCATCAATTGCTGGAATCTTGCCAAATGGATGATGAGCTGTCATGAAGTCCTTTGACTAGATTTATTGAACGCGTTAGGTAAATGAGTTGAGCATTACAACAGGATTACTAACTCACATGATGCTGGCCTTTCGTTAAGTCCACATTTTCCATCTGGAAGGGCAGACCCAACTTTTCTAGTACAAGAAGTACAATCTGTGTGCGAGTAGAGTACCCAGCTCCGAAAAGAGTGATGGCCATTTTGACGCCTGTGAAACCTTTACGTGAAAACTACTTCCTCAGGCAAAACAAGACGAGAGTAAACATTGAATTAGTTCCGAATGCACTCAGATTATGTAATGTGTCCCTAATTCGTCGCCAGGGTCGGGGCTTCGGCTCCACAAGTCGGGTACCCCCACCGGGATGAGATAGTCCACTAAAGCTTTGGATAATTCCCACCCCGTAAATCTCTACCGCAAAATTCATGTACGGACATGCAGAGCTCCTGCTCTTCTAGTGAATGACTTTATTGGCTATCGGATGCATATACTCAATTGGATACGCTTGTGGCTTCGCTCGCTTCAAGACGCTTCAACAATTGCAAAAATGCTTTGCTTATGCCCCAGCTCTTCAGCATTGACATAGCAACCATAGACTCCCTCAGGAGTTTCTGCCTCCCTTGCTTGCATAATATATTTGCCACGCCAGGCAATTTGACTCGACCACGCCCATTGGATATCCAGTCGCTGACCTGTGAGCTATCAATGTCGGCAGTTCCAAGGGTTATCGAGGTTGATGCGTCCTGCTCCACAATAAAACCCGTGACTTCAGGCCGTTCAAAAAGGAGCGAATATAACCAAAGCGTTAGACTCGCCCTGAGCAGATAGACAGGTATCGAGTAATGTGTCATGTGATTATTTCGGATTGTTTCGAATAAGCGTGCTGCGTAAAAGACCATCTCTCGGCCTCGGTTGGGCGTTTCCTTCCACGATTCCCCAATCTCAGAAAGTTCACGGTCATTCATGCGATCGTATATTCGACTAAATGCCGCTGTTGTAGTATCTTTCGTGGGGCCATAACAAAACATTAAGGCTGCAAGACAGATGGCTTTGTGTGCCATCAAAGCTTTAAGGTCATTGACGGGAGTGTTCTGCTCTTCTTCCATTATTAGCAACAATCTTTCCAGAACCGCCTTCGTGTGTGCCGTGTCAGTGGAAGAAAAACTCTTTCGACAGTCAAAGGGATCCGCCGGCTGGGCCCTCTCCATGAGCACTTCCAACATCACTTGTTTTCCGATAGTGCCAGTCTGTGGCCAAACGGATGTCCAACTGTCAGAAGAAATGATATCTATAAGTGGCTTTGTGCGCCCAGACCCTGAGTACAATGTCAACTAACGTAAGCAAAAATGTTGTCACATCAACGAACCTAAGCCGGGAGGGAAGCTTGCCCAGCTTTGAGCATTCATTGCGCCCCACCTTTGCTCAGCCTGGGGAAGAGAGTTCCTCAGCTCACTGGAGTTTAGAATAGTTGTCAGGTTAAAATTAGCACGGAATGCCGAATCAACCAGCTATATCTTGGAGTTAGCTCGGCCACCGCGTTGCAAATACGACTCACCCAAACCCCGAATCCAGTCCGCCTTCTTTCTTCATCTACGGCCCAGAGCCGCCAGGTCTGTTCAAGGGGCACTTCTAGTTGAGAAATACGTTCATGATTCATAACGTCATCGAGTAGGCCCTTTCTTCTCGCAAGCGCAACTGGAACTGCTTGCAAGATCTCTGCAACCTCCAATGCTCGTCTCTCTCCAGAATACGACATTCCTAAGCTGTTTAACATAACAACTTGAGTCATCCAGACAGTTCGGCCATGCTTATTCTGGAACTCGCACTGTGGGAATCATGGCGTTAGATCGAAAAAAAAATGTCAGGAGGCGGTGTAAAACTTACTTGACGCGAAGCCTGTCTCCGAACAAGCTCATGAAGACTAAGTGCACAGGCAAAAGCATTCTTCAGATTAGAGAATTGCGCGCCGATAGCTGCGACAGCCAAAACTAATAGAGGATGAGTTTCAGGAGACGAGAAACTAGCTTTGTGGAGAACTGGAAATACAGGATGGAAATATTCAAAGTACAGCTGAATCCAGGCATTCAGGACCGATCGGGGAGGTATCTTTGGATTACTGAAGAGTGGGTAATGCGACTGTGATTGCACTTCATCTAGTAACCGGCTTATAGCATCTGCTTTCTCATCAGACAGGCCGTCAATGTGTGCAAAATCTTCTATGTCAACCTGAGCCAGCGAGAGCAAGTCGATTTCTTGAAATGCCAATGGTGCGTCAACCTCAATAGACGTCGGATGGTACTGCCGCATATCGACGGCATCCTTGTCAAGAACGGGCGTATGACTGCGGCTGAAAAGCTCGGCAATGTCAGATGCTGGAGTTGGTGGCAAAGGATGCATCGGGTTACGTGGAGTCTCTATGATCATCTGAGACGGGCCAAACTCAGTGCGCGTAATGTTTTGAAAAAGCTGAGTTTCCTGTTGAAGATCGAAGGGTGCTGGCCAAAAATTCATATCCAGACTGTCTGACATCCAATCAGCACTCCCTAGATCTTGATGAAAGCCAAAGGATCTAGGCGCGCCGAAAAGGTCGACATCGAGGAACTCCTGGGAAATATCATTTTCAAGTGCGGACATGTGAAACTCCTGGGTTGGATCCATGAACATGGATTCATCGCCATCCTGGCCAGTCTTCGGTTCGGAGGCTCTTCGTTTCGGTTGCGGCTGCGGCTCCTGTTCTGTGGACTGCTGTAAAGCAGCTCTTCTCCTCTTGGACGGTTCGTAGAAGCAATCAGCACTGGCGAGAGTGCATTTCTCGCACGGCCGGAAGCCATCACATCTGATTTTGGCCGTGCTGCACCGCTTGCACGCACGTGAAACTCGTTGACGCTCACCTGGCTTCAACAAAGCCATCTGAGTTGTCGCATCCACGTGAGTGGAACTATGATGACGGGCCAGAGAGTCAATCCTTCCGAAGCTGCTGCCGCACACGGAGCATGCGAAGGGCTTCTCTCGAGTGTGAGTACGGAGATGTCGCTGGTAGTGCTCACGTCTCTGGAAGCCAGAGCCGCACTGCTCGCAAGTCAATTGATCTGGCATTTATGCGGGCTGCACAGCAGATACGAAACGGAGTTGCGGGGGATATATAGCAATATATAATTGTAAGCGGTTTTTGTGAAAGTGAGTCGGAGCTGGGCAGGGAGTGCAGGGAGTGACCGAAGGATGCATACAAAGGATCCACTTCCCCACAATCCTAGCAGACGTGGCGTCCAGGCGGGGTGGAGGTAATTCCGACCACATTCCGAGCACGTGAAGGCATAGCGTTTTGCCTCGATACAGAACCAATCCAATTCACATTCGGAATCTGCCCCTAAATTCAGCAGAGCCCTCCCATTCATGAACCCTGAACGGCTGAAGGCAGACCAAAATACTGAGCTCCAACCCATGTTTCATCGTATCTAGAGACAAGAGAAAGCCTCTTAAGGCTTTACTGCAATCTTTACATCTAATTTCTCTATCATATCTAGCAGAAACTTTTCAGCGCCCTAATATTTTTTTCAGCGCTGCTCTCAGCTCTTCGCTGTGGTTGGTAACGGTCCGAGCTCGCCAGGCAATGAAGCCATCGGGGCGCACGAGCAGCGCCTCATTCTGCTCCAGTCCACACTTGGAACGTAGAGCGCCTGCGCCATCCCGCCAGGGTCTCGAAGACTCGTGCAACTCATAAGAATCTAGAGCAGGGTGTTTGACGTCCTTTGCGGCTTTGATCCACGCGGACTGCGGCTCGGTGGCTATCAACACCAAATTCTGCTTTGCCAGGTCAAGCGTGGACACACTCTCATTGCCTGAATTGCGCTGCAGCCAGACGTGAGGGAAACGAGACCCAGCTGTACCAGAGGGCGATAATGGGTTTTCGTAAGGCTGCCGCGTGCCTTCCTCACCCTCGACGATAGCACCTTCAGGGTAGCGATACCCAATTTCTACCGTCAAGTTGGATTCCTCACGGGCCGGTGGCTGTATTTGGTCAACTCTGTTGTAGAATCTGCTAGTTGCCTGATCTACTGCAAAGGCATTGACGGGTTGTCGCTCCTTGCTATACGTCTCAAGCAATGAGGGCGACGCGAAGCCCTTTAGCACGAAGGCCAGCTTCCACGCGAGATTATGGGAATCGCCAATACCCGTATTTCCGCCCAGGCCGCCTGTGGGAGGCATTGTGTGTGCAGCATCACCAGCTATCAGCACACGGCCTCCCTTTGACTGAAGCCTATCCGCATTATAAGAGGTCATGGCCCAGTATGAACAAGCCTGTACCTTCAAGTCTGCGTCTTCGGGGAGACCGGAAAGGTCAAAAACGTACTTTCGCGCCTCTTCTGAAGTGACACTGTCTTCAGGGAAATCATTCTTTTCACCGGCTCTATTCACCATGACAATCGCTGTCTGGCCCTGATTCTCCAGGCGAAACCCTCCACTGATATTAGGATTCAGTACATAGATGACGCCATGAACCGAGCGTGTACCCAAATACGAACTTAAGTCTCCTGAAATTCGAATCGAAAGGCTGTTGCGCAATGTACCAACCCCGCTCATCTTGATGCCCTCCTTGACGCGGGTGCTGCTTCTGTTGCCATCACACGCAACAAGGTATTTTGTCCTATACTTCTTATAACTTTGGGTCCTAAGATCCTGAACGACAACCAACACGCCATTCTCATCTTCTTCATAATGGACAACCAGCTTCCCATAAATTTGGGTGCAGCCAAACCTCGCAGCATTTGCTCGCAATAATGGCTCAAACATAGCCTGCGTGATCCATAACCAACTGGTGCATGGAGTCACATCATTGATTTCATTCTTATCATTTTCTTGCACGTGTGCTATTGTCTTCCCGCCGATCAACTTCTCCACGATGAGCATGCCTGCATCAATGTCAAACTCTTTTGCGCTTTCGGCCTTGGCCTCCTTTTCCAAGCCTAATTGGCGGAGAATCTCAACCGTACGATAGTTCAAGCCCGCGGCTCTGGGGTGCGTTCCGGAAGGCGGGTGTCGGTCAAATGAGATGCTCCTAACACTGATACCGAGTTAATATACTGTCTTCTTAACGGAGTTGAAGGATCATACCCATGATATCCAAGAAGTAATCCCATCATCATACCCACCATGCTGGATCCTATTATCACTACTGGCCATTCTTCTTTTTCAAGAAGAATGTTAGAATGATCAAAGTCTCCAAACAAGGCGTCCTTCACACTGCTTTCAAAAGATCGAGGAGGCAGTTCCACCTCTTTGTGGCCATTGCCATTTGTATTTGTTTGATATGCGGCAGACATATTATTTAAAGTTCAAGTTCTAAGCCGTTGATGTAATGGCCCAATCTGACATCAGAATATAGGCTCGCGTGACTGATATACTCTTGTCGCGTTATGCTTTATTTGCAAAGGGTTCAGGGACGCACTAAATTTCAAGGAACAGTCTACATTCCGTCAGAACCGACGGAATTCAGGAGTGGGACCCGAGCCATACCGGGTGCTCATCCAATATGACGGCTATGCCCACATAAATTCCCGCGATGACTAAGTGGACGCATCCAATTCCTCTTGGACCCGATCTTTACTATGATCCGCATGAATTGGGTAGACTGCCGCATGGATATTCGGTATTGAGAGGGCTGACACCATATTTCATCGAAAACCTTGGATATCACATGTATAAGCCCTGTTGTAGGGTTTTACTCTTGATATGATGTCCTGTCTATCGCAAAAAGACAAATTTACATGTAGTCCTTTGACATGAAATTGCACCTTCGAACCATGGAGAACACAGATAAAACTTTGAACAAAAGGTACACGGGAACCATATAAGTATTCAATTGTCATTATGCCCTATACTTGATGCTTGCATCCGAACTCAATACACGCTCTGCTTGTTTAACTGGGAAAGAGTTCCATGCGTACAGCCACATGTTCTCAGGCAGTTCGGCATCAGGGACATATTTTTTCAGATCATCCATTACAACTTCACGAAGTTGGTCACCCACCCTGGACATAAATAGGATTGTTACAGCGTGCTTATAGCGGATGTCGTTGTACATCTTCAACCGTGCACTGATCTGTCTTGGCTCAGTGTCTGCTGTGAAAAGTGTGCCGAGTGTTGCGGCGTCCTCGAAGGCTTGTGCTCCTCCTTGACCTTGATCTACAATGATGGCTTAGTTCACAAAGTTTCAAATTTTTCGGGGTAAGGCTTGACTTACGTGGAAGTGTTGGATGCGCCGCGTCGCCAATGAGCGCAAGCCTTCCACTATAAAAGCACCGTGGCGGATCTCGAGATGCAAGACTCCAGAGCTTCAAATCTTCGGCTTGGCTGCAAAACTCGCGCAGTTCAGGACTGAAGCTCTCTACTTCAATCATAAGATCTTCTAAGTTTCCAGAATTCAGCCATGATGACTCGCCCGTCTCCTCCCCATGATCAGGATGGAACATGACACAATTGACTAGGGTTCCAGACCGGCATGGATATATTATCAGACGCCTCTCTTTTGAGTTAAAGGCGTTCAGAGATCGCATGCCTATTTGGTCGAACAGTTTTCTGGTCAAAGGATTCCCCCTCACCTTCTCCATCGGTACGAGGAAACGGAAGCAGTTCTGTCCAGTGCTCTTCTTTTTCTGATGTTCACCAGTCATGCTGTCTACAGTTCGAGACTATAATATAATCAGCGGTAGGGTCTAAGTATTTCAATGCACGGTGAAATGCTTACATGTACGCCATCGGCGCCAATAACGAGGTCTGCATGTAATACTCGCCCATCTGCAAGAGCAACTTGACCAGATGATGGATTCTGAAAAATAACTTAGTTTTAAGGGGATGCTTTGAAAAGACACTTACCACTGAGTCAACACCACAGGCTAAGTGGACAATGGGTTTTCTACCACCAGCACCCTCCTCTGCCTTTTTTCGCAATGCATTGTGTAAATCTACGCGGTGTACTAGTACCCACTCATCTTCAATGTCTAGCTTCTTCTGTAGTTGGTCCGTGATCTTTCTACGTCAGTCTCCCAGAAATGATGTAGCAAGATTCCTGCGGTACGCACTGCTGGTGTCGCGATAAAGTTGCCCTTGTGGTCCCAGACACTCAAATGATCACAAGGAACTGGATTCATCTCTTCCAGATCGCAGCCCCATGCTGTCAGGACCCGAGTTGCGTTGGGAGCCAAATGAATAGCAGCTCCCACTTCATTGTGAAATGTGGATCTTTCGAACACCTAAACATTGCATCAGTCTATTGAATGATGAACATACCTGATAAAAGGGTGTTAACTGACCTCAACATCATGTCCTGCTTTTGTAAAAGCAATTGCAGCAGCCAATCCCCCAAGGCCTGCACCAACAATGACAACTTTGAGAGGCATGGTTGCTGATGTTCTATGCCGTGATGACTCGTGCTCTCCTATCATTGGGCATTATAAAACAACGCTGCACCTTTATTCAATGATTTCGCTACCGCTCTATTACATCCCGCGTGGCGGAAGGCCTCCGCGATTTAGGCGATGCTTGAAGCTAAACCGGAGGACCAGCGCCGAGCAATCGGCTCCATAACGCTGGCCTATACGCCATTACGGATTTCATTCACGGTGTTCGAGCCCTTTCACGGCCTAGGAGAAATGATGGCTCTCTGTGAGTCCATCCTGATCAAGGTGGAGCCGCGTGGAGAAGTACCGACGGGGAATGGGGCGCACGTCCCTTCGAAGTACAATGTTCATCACGAACATTTGGGACAATAGAAGAGGCGTCCAGCTCAAGGCATTACTTCTTAGAACACCACAGTCTAGCCACTTACGTTATCATATCCAGTCATGCCTTCTCTGGCAAAAATCCGCACCATTTTTGATGCCATAGCCCAAGGCGATATGCCTGGCTTTTTCGCAAACGTTGCTGATGATGTGGAATGGACGGTCAAAGGTAATTTCATCTACTTGCTTAAAGCCAGATACAAGGTTTTTTTCTCATCATGTATAGGCACGTTTTGTCCGATTTCTGGCCATTACAAATCCAAAGAAGCATTCCACAGAGGCACAAAGCCGCTATCCTCAACGTGGGCAACACCACTGAAGCTGGTATTGCATGATATCATTCACGATGGTCACAACAAGGCCGCCGTCGAGCTCAAAGCAGTCGATGTTCAATGCAAGAACGGCCTTCCATTTACAAACGAGTATGTCTGGGTATGCCATTTCAATGATGATGATAAGATTATAATGATCAATGCCTTTATGGATACGTAAGTGTTCCTGCAATGTAATTTACGCTCATGAATTACTAATGAAAGTGTAGGGACCTAGTCACACGGGCTATTCAACAAAATCCTTCGTAAGGCCAGGTGTGAACATATGCGCTCTAGTCTGTGAGCAATGGCCGTTGACTGCTTGAAATTATGTTCAACTTATGTGCAACCCCAATTGACACTAAAAACACATATCAAACTCGATGGCAACAGCCATTACGCTACTATGTTCCAACATAATGGTAAAGTGCTTTCATTTGGCTCTAAGAGCATAGGTATTCATAACTTATGGAATTGCAATTATTACTACGTGCTCTGTTCATGTACGGGTGCTTTAAAACCAAACCTTTCTATTGGCCATGACTGAGCCGGATTCTACTAAAGTATTTATCTAGCTTAGATCCTTCAGCCTAAGCTGTCACCTGGAATGCTTTCGGGATACCCAAATCGCCCAAATCTTCCCCGTTCGGTCCTTTCGCCGCCATGGATGGAAGTAGAACAAAGATTATTCTACAGGGTTTATTCGTGTGATTATTCCACTGATGCATAGTCTATCGTTTGTTAACTAAGCCCTGTGTGCAGAGGGTAAATTACTAACCGCTTGCTGTACGACTGTTTCGCCTGATCGGACAATAGTTTTCGATCCATCCTCAAGAACCAACTCTATTTCTCCATCTATAACAATGCCATAATCAAGTGACTTGGTCCGATGATTATGACCATATGATTTAGGAGGAAAATCGACAACGCGAATCAATGACCCTTTGGTATACATCCCAACTCCTCCTCGCCCCGCGTCTTGATCTGTGAGCTCTGCTGGGTGATTGTGATTTTGCCATAGTGTGATGGCATTTGATGCGAAACCAGGAGTGAGGTCGAGCTTGTCGTCGATTAGGACAATTGATTTACCGTCTTTGTGGCCGGTCACGACTCGTCGAAAAGGTGTGGACATTTTTGTATGCTGAGCTGAGTACTTGCTGTACCCAAAGTGTGATAGAAACACTGGACGCAGATAATAAACTGCTTGAACTACGCTTGGCTTCCATAGCTTGTCTTTAGCCTTGCTCGGCAATTATTGTTAAGTGTCTGGAACCTGAATTTCTTCCACGGCCAGGCTGGCCTCCTTGTTCATAGCAGCCGTGCCGAGTTCGGTCCTGCGCGGGAGTCCACACGGCCCCACACACATTGACTAGACTAGCCGAGCAAACACGCTAATCCATAGGTCCATTAACTCCGTTCAGGCCACACAGAGCGTTCAAAGCGCTGAGTATATGGGCTTGGTGATTATCGCATTGCAATGACAATCTCATAATTGAAGGAGTGTGAAATCTTGAGAATAACAATTTCTACCTCCAATCATGTCTTTCAAAATCAACGGCTTCAATGTCGAGTTGGTGGATGCTATTTCTCCAGGGAAAGCACAAGCTGGTCCCTACAGTGGTTTTAATCCATCAACGAAAACATTGCCAAAGGGGTATCGCAGACAGAATAATCTCGCAGCTTTCCAAGCGGATACTGTTTGGGAAAAAGACGTCGCAGTGCCCATGAGAGACGGCATTCAGCTCCGCGCCGACATATTTAGGCCAGCGACAGTGGGAAAATTTCCAGCAATTCTTCACTGGAGCCCATATGGTAAAGACGGTAATGGTGAGTGGCTTTCAATTGCTTTATCGCGGGATACATGCGCTGAGTCACATCAATCAGGTGTACATGGACTTCATTTAGAACCCGGTCGCTTCGGGGTTCCTTACGAGAGACTGAGTGGCTTCGAGAAATTCGAAGGCCTTGATCCTGCCGAATGGGTCGCAATGGGGTACGCTGTTGTTAATTTCGACTTGCGCGGAAGTTGGGACTCCGAAGGAATCATTCCTTGGCTCGGCAAACAAGACGGAAAGGATGGATACGATGCTATTGAACACATTGCCAAACTCCCATGGTGTTCAGGAAAAATTGGTATGGCTGGGAACAGCTGGTTGGCCATGGCACAGTGGAATATCGCATCGCAGCGACCGCCCCATCTTACTGCTTTTGCACCGTGGGAAGGAGCAGTCGATTTTTACCGTGACACTTTGGCACGTGGCGGTATTGGATATCCATATTATCTGATGTGGGGAATGCTCCAGGATACGATGGTAGGCAAGGGAAAAGCTGAAGCTGTGATCCAGATGTTAAAGAAGTATCCCCTTTACAACGCTTACTGGGATGACAAACGCGCAAAAGTGGGACAAATTACAGCTCCGGCTTACGTGCTTGCCAGCTACTCAACTTCACTCCATACGAGTGGGTCTATTGCCGGCTTTAACGAGATTAACACTGATGAGAAATGGTGTGTCCAAACTTACCAAATCGCTTGTGGCTCATCCTAATTAAATGCGCAGGCTTCGCATCCATCCAAGGCAAGAATGGTCCGACCTTTACTCTGACTACGCCACAAAAGACCTAAGAAAGTTTTTCGATCATTATCTAAAAGGCATTACCAATGGTTGGGAGGGCACTCCAAAAGTCCGATTCTCAGTTCTACCCTTTGACAATTCGGTATACATAACCGTGACTTATCTCCCACCAATCGCTGATTCTAATACTAGGAACCTGTTCAAAATATTGTAGCTACACAGTATCCGATCCCTGAAGCTAAGCAAACGAAACTGTTTCTCACTGGGAAGGGCATACTTTCGTCAATCCCGACCAGTGGGTCGGGAGTTGAGTCGTACCAGTCTGACGTTATTCCCAAAGGCATCGATAATGATCCCGAAGAACTCATATTCTCCTACAAGTTTGACAAGCCAATGTGGCTTGTCGGCTATTCAAAGGCTATATTGTTTCTTTCAGCTGATGAGGCTGACGACCTCGACGTCTTCGTCCAACTGCGAAAGCTTGACAGGTCGGGCAACCAGACGCTGCAACTTAATGTTCCGGCAGAACAGCTCATACCGCCGAAACGAGACGCATCCGAGGTACCGGATAGCTGCTTTCTCAAATATTACGGGCCCAACGGTTGTTTGCGAGCTAGTCACGCCGTGACCAAAGTCGACAGCACCAAGTACGATTCTTGGCCTTCGTACACTCATGATAGACTGGAAAAGTTGAAGCCTAAGACAATAATCCGCCTGGAGATTGGGATTTGGCCTGGTGGTATGGCATTCCAGGCTGGGGAGTCACTCGCGATCAAGATATCGGGGCACTACATGTCGCCGATGGAAATTGCGACCCTGAATGGTAAGACAATTACAGAAAATAAAGGAATGCACAATCTTCACTATGGAGGAGAGAATGGCAGTTATATTGAGGTTCCACTGACTGCTCCCTTTGGACAATAGTTAGACACATCAAATGTAGTCATGCAAGAAGACAGTCTGAGTACCTAATGCAATGTCGGTCGTCTCGAAGAAATAATAAATTTCATCTTGATAAATTGTATTAGTGATTTCGATGAGTACATGTACTGGGAGATAATAAAAATATCATGTGTGGCGAGGTCCCTAAAAGTTCAACGAACAAGGTTGGTTTCCACTTGTTTGTTTAATCAGGTGCGACTGGGGAAAGGAAATTTACTTCTTTAGATGACTTGCTCGGGATAAACATCCTAATACCACATGTCTCACGTTCATATCACCTTGGCTTGAGTTCTTATAGCTTCGCCAAGTGTACTCTTCGTTTTACACGTACACAAAAACTGGCAAGCAAAGATGAGGAAATTTTCAGTACCAGAGGAAAAGCTATAGGACTTGAAGCTATTGGAAACAACATGATCAACTTGTGGATAAGCCATTTCATAGTTTCATCTCCGCGACGCAATCTACCTGGACAAATAAGTTGTTAACCCCCGGTAAGAGAAGAATGTTAGGCCTACTAATGTTACTAGGCCAAGAGCTGTACCAAGAATCAATCCTTGTTCAAAATACGACATTCGTCCCCCCAGATGCTGTTTCACTCTTTTTGTATTCAGAGTTTTTGGTTTCTTTACATTGCCGGGAAACCCAGATGCTGGAGCTAAGATCATAGCCTTAGTTTCCGAAAAATCTTCGATATGATAGGCGTAAGAAGACATCACCTGCGCGGAGCGAGAGGGCATCGCGACTGGTAGCCGTTAGGAACATTCCTTTTCTTTTGATATAGCAAATATCTACTGAGAAACTTACCAAACAATTCTATTGGAATTTCGTTTATAGAAACATGCGATGTTGCGACGAAATTTCCAAGATAGAATGCTTCCTTTCCCCCAGCAAAAATGTACAGGACTTGGGATCGAGTTTCAGAGTTTCTATTGATAATTATTACTAGTCCCGCCAAATGATTGGATTGCGTCAACTTACATTTTGTTCAAGGTATCAATCGCATTGTCTAGGCTCGTTGTTGGAACCAGAGCGATCTCAGAATTATCCATCAACTTAATCGTAACAAAGTTTCTGTTTAATAATTTAACATTGAAACAACTTCACGGTTAGCAAAAAACATACTCTACTGTGGGAAGGTCCTTGCTTGGTATATTTTGGTCTTCTTTATATATTGAGAACTTGGGAATGAACCCTGTGTAGTGCTTTTGGAGCCAGTCTTCGAGACTAGTGTGAGGACTTTGCTGTCGGCCTGGAAATGCATCTTTGAACGCACTGACTAGAGAATCATCTATTAAAAATAGCCGTGGGACCCTGAGAGGGTTGCATGTTTGATTACTCGTTACACGTTGACAGATGTGTTCCACAACGACGTTGAGTGGCTCCGTATAACTTCGATCGATAATGCCAGCAGGAATACCGTAATACGGCTCAATCACACGGACAGACTTGTTTGCAGCCCTAACCAGTGGTCCGATTGTCCGGCTTGCCTCGAGGTCCGGCAAAATAGCAGTCGCATACGGGTGCTGTGTTAAAGCTTGGTAAGGTAATGCGTTGGCATTTCTCTCGAAATGAAAGGCTTCACGATCCAGACTGTCTAGTATAATCTGCTCGAGGATTGCGTTTGTGGCTGTAACGACCTTGGACCCAAGAATGACTGTCGGACTACCAGCGGCCAGTGCTGCAGCGAGCGGACTCAGGGTCGAGAAGAGAGGTGATGAAGGTGACTGGACTACTAATGTTGCCCCAAGAGGAACAAGAAAGTTTGCCGAGCTTCGTCCATTTTTCAACCCTTGTTCTTTGGCGAGCACATCTTGGAAGTTCAAATGTTCGTAGAGCGAATTGATTGCATCAAGAACAAGAATAGCTTCTGTCGAAGCGATCTCCGCCCCGCATTTACGGTCTTGGGTGTACGGTCAGCATTTTAGAGGGAGTAGAAAGTGACACAGAAGTCTGACCATGTTGTAACGCGCGAATTAAATCATCGCACTGTTGTCGGACGAGTTTGTGCAATGCCGCAAGCTGCTTTTGTCGCTCCAAAACATTTTCAAGTCGACCTTCAATCCAGGCAATGTTGATGCGCTCGATTACCGCCGACATGTCTTTTTTAGGGCTTATAGAAACGACCAAGCAACCTTACAATATGAAGAACAGAAATTGAGGCTGAGTGAGATTCTCAAGCATTCTTCCTCCTGCGACTTCCCAAATCATATTTTTTTTTTCACCTGTCGCTTTTGGTACTGTGGTTTTGCGCCAGTCCTTTTTGCGTTAGGCCGCCATCCGTGCATTTCCCACTCGGGACCCGGGTCGGCTCCACATATACTCTGCTCACAGTACCCAGCAACAGTGCGGTTACGCTTCAAGGCCGACATGGGAGGGATCAATTGTGAACAGTGATTAGGATATCGTATTTGCTATAGATCATGCTTTGTGTGGAAGGTAACAATCTCGACCTGAATAACTGAACTGTCGGGGAACATGGCGAGTGAAGGCAAGAGACTCAACTCCGCCCCGAGAATGGATGACTTTAAGTCTAAGCTAACTTTCCTAGGTGCTGCTCCTGTGTTTTTATTCGCTCATGGCTCTACCATGATGTTGGGTGAAGCATCTGAGCCAGCAAGACTCTGGGAACAAGTAGGAAACGAAGCTTTGCGAAGAGGAATTAAAAGGATAGTAATGATGGTACTTGCCATTTACCTTCAGTTTTGATTCTTAAAGCTGACAAAAATACGGTCAGGGAGCTCACTGGGAGGCCCCTGGTGACACTGTAGAAGTCAGCATGAACCCAAATCCCAAGATGCTTCCAGTCGGCTCCGTCAAAGACGCTCGCTATTTACCGTACAAAGTCACTCCCGATATTGAAGGCGGTCGCAAAGTCATCAAGCTGTTACAAGATGCTGGAATCAACGCGAAACCAGCTCCGACTTTCGACTGGATACACGATACCTTTCTCATCATCATCCGCATGTTTCCGCATTGCCTTCCAATCCCTACTACAATCGTCTCAATGAATGCGCGATACGAGTCACATTTTCATCTCAAAATTGGCGTCGCCCTTCGTCCGCTGCGCTATGAAGATACTTTAATAATTGGGAGCGGAGGTTCTGTGCATAATTTGTACCGTAATCATTGGGCGGATATGATGATTTACCGAGATAATTTTGCTCAGCCGGTGCCACCAGGGAAGTGGGCCCTGGAATTCCGGCAAGCGGTGGAAGATGTAATCACCAAAAACACAGGTCCAGAGCTTCGACGAGCCATCACAAGAATGATGAAACACCCTAGATACAAGGAGGCACACGGTACAGATGACCATTGGATGGCTTCTCTCTTCGCAGCGGGGGCCGCTGGGTCAAAAGATGACGTAGGTCCCAACATCATGCTTGCTGAGTGTTGGGAGCTGGTTAACATGTGCAATACGCAATATCAGCTCGGAAGTTGGGATGCATACAAAATCATGTAACTCTAAGCTTACAAAATAAAATTCATTTTCATGTCAAGTTGTAAACCGCTTAATTCGTATTTATAGACTGTGGACCACAGGCATCGTCAGACGGTCTCACATGGAATGTGGTCCCAATGCTTCCTATTATGAAGTGCCAGATTGCTGCGAAAAGAATTTGATCTGTGATTCGAACACAATACTTTCTAGAGCTATGGACCTAAGCTGTCATATGATATAAACAGTACTTTCAAGGGGGCACATGAAATAATTAACTGCTCCGGAGATTGTTAAGATTCGCTCATGAAATTATCTTTTCGACTTGGATAGTTGTCGTACAGTTGAAATAAGCCACGAAGCTCCCAGTCACCAGTTCCCACCGACCTTGTGGAGCCCAACATCTGTAAACTTTCCTAGTGTGTTCCGCCATACCCATGCAAAAGACTGTTGTCATTAGCCATAGTACAATCTTATCCAACTTTTCTAAACTCACGGCAATAGTCATACAGCCAAACACCATGATTGAACCCACAGCGGTAAATATTGCGTTTTGCCGTCTCTCCTCTAAATTCAAGTGTTTATTTACGGGCCGGTAATCTGGCACTCTTCTATAAGCAGACTCCCACCAACTAGGATTCGAAACTGGGTATGTGACCGTAGGATGAGCAGCAAGACTAGGGTCGAATTCGTTGGGTTGGCGCTTTCGCAAGGTGTGCCCACCGACTAGCACGTCACCCGTTACATTGTTGGGCTGGACGGTTGAATGGTGGATTTTGTAGTCGGCTAGTATTATGTCGAGGTTGAGTTCATCTTGCTGTTGTGTATTAGACTCGTGGCCAATCACAGTAGTGGAGGTGACGGCAGTCATTGTATTGTCGAGTGCTGTTTAGTGTAGCGCTTGTACTAAGTTGATTTTATTCGACGCTGAAATTTGGTTTGAACATCAAAAGTTGGTTGTTCGATGCAGTAATCATCCAGGTCATTTCGTTTCTCGGGCCAGGAGTATGTGATGGAATAGACCAATGTGGCAGTCTAAGAGCAGTCAATTTCGTGGAGCCGTGCCGACAAAGAGCTGCACTCTTCGGAACAGCTCCGCATTCACCCTAGCTACAACAGGTAGCTCCGAAATGACTACGCTCGGTCCGTGGCTGCCGGCCACCCAACGAACGTTTTGCGTTCAGAAGTGGGAAGCAACAGTGAATTAATAATGGTGATATTTGATTGTCTGCACATCGCTAAAGGCATATGTTATTAAATATCCATATTCATCTTTTCACAGCGAAACCCTTCGATAAAGGATCGCAATGGCGCGCGACAAGTACCTAACAATAGATTGCGGCTCCTTTCCCTATGTGTTCATGCAGCATAAAGACATACCGCTCAAGACCTACGATTCCGGCTTCCTCCGCTGTAACGTCTTTTTGCCTAAAGATGCCGCCCCTTTTGGCTCCAAAAGATACCCCGTTATTGCGACCTATGGGCCATGTGCGTCTCGCGAATATCAAATCCCTCAAAGAATTGATCCACTAATACCTAGGCAGATGGGAAAGATGTTCCATACAAAGTTTTCTACCCGAAATCCTGGTCACAACTGAACCCAACGATGAAGTCAGTCCACGCTGCCTGGGAAACCCCAGATCCGGGGTACTGGACCTCGCAAGGCTACATCGTAGTCAGAGTCGACGAGCGTGGTACAGGCCAAAGTCCGGGTGAACTCGATACTATGTCCCGCGGTACGAGCGAAGCCTTCTTTGATGTGGTCGAATGGGCCGCGGAGCAAGAATGGTCGTCTGGAAAAGTTGGTTTGTTAGGGATTAGTTACTATGCAGGCACGCAATGGAGAGTTGCTGCCAGGAAGCCGAAAGGGCTGGCAGCTATAATCCCATGGGAAGGTATGAGCGATTATTATAGAGATCGCGTGAGACACGGCGGTATCTTGTCAGATCGCTTCATCAGTGAGTATATTGACAATGCTAAATGCAATATCCATTAAGTTGCTTGACTAGAATTTTGGTGGGAGAATGCCGTAGAACCAGATCAATACGGCAAGCAAGGTCGCGGAGCCAGGAACTGGGGATTAGACACTCTAGATGGCGACCTCGACGACGCCACCTTGCTCGCGAGACGACGCAACCAAATGCTAGATACGGCATCATACCGCTATTTGGACGAAGAATATTACAGAAGCCGCAATTTCGATGTCGAAAACATCGAAGTCCCGCTTCTCAGTGTAGCAAATTGGGTAGGTTTTATCCACGAAACGTTTACTAAACCACCACCACTAACGATTTTGGCTAGGGGGGTATCCTCCTACACTTGCGTGGCAATGTATTAGGTTGGATGCGCGCTTCTTCAACCTACAAATTCCTGCACTTCATCGTGGGCCGACATGACTTGCCGTTCTACTACGATCATTCTGCCAAGCTGCAACAGTCTTTTTTGGACGCGTTCCTCAAAGACAATGACTACGATGGCTGGAAATCTGGTCAACAGCCACGTGTTAAGATATGCCTAAGGAAGGGTGACTGCGGCGTTGATGATCCTATGCGTGAGCTTGCGTTTCCGACGCGAGGCGAGATGGACTGGCCGATACCAGACACCATGTACACGAAATTCTACTTGACTGCGGAAGGTGAAATGGTTGAGACGCCGCGAGTATCAAAGAAGGTATTAGCGTATGATGCATTGAACGGCGAACCAGTGCAGTTTCGCTACAAATCTCCCAAGAGCCTTGAGATAACCGGCCATATTCTCGCGCATCTGAGTGTTTCCTTGTCAAGCAAATATGATCAGACGCCGACAGACATCGATATTTTTGTGACCCTCCGAAAATTGGACGGAGATGGGTCAGAAGTGTTCTACACTGGCACAATGGGCGATCCGGTCCCGCTTGTCAAAGGTTGGCAACGAGTATCCCTACGCAGAACGGATCCTTCTAACCACCTTCACCGTCCCTACCTCCCATACCGTGGTTTTAATTCCAATGATGTGCAGGAAGTGAAGGAAGGCGAAGTGTACGAGGTTGATGTAGAAGTGTGGCCTACAAACGTGGTGTTAGAGGAGGGAGAGACACTTGTATTGGAAGTCGCGGGACACGACACACAGGGAGTAGGAAAGTTCTCGCACGAGCATGCAGAAGATCGCGAAAGGGGTATTTTCGACGGGCTAAACAACTTACATGTTGGTAGTGTGGATAGCTGGCTCCTCTTGCCCATTATCCCCAATCGGTCGTAGAATACTATTCGAGGAATTTCATGCCTAGGCATAGCGTACGATAATAGACGTGGATTAAAAACATATATCATCAAGGGTGTTAGTGCCGTGGATCAAGAACATCAAATTTGCACATGTTTTGTCCTACACATCTCAAATCATCTGTGCAAATATCGAATCGAGAACGTATTTCACTTGGTAAGCGATGCGAACAATAATCCTGCTATGATCGAGGTTTAATATTGCGTAAAGTGAAGGGCAGTGGGGAAGGGGCCGGGGGATTTAAGAATATCAGAGAGAATCGGGACAAGGAGTATCTACCCAAAAAAGAGAGCCATGGTATTGAAGCACATGTTGAATGCATTATTCCTTTTTGTTGAAGTAACCCTTGTCCTAATCAAACAACAGATATCAGAGAGTGCAAGCAGTACAAAGACTCTGCAATATCTAAAAAATCAAATTGATCTACCCATAAGCAAACGTGGGTCTATTCTGATATTGAGACTCTAAGCATATATTTTATTCGATACCATGAAATAAAAACTTTGAAGGCAAGGCCTATAGTATAGGTATACCCTCAAAACAGGTGTAGTATAGAAATATATTTGACTCGACTCGTGTAGCCATTGCTAGAACATTAGACAATATAAATATCGCAGATTAAAATTAATAGTCTCTGCCTTTACACACCCTGGTATTGCATACGACGCACAGTTTTTGTCAATGCCGCTCTGTTCATACTTCCCAAATCGACAAACAGCTTGTACGCCTTGTAAATTTTTAAATCTGCGGAAGTTATAAAATAGGGTCCCTTCAGCGAAGTCTGTGATTGTGGCTTTCCTAGATCATGCGTAAATCTTTTCGTCTACACTGTAATTTTAGTAGAAATGGCAACGCCTAATCCGAATTCCTTATCATTCGCCTTATCAAAAGCTTTTACCTCTATCCTGAGCAGCTTGACATGAAAAGCGGGTCGGAAAATCTCCTTAGATGTCCTTATCATGGAACTGTTTAAAATTAATGAAGCCGCTTGTTAAGGAAAGCCGCCTTTCGTGGTCGCGCCGGTTTTGCGTGTGATCGCTGAATGAGGCTGGGACGCTCTAAACTAGGACATTCAATATCGCTCAAAGGGCTTCGCTATTACGGCGTTGGATAGAACTGCCAAAACGAGAAGTGATGGAGTTACGTCGGTGATATAGAAGTTATGTCACATGGTTCTCCTACTAGCGTCAAAGCTAGGCTATGGCTGACACAGCTGCGCCACCTCCAACATATAAACGGCGAACTTGTATCAAGAACTCGCTTTGCACTTGCTTGGATGATCACTTGTTTCAGCATAATCTGTATTGTCTCTCACTTCTCCTGGCAAGAAAAGTTGCGACATATCTCTTTGGCATTCACGCTTCGGAGTCGACCCCGCACTTCATGCCGTGCGCATAGATTGTTCGGTACAGCATGCACCTACCACTAGGAAATGCCGCCTCACAGGCAGGTTTCGGGTGAAGTGGAAGAGTGAGGCCTGAGGGCGCAGAGCTATCGGCAAATCGTGGTTAAGTGGGGGCTGGTTCAAGCCTTTCGCGATTGGATCGGAAGTATTCCACTGGATTTGAGAGCCCCTTTGGGCTAGTGTCGAGGGCCACACTCTAGACGCCCACTCAGGGTTCGCAGACGCAAGTGTGCAGGCCTATCAAGACTGCCCTTGTAGAAATATGCCGGACCGTTTCTTTCGAACGAATAGGAAGAGCCGTTGGACATACCGCCGTAAGCTAGTCTGTAGAATTGCCTATCAGTCGGAGTAAGCCATTCCAACGTATCAGAGTCGCGCTATATCCAAAATACGATGACAAGCCAGACTGCGCAGTCCATATTTACCCTGCAACTTGTCCCAAATAAAGCAATATCCACTTTTCCATTGCAACTTCTGTTCCATCATTCATTTTCTTCACAATGGCAGCATCAATCACGGAAAAGACCTCTGGTGACGTGATTGGACCAGTGACGACCCATGAAAAGGGCATCGTCGAACATGTTCATCTTGGCTACGACACCCAACTGAAGAAGAACCGATCCCTTATATCGACACTAGGGATGGCACTCGCCATTGCCGCAGTACCCTTCGGGATCGGAGGTCCTCTCATGAGCGCGATATATGGCGGTGGGCAGCTCTCACTGTTTGTCGGCCTCCTTGTCGTCCTAGCTCTCAATGGCTGTGTTGCTCTCTCTCTTGCTGAACTGGCCTCGCGATATCCAACATCCTCTGGCGTCTACTACTGGTCATACCGGTTATGTGGAGAGCATAAACGAACACGAAAGATACTTTCGTTCCTGACCGGTTGGTTCTGGTTGATAGGCAACTGGACGATTACCCTCTCAGTGAACTTTGGATTTGCTTCACTGATTGCTGCCACCGTAGCTATCTATGATACCGAATGGACAGCATCTTCATGGGAAATACTTCTCATATTTTACGCGATCTGTATTTCAGTATTCATCATTTGTGCCGCAGGAGACCGACTGCTACCGTACGTTGATGCTGCCGCAGGGGTGTGGAACTTTGTCACTATCATCGCCATTTTGATAGCTTTAGCGATCCGCGCAAAGGAAGGTCGACACTCCGCGTCAAAAGCACTTGGGCACTACGATAGCAGCCTATCCGGCTGGGGCCCTGGCTTCACTTTCTTCATTGGCCTACTCCCGCCTGCATACACTTTCTCCGCCATCGGCATGGTAACATCTATGACCGAAGAGTGTGCAGTTCCCGAAGTCGAAGTTTCTCGTGCAATTGCCTTGTGTATCCCCTTTGGCGGGCTGGCTGCTCTCCTCTTTGTCCTTCCGCTTTGCTTCACGCTGCCACCCCTCGAAGAAATCACTTCCGCACCATATGGACAAGCATTACCTTACGTTTTCAAACTAATCATGGGCTCTAAGATTGGAGCCCTGATTCTCATGGTTATGATTCTCATTGTTACTTTCCTTTGTTCCATTAGTATTACCACCGCCGCTTCACGCTGCACATGGGCATTTAGTCGCGACAACGCACTTCCACTCGCCGGCTTCTGGACCCGCATTGTCAAAGACCGTCCCTTATTTGCGCTTTCTCTCGTCACAATCATTCAAATGTTACTTGGCCTCATCAATCTTGGGTCCAGCAGTGCATTCACAGCTTTTGTGTCCGTAGGCGTTATTGCACTGGCTATAGGCTATCTGGTGCCTATTTCCATATCTCTCTGTACTGGCCGGAAAGAAGTATCACACGCAAGATGGAACTGTGGAAGGGTTTTAGGAACCGTAGCCAATGTTGTCGCAATTGCGTGGATATTATTCGAGCTAGTGCTGTTCAGCATGCCAACAGTGCTGCCAGTCACGAAGGTTTCAATGAACTATGCCTCGGTTGTCCTAGTAGGTTTCGCAGGCATGAGTATGGGTTGGTATCTTCTTTCAGGAAGGAAAGGTAAGTCTCGTCTTCATGAAAGGATGAATGCAGATGCTAAACGTTACTAGAATTCAAAGGGCCACCAGATGAGGTTGCTGATATGTACTAGGGAATGTGTTATTAGCACTTTAAGACTTACTGTATCAATTTAATAGTTGTTAAGCCAAAAAAAAAATAGAAACCCTAACCTGGTCTGCATCTACTTGGCACTGTTATGGTTGCAGAGTGGATAATTACGCAACCTAACTATTGGCTCTATATATGGCGATACGAGACAGGGGTCGATGGCTGCCGCATATACGCATAGGACCCAGGTTTTGAACTTTGCAGACAGTTTATTCAGCCAACTGTGATAAAATGGAGAAGCGGAGGGTTTGACCCTGGTACCCGATGAAATACAAGAAGAAGAGTTCAACGACTCTATCTTGACCTCCCTTCCCTTTGTTGAAGTAGACTATCGCGGGTAATGATCCAATCCATTTGCGCAATAGGTTACGTAAAATAAAAACTGCAACTATAATCTTCAAGCTTAAGAATTATGAAGATAGGAGACATTGGCAAGGAAACCAAACTTCTTTTCTCATTGTATGGCATCAACGGGAATTCCAGAATCTTCTAAACCCATGAGCTTATTGATTATAGTCATGAAATACATGGTCGTTGAGTTACTTCTTGGCTGTCGCATTCTCGGTCACAAAGACGAGAGATTGATTGCTGCGCGAAACCTCCCCAGGCGACACCATCAAGGAAGGTAGAGGATTTTGATGCGGAGTTCCACTAGTTTCTGAATGAACTGGAAAACCTTGATTCTCTGAACAAATAGAGGAGAGCCGGCAAACAAGCCGCAAGCAACCCGGTCTGTACTTCCAAAGAAAGCCAGAAAAGTGACATGTTTATCACCACTGCTGATGTTAGGATGATGATTCGTGACTTGGGCAAAGTGTGAATATACGTACTTCATATATAATTGGATCAAATCCAATATTTCGTGTCCCTCGCATCCAGAATGTCCCTGAGAGTAGTGCAACAGACACCCCTCTAAATTCTTATATAACACGACAGTGGTTGATCTTAGGTAATAACTTAAGACAAGAAGAAACATTCCCGTAACCGCAATCTTTTTCTTCATTGATAATCGCAACTGCCAAACCTGCACGCTCTTGTCAGCTGTCACCAAGCTCCTCACTGATGTGTTCTTTACCTATCAATGGAATCGGAGTTGATATAACAAGGACGTCGTTTTAAAAAAAAACCCCGAGTATATAAACATATTCGTTATTTTCATATAATCATGACATTTTATGGCGGTCCCCAAAGGTGGGCTCTAGAGAAGAGCTCGCCTAGTTTTATATATGAAGAGGTACGACAGAGTTATACGACTACCCCCGATAATGATGATGCAAATAAAGGCCGCAAAGAACAGCTTCTGGCCATGCTCGTGGCTCTATTAGCCAACTACGAAAGCGCGGTGACAGAGAAAGAGCCAGCTTAATTTGACCAACGTGAGCCAGTGGTGCGGTGGTTCTGGCAACACATTCATGCTACTAGTCGTTCTAATTATGACTCAACATTTACAAATGACTTAGATACACCTTTCGCGTTGGGATTCCACATTTCATGTGTCTCCCTGACTATGGATTGGATATCCTAATTCCTTGGTACTTTTGGATGCAAAAACGTGCCTAACTATACGTAGCGTAAACTATGTTTACTGCCATGATAGTTAAATATACCGCCCATAGTATAAGCTGAGCATGGACTTGATTATGTTTAGGCAATGCTCACAAACCTCGGAACGGTCAGCCAATCATCGGCATCAAATGGCTGCTTACGTTTCCTGTCAGCACGGAAGCGCACGACTACCACAGCGAGGTCGAGTACAAGGTGAATAGACTGGAGATAATAATAGTGGGCAAAAGCAAGCCAAAATAGCATGTTTTCATGTTTCATGAAGAACTTGTCGTCATATTTGAAGCGTTGATCGCCTTGGGTCCGAAAGAGAGCTCAAGCCCCAAAAGGTCTCATATAAAGCCAATATAGCTTCATACTAAAGAAGAGAATAGAATCATAGAAAGCTCTTACCGCCAGCCTGGTCTCGGAACCCGACGGGTGTCCGGGCGTGCCAGCGTCTTCTGCCAAGTTAAGTATGAACTTACGAGACCTTGCATGTAGATATGTCATCTGTTGAGCTTCTTTATATGAATTTAAATGTATTATACAGGCCAAGCTCTTTAGCAACGCCAATTGCATAGCTGGCAGCAGTGATGACCACATGTTCGCCCCTATCATCAAGCTACCGAACATCTCGTATTATTGAGCTTGACAGTCTTTTCTCACAAAACCTGAATAGAATATTGATGAGTGAAGCGCTACTCAATCTAGGAGGCAACTAAATTCCCTTGGGATTGGAAACACTTCAAGTAATATGGATAGTGCGGGGCATTAGATTTGTATAACATTACCATTACGCTGCGACATTTTGAACCCTTGTAGAGCGTATCAGCTCAAAACCTGCGGCTCGGCGCATTTTTGATTATCTCCAGACTACTTGTTGGCTATCCATTACGTGTAGTTCGAAAAGTGCTCAGACAAGCCTTCGGGCCTCGATTTCTGAGCTACTTGCACTTAAACTTCACGAGTTGAATGAGGTTCGTGTGCGATAGTTGCTTGAGATAATCAATTTTAATTAAATAGATTCCCGCTTGAAACCTTTACTTAACACAACACGACAATACAATTCTCGTTTTTCATCTTCTGGTGCGTTGATTGCGGTGACAGTGCTCTCGTCATCTAGATGTACTACACATATCGAGCCAGAATCATCTAATCATTGATTCGCAGGTAAACTTACTAGCCGGATCTTCACACCCTTTAAACACTTCCCAAACCTCATGAGTCTTACTACCGACTATATCTCGCTGTCAAATACTATCTATGTTAACATAAGATACAATGATACTCATAAAAATACTCTTATTGATAGGAAACAAGACTATTTTATGCAGAGAACTAAGAAGCAATAAAACAGGTGTTAGTAATAGATGCAGTACCATTAAATATGTATATAATACTATAATATTAGTATAATAGAATAGCTAAAGACTTAAGGATAACTTTATACTTTAACTCTAGTCTTTAATCTAGTAAGTAATCTATTTAATATTAATTTAGATAAGAGTTAGTTATTATTGACAGCTATTTATAACAGGATTCTTATATCTATTTAAGTAGTAATTATATATTATTTCTATATTATACTGTAAGGCAGTCAACACGCACAGTTGGGACGGTCTTAGTTGAAGAAACTCAATTTAAAAGGAAATGGACAAAATAGCAGATACCTCTTACCTTCGGGGGAGAGGTGCTGCCTATATACATGAGCTAGAGCAGGCTAGTCCCGATCCAGTTACCTAGCTTAGTGAAAGGTAAGAGGTAACAGTTACCTTTCACCTGCGTCTAGTAACTTGGAAGGATTGAACTCTTTTACCTGCGTCTAGTAACCTGAAAGGATTAAACCCTAACACAACCCCCCCCTTCAAAATAGTAAGGGCCTCTAAACTGAGAGATAAAAATTTAAGATAAAACATAAGAAAACTGTTTACTACTAAGTCCCTCTAACTTAGTAAATCTAGCAATAGGCTTTATATAGCGCTGCGCATGTCTAAACAGTTTCCTATATAAAATCACTAAGCTCTAAAGTGTTTTCTAATACTTCTACCCTGCGACGCGAAAACAGAACCTAAAGACCTTCGTATAATACATATAGGAGTAACCTTTGCAATTTTTATTTAGTTGTAAGGTCTCTAGACGTGGCGCGCAAAGCAAGGCGCACTGCGTAGAGTAAGGGCGAAGGCGAGCAATCTTAAGGCTATAGATGCGCGAATTGAGGCTAGAGGCGCGCAAATTGAGGCAAATTAAGGCGCGCTAACTTGAGCAAAACTGTTTAGATACCTTCGTCGCCGCTGAGATACTCTTCTGCAGTTAGCCTATCCTTGTTAAGTGGTGACTAATTTGGAGGCATGCGATAAGTAGGTAGCTTAGGCTTATTAGGCTGTCGCTAATAAAACAGATAAGCGTTGTAGTTATTAGGGTACTTAGTTGCCGGGTGCTAGGTAGGTTTCAGGTATCTAGTCTATTTAATTAGGTACTGCTACTCGCGCTTTTAGCAGCCTTTAACGCTAGTTTGCTAGTAATTAAGAAAATCATTAATAAGCTACTTATCTTAAACCTCGCTATTAGGATTAATTACCTTAACGGCTACTAGCTAAGCTGGCGCTTAATCTAGAAGCCCTTTTAAGGGCGCAGGCTAAAGAAGCTTAGGGTAAAATATAGGAAAAACTCCGCTGCCTAACATGTCTAGTAGAAGGTCTAATTAATACGCCTAGCTATTATGCATAACTCTTATAACGCTATAAGGCCCTACCTACTTAAGGTCTAGCTTCTTTAATTCCTGTTTAGTAGACTAATTAATTATATTAACTATAACTTAGTCTCTAACAGCGTACTTTAGCACTAATTAGCGAGAGGTGTTAGCGTAGTAAGCTTATTTTTGTTAAGCCTATAGCATTTATTCTTACAAATAAGTAACTAGGTCCGCGTAGGTGTTTATAAGCTCGTCTACCTAGATTTTATTACTAGCTACAGCGCTACTAAGCTTTTTATTGTAGTTTTCCCTTAGGTGTATACTACTGTAAGGGTAATATCTAAGATCTGTAAAGAATAGCGTTATGCCTGTAAAGGCGTTAACTGTATTATTAGCCTGAAACTTAGTAACGTAAAGCTAGGCAGCCTAGTTAGTTTATGCGTAGTTAATGTACTAATAAAGATAAATTTCTAAGGCTTAATTTACCCGCTTAGTCTGCTTGTCTGTTTTAGGGTAATAGGCTGTTAATAAGCGCTGTTAGACACGTAGTCGCTTACAGACCCGCCTCTAAAACTAACTAATAAAATTTAAACTACAGTTAGAGATAATACTAAGGGGAATGCTATATAATTTAAAGACCTCTATAAAGTACCTAGCAGCTTTAGCTGTAGTACAGCTATATATAGGAAAAAAGTACTGTTATTTTATAAGGCAGTCTATAATAACGAGGATATTCTTAAAAGTACGGCTATCTAGCTAAGAAGCAGGTAAATCTTAAATAAAATTAACTAAAATTTCTGTCTAGCGTCTATAAGGCACTAGCAGTAGCCGTAAGTAACTATACTTACTATCCTAAGGGCTTTTTATTTAGTAATAAGTAGCGCACGCGTTGTAATACTGTTTAATTAACAGGTGCATCTTTAGCTAGTAATACCGCGAGTATATAAGGAAGAACGTGTTATAAGGGCCCTTATAACCAGCGATTTAATAGTTATAACATAACTCTATAATACGTCGGCGTAACTATAGGTTAGAAGGCACGTAAAGCTTAGTCTTATCTATCTACAAGCGTTAGGAAGCTCCTTCACCTGTGCTTAACAGGTCTGTAGTAGAGAAGTAGTAGCTATTCTTATAAAACTATAATAGCAATTTAGCAGTTTCTATGTTAATAGCTTTAAAGGCCTTTTTAGCTATAGCGTTATTAGCGTACGCGGCGTTTAGGATTTCTTCTATTAACTAATAGTTGTCCTTGTAACAGGGCAGCGAAGGATCTATTATACTATTAATAGGCGTAGGATTATTATTATTATTATTAAATTCTATAGGAAAGTCTGTTTTACGAGCGTAGGTAAAGTAAAATTACACTACCTTAGCTTATTCCTAGGACATTTAGTCTAGGAACTTAGGTTAACTAAGGGCTAAGGCGCGTAAGGCTGTTGCAACTGCTAGTTACATGCCTAGGGAGAGCACTTAGGGTCTAAGAATAGCAGCCTGTATACTATAACGAGAGTCTTCTGCGTCTGTTAGAGTATCCTAAGGTTAACAGCTTAAAGCGTCCGCTTTACTATTAGTTTCCCTAGGGGTATAGATAATCTTAAAGTTAAACTAGCTAAGAAATAAGGACTACTATACTTACTATTAGCTAAGTTTTTTAGTTATTATAAACTATTCTAGGTTCTTATAGTTTATTATTACCTATATTAGTTAAGAAGAGCCTATAAGTTTAGGCTCCTATTCCTTAAATACCTATATAATTACTATAAGTTTAAGATTATAGATATTATAGTTATACTCTGCTAGAGAGTGTTTCTTTAAAAAGAAAGTAATAGGTTATAGGACGTCCTTATTATTATATTACTTTATAACCCTGCCTAATACCTATCTTAACGCATTAGTAAAGATGTAGATTTACTTAGCAGGATTAAAATACTTTAACACTACGCCTATACAAAATACTACTTTAAGAGCCTTAAAAGCTTTTACTTTCTCCTCCCCCTATATAATTAGCTTATAATAAACCTTCTTATAAGCGGGTTTATTAAGATTACTACTTTTCTTTTCTATAATAGTAGCCTTAATAAAGCGTATAAGCAGTAACGCTATCTTTAAGTAGCCTTTAATAAAGCGCTGGGAGAAGCTAGTATACCTAAGGAAAGAAAGCACATCTTAGGCAGTCTTTAGTGTTTCCTATTACTATACAGCCTTAATCTTCTTAGGGTTAATTTTAATACTCTTATTTATAATTATTATACCTAGGAACTTAATACAGTCTATGTAAAATTCTAATTTGCGCAGGTCTATATAGAACCCTTTTTCTTTAAGGCGCGTAAGTACTTTTTTTATATACTCTATGTAGGCTTCTACTAATTCTAAGAAAACTAAGATATTATCTAGATAAGCAGTATAAAACTTATTAAGGTACTTAAAAAGAGCGCTGTTAATTACCCTTTAAAACGTAGCTAGAGTATTATAGAGGCCTATAGGTATTACGCAGTATTAATAAGTGCCCTAACGCGTAGAGAAGGCAGTAAGCTACTCTAAACTAGGCTTCATGCAAATTTAATAAAAAGCGTGCACGATATTAAATTTAGAAAAGAT
The DNA here is from genome assembly GCA_003313425.1 of Pseudopyrenochaeta lycopersici. Taxonomy (NCBI): domain Eukaryota; kingdom Fungi; phylum Ascomycota; class Dothideomycetes; order Pleosporales; family Pseudopyrenochaetaceae; genus Pseudopyrenochaeta; species Pseudopyrenochaeta lycopersici. The sequence continues at coordinate 891,987 of NHZP01000023.1, forward strand.
AACAGCTTTATTAAGCTTAGCTAAAGTCTCGCAGAAGAAAGGAATTAGGTATTAATCCTTAACAAAGGCTTTATTAAGGTCTTAATAATCTACGCAGACTTAGATGCTACTGCTAGGTTTAGTAATAATAAGTAAGTTATTTTATGCAGCAGAGGGTCCCTAGAAGATAAAATCCTAGGCCTCTATCTCCTAAATATATTACTTAATAGCTTTAAACTATTTACTAGAAAATAGTCTTACTTAATAATTAGGCACCTTAGCTCCTAGCTTAAGCTTAATCTTATAGTTATATTCTAAGTAATCTAAGAGCTTAGCCGCGGCTGCTTTATTAAATATAAGAATAATTAAGGTATATTCCTTAAGCAGGTGCAGAGGTAGGATATCTTTTAATAAGACTTTCTTAGGAGGGTTAAAGAACTTATTATAGTCCTTTTATGCCGCTATGTAACAGATTTTCTGTAACGCTCTTAGTAGTAAGCGACAAACTATTATAAACAGAGGGTAGTTTTTTTGTTTAGTAAACGCCTAAATAGCTCTTAGCGAGACGACCTTAATACCTACCGCAGGTTTAGTTTGCTAGTATAGTACTTAGTGTTCGTCGTCTAGCTTTGCTAAGGCTGTAGTATCTAACTTTGCCTATTATTAGCTAGTCTTGCTTTTATTCCTGCTATCTATAGAGGAACTAGGCAGTATAGAAGCGTTAGGCATAGCTCGCTCGCAGACAACTTGTAGTATATACGAGTGTTACTAGCATTCTGTTTAGTAGTATGCGTTAGAGAATTTAATTATACCCTAATAGTAATTAAAGCGTAGTGCGTATAGTTTCTTCTAGTAGAATCCTAATACTAGGTTAAAGGCCCTACACTAGTTAAGAATATAGGCAGAAGTGTGCTTAAAGTAGGAATTAATTTTTATATAGAATTTAACCTTATAAGTAATAGATTCTAAAGTAATACTTTTATATCCTTCGCACATAATAGGCGTAATAAGAAAAATTAGTTAGAACCCCTAGGTAAGCTAAAGGAACTACTATAAGATAAAGTTTTTATCTGCTCTATTGTCTGCTAATATCCAGGCGATGTAGGGGGCGTTTTCTTATTATCTAATTATGCTTATAAAAGTAAACTAGTCTAGGCTATCTAGACACAGCTTATCTTTCTAGACAGCCTGCGTGCGTTGTAGGAGTACCTGCGCTACGGGCTTATATATGCCGCCCTAGTAAGTAGTAGCTAGCGCGGTTTCCTAAGACTAATTATTAACCCTAGATAAAGGACTTTTATCTAGGGTTACTCTTCCCTTAAATAAATAATAACCTTAGCTTTATTACTGTTACTGTTAGAGGCTTTTTTGTAGTTAGAGTTACTAGTCTCTAGGCTTGCGTGCACGTAACAATTAGTAGCTAGGTTACTGCGCGGATTTCCTTAATACTAGTTACGGCTAGAGTCCGCGTTGTAAGGCTTAGGACTATTAGCTAGCTTATAGTTACCTATTCTATTATCTTTAAATAACGGACGTAGGCCTAGAGCAGGCTTACTAGCTTTCTTAATAGGCTTATCTACTGCTGTCCTTAGAATAAATTTATAAGGCGGTGCTAGGCTTAGTCTAGCTAGCGCGTTACGCCCCTTTATTTAATTAGCGAGATACTAAGGTAATTACTAGAGGTCGTAGCTCTAATATGCATTATTAATTATATTACAAAGAGATTAGAAGTTAGTAGTAGTATAGACAGCGGGCGCGCTGCTAAGGCTCTGTTAGAGATAGCCTAGAAGCTTAGCTTAAAGCTTATACGCTTAAGTTACAGTAATCTATCTAAGCTAAGTAGTAATAGCGTTAAACTCTGTCTAGAACAGAGCCTATACTTTAACTATAGTAGGGTATTCTAGCGAGCTACGTTCTAGGAAGACTAAAGCATTATATTACTGTTCTACTGTAACGTAGTAGTTACAGTCGCTAAAGATAGAGTTAAGGATATAAAAATACTTAAAGTTGTCCTTATATTAATATAAAAACCTATTAGGCTCTTATAGTAAGGTTTAAGTAAAACTGCTAGTAGCTTAAAAGATAAATTATGCTTATATGTTGTTATATTGCTAGTCTAACCTATTATTTTTAAAATAGTTAAGTATCTTTATAATCTACCTATAAAAATTAGGACCCCTAGAGTATACTAGAGGTACCTAAATTTGTTTATTCTTTATAGATAAGAACTAATGTAACCTCTTAATCTTATAGTAGAGCTTAGTTAGATAAGGGCTTAGCGTTACTATGTCGCCTAGGAATATTTAGTATTCGCGAGTAAGAGGAAGGTTAGTTAAGAGCAGAACACGCTAAGGGGAACTAAACTTATTAAGAATACCGCCTGCTGCGTTACTTTGTAGGAGGATTTATATAGGCGTACTTATTCCTCCTAGCAGAGGCTTATTTATAGCTCTTAGGGCTAGCTGTAATAGAGTAAGTCTAGTAAGGCCTAAAACCTTAGGAGAGCTAGATAATAGATAGTTGCGCAACACAGAGTTACGCTTGTTCTTAATTTCTTGTAATAAACCTTCTAAGGTCTTGTAGTTAGTAATAAGCTTATTCTACTACTTACTGAGCTTATTATATTCTTTAACTAGCTTATCCTTTTATTAAGTAAAGCTGCGTTATTATTTAGTTAGTTCCTGCTTTAGAGTAGAAGTGTTAAGGTAGCGTGTCTCTAATAACTTCTTATCCTTATTAAGAGCATGCAGGGCACACCTAAATAGTGTTATTAGGCGTGTAAGTTGCGTAGGCTTAAGGCTTAAGAACTTACTAGAGTAGTTCTTTATAAGCTAGATGCCTAAGGGTGCTAATTACTAAATAGAAGTAGGTAGACTTAAGCTCGCAGATAGTAGCAAACCTAGAAGGCTACCTAGAGGAAGATAGTTATTAAAGTCCTTAGGGAGACCTAGATTAGTAGCTTCCTTACGTAGCTGCATCTAATAAGCTCTCGTAGCACGCTGTGTTGTATCGTAAGAGAAGGAATGTAGGTTAACTTCCTTAGTTAATAAGTTAGCACAGAAGCTTATTAGCGCAAATTTAGGGTACTCTACGTCTTTAATAACAGAGTTTTCTAAGATAACTAGTTCTAAATCCTCTATAGCCTTATTCTTATTCTTCTCCTAGCGTTAATAGGCTCTTTCCCTAAGTTAATTACGAGCCGCCTGTGTTTTAGCTAACGCGTTATCTTTCTAATAGGCTTAAAATTTAGGCTGCTAGCTAGAGGACTCTTTATTATAAGAGCTGTCTACTATTAGGCTGAATAAAGAAGGTTAGATAGAAGTAAGAGTAGATATAGAGGTAAAAGTAAAAGTTAAAGTAAAACTAGAGGGAATCCTTAAGCTTTAGTAAGCAGACTTAAGATTTAACTATTAGTTAAGTAGTGTTATTAGTTAGGTGAGGTTACTAGGACTAGGAGAAATACTTAGGAGTGTTATATATAGGCTAAGTTTAGAGAATTACCTAATTAGGAAGTTTTAGAGAGTAAATGCGTGCTTAAGGCGGCACGTGCGCGCAATTAAAATACACGCATAGACTGTAGTATGTAAAAGTAGGAATAATCCCTAGAGTATTCCTATTTAAGGAAGAGAATAATAGGACGTGTCTTATTAATAATAATCCTAGCGTTTAGGTAGCGTAAAGCGCAGGCACTAAGGTGCGAAATAGGTTACTAGTAAAGAAACCTAGTAAATTCTAGGCTATTCTAAAGCTTAACTAAGGGGGAATAGCTTATAAAATTTTAGCTAAACTAGTAGTAGAGGATAGCACTGTAAATTAACTATTGTGCGAGGGCTATCCTAAAGCTTAACTAAGGGGGGATAGGATCTAGTCCTAGTACGTTAGTACTACCTTACTGTTAAACTCACCTAAGAGGTAATAGCTTAAGTAACTGTGTGTTAACTACAGAGAGGAGCTAAAGCGCTGTAAGATCTGCTATTCTGTAAGGCAGTTAACACGCACAGTTAGGACGGTCTTAGTTAAAGAAACTTAATTTAAAAGGAAATGGATAAAATAGCAGATACCTCTTACCTTTAGGGGAGAGGTGCTGCCTATATACATGAGCTAGAGCAGGCTAGTCCCGATCCAGTTACCTAGCTTGGTGAAAGGTAAGAGGTAACAGTTACCTTTCACCTGCGTCTAGTAACTTGGCAGGATCGTTACCTTTCACCTGCGTCTAGTAACTTGGAAGGATTGAACCCTTTTACCTGCGTCTAGTAACCTGAAAGGATTGAACCCTGACATATACTTAAATTTCTTAGGTATTATTTATTATACTAGTTATAAGTTTAATAGCTCTTAACTTATTATATTTACTATTTTAAGTTTAAATACTCTAAGGATATTATTATACTAGTATTCCTTAAGTATTTACTACTTAGCTTAATATACTTCTTTAAGAGTAGTCTAAAATTTAAAGTCTTATTTAAGAATAAATAAGAAGCTTATAATTAGGTTAAATATAATATAATTATTTTAGATACTACTGAATTATTCTATATATAGCTCTATATTCCTCTAATATATCTTAATTTATAAATTTACCTACTTAATATTAGTAGAAAGTAATATTTCTACTATAGATAGATATAAGAGCTTCTATATATTTAAATAACTATATTAGTTTAAATACCTAAATTATTAACTAGATAGTTAGACTAGTTAATATTTAAAGAGAAATATTATTTAAAATAAGATTCTTTGTATGTATTTTTTATTAAAAGTATATATATTAGCTATATAAGTGTGGAGGAAAAAAGGGAGAGCTTGGCAACAGTTACCCAGGTGATCTATGAGATGGACCACTGTTTTGTCTAGGAGGCTTTGAGAGCCAGCTATATAAAGGAGAGCTGAGCACGGCCTATTACAGGGGCCATTATACGGTAGGAGCGTGAGCAGCGTGTACGCGTGCGTGAGCGCGTACGTGATCGCGCACGTGATCGCGCACGTGAGTCTACCTTCAGGTATTCTCCTGCGTGAGCTTGCCCATCAGCTTGCACGTGAGCGTGCACGTGAGCGCGCCCGTGAATGTGCACTCAAGTACGTGTCTCTCCAGGGTAAGCTCCTACGTCAGCGCGCACGTGAGCCTACCGTACTCCAGGTCACAGCGCGTTGTTTGCAACAATAAGTAATCTGCTTATATAGTATATTATAAAAGATATTATATAGGCACTAGTATTAGGTTAAGAAATAGTTCTTAATTAAGTTACTTTATTTTATTAATTAGCTTATTGCTTTACTATATTTATATAATACTTAAAAAATATTATTAATTATACTTAAGTATAATAGATATAATAACTCTTAATACTATTTAAGTTATTTAAATACTTTCTTAAAATAACTATACTATAGATATAGTTTTTATAAATAGTTTTATCTAAGTAGATATATATATAAAAGCTAAGCTTCTAGAGTACTTACTACTAATAGTAGTAGAAGTAACTACTATAAGACTAGTAAAAAAAAAAAAAAAAAAAAAAGGCATTATAGTAGTAATAATAGAAACTATACCACTTAAAGTAAATATAGTATATAATTACGTGCTTTTAAGCTTATTTATCTTAGAAAGTATCTATACTACTTCTTAACTTATAAAATAATAATTAAAATATAATAGCTAAACTAGATAATTTTTATCTAAGTAGCGAAAAAAAAATATAAAGTTTAAGTTACTTTAGTATTTTATAGTAGTTAATATACTTACTCTTATACTAAAGAGAAAAAAAGAATTACCTGATTATATAGTACTTTAAATATATAATTTAAATAATTAGAAACTTTAATAATTATTAGATTATAACTTAAATAAAAATATATAGTAGTTTCTATAAAAGAATTCATAAAAAGAGAATTATAATTTTTACTTTAAATATTACTAATTTAGAGATTATTAGAAAATATATCATTACTTATATAGTTTAAGAGGAGGCTTAGTAAGTTATCTTTAATTCACTAATTAGAAAGGCTACTAAGATTATACTATAACGCCTAGCTACTATATATATAAGAGGTTTCTAACCTAGTTATAAGTATTATCTAATTAAAACTTAGTACTTAAAGTTATAATTAGATACTATAATACTAGTTTATAGTACTATATATATTTATTTAGAATATTAATGTAGAGGTAATTTCTAGTATAGCTATTTAACTCTTAGCTAATATAAATATTTTAGCTTTTTTTTGTAACGTATAGTTTTAGGTAATAGTACTTACTTTATACTACAGATAATAGTAAAGAGATAGTTCTATATTACTATAACTTAGCTATAAGAGAGAATAATACTTATTATTCTTATTTTTTATAGTTAGCGTAGGTTTTAAATAGGTCCTTTGCAGTGCGCGCTAGCCCTTAAAAAGGCCTAGCGCAGTAATACTATAATACTAAGATTTAGATTTATAATACTTTATTATAATTTTTTTTAAAACTAGTCCTCTTTTAAATTAAAAGTACTCTTAATATTATAGATACCTTCTTATATATACTAGTATATATTGTAAATACTATAAGTAATTACTATTAACTTATTTTAATTTAAATCTTATTTAATACTAAAAAATATGTCTCTTTAATAAGCTCTTAAGTTCTACTTAGTTATTTCTTTTATATAGATAAAGGTTTAAGAAGTATTACTATTAGTAAAATTGTCTTTTACTAAGTATAAGTACAAGCTAAAATTTATCGTACTAATTATTCCGTTAAAGAACTAGTTTAAATAGCTTCCTTTACTTCTTTAAGTATAAATAGTTCTTATCTTTCTATATAAGAAAACTAAGCTATAATAAAAAGTTATAAGTTAAAAACGCTCTAAAGCTTTTAATATAATAACTTACTTATTTATCAGTTTTTTTAAAACTTAGACTAGCTTTCTTTTATTATATACTAAAATAATTTTATATATAAATATTCTTAGTATTTAAAAGTAAAGTATGAAAATCTTATTTATAGTACTATAAGTATAATTACTTCTAAGAATATAAAAGAGTTAATAAAAAGCGTAAGAATAAAGATTTATATACTTAATAAATAGTATATTATGGAGGAAAAAGGGAGAGCTTGGCAACAGTTACCCAGGTGATCTATAAGATAGACCACTGTTTTATCTAGGAGGCTTAAGGAGAGCCAGCTATATAGTAGAGCTGAGCACGGCCTATTACAGGGGCCATTATACGGTAGGAGCGTGAGCAGCGTGTACGCGTGCGTGAGCGCGTACGTGCTCGCGCACGTGATCGCGCACGTGAGTCTACCTTCAGGCGTCTCCTGCGTGAGCTTGCCCATCAGCTTGCACGTGAGCGCGCCCGTGAATGTACGCATAAGTACGTGTCTCTCCAGGGTAAGCTCCTACGTCAGCGCGCACGTGAGCCTACCGTACCCCAGGTCACAGCGCGTTGTTTGCAACATATATTTAATAGTAAATTCTTAATAATATAAAATAACCTCTTTAAGTACTTTTATAAAGTTCTTATATTATAAAGTAATAGTAGTAAATCTAAGTTTATCTTTAAAAGTATTTAAGTAGAGCGCTAAAAGTATACTAGCTATAACTTCTTTAATAAGTTTAATAAAAAGTTATATCTTACACTAAATTATAATATATTATAATTTATTATTATCTTTTAAAAAAGTTCTAGTATAGATACTTAAGCTAATATATATTAATAACCTTTAAGTAGTATAGTATAGTCTTAAAGAAGTAAGATCTAGTGTAACGTATGGTTTCAGGCAATAGTACTTGCTTCACACCACAGATAATAGTGAAGGGATGGTTCTGTATTGCTGTCACTCAGCTATGGGAGAGAATAATACTTGTCGTCCCCGCTCCGCGCAGCCAGCGCAGGTTTTGAGCAGGTCCGTCACGGTGCGCGCTAGCCCCCGAAAAGGTCTAGCGCAACCATGCTGCAACACCAAGGTTCAGATTCACGATACTTCGTTACATCTAGTATTAAATTATTAAAATAGTAAATTGATTATCTAATACTTATTTAGCTATACTTACTAAATATTTTAAAGTTTAGTAGTTATAAAGTAATAATTTAATAAGTATAAAAGATAAAAGTAGTATTATAATTATAAGAGTGTAAAATATAATAATATTTAACTAAAAAGCTATAATACGCTTACTTAATACTTTATAAGCCTAGAGGTATCTAAAATTAAGCTTATATAATAATTAGCTTTAAATATTAAATTTTTTTACTTAAAAAGTTATTTTTACTTTTAAATTAATCTATTTTAAAGCTCTTTTTTATTTATTAAATATATAATATAGTAAAGTCGTAGTTAGAGCTTTTAAAAGTTTAAATGTAAGTAAGTAAGTATTAGTATTAAGAATATAAGTTAGGCGTAACTTTAGGAATATAAACTTCTACATTTTTATATAATATTAAAGAATACTAATATACTCTTTCTATATAACGTTTTTAGCAGCTTATAGTAAAATAATAAATCTTTAGTAGCTAGTAAATATATACTATATTACGTATAAATAAAATGTTATATATATAACTATTTATATAATCGTATTTTAAATAAGACTTATAAAGTATATCTACTTAATAATAAAGTTAGAAGATATTTTAAGTAATATTTAGTACTTCTACGCTTTAGCTATATAATAGAAAACTCTATTTTATTACTAAAATAGTATAAAAGCTTATATAGTAGTATTATATAGTAACACTATCCTTTAAATAGCTATATTACTACTTAATTACTTAGTAAAACTAATTATTTATACTACTTTATATAGCTAGAAATAACTAATACTATTACTTATAATACTAATATTAGAGTCTATATTCTTATAATCTAGATATACGCGTATACGCATAAAAGTAATATTATATAAGCTTAATAATTACCTTAGAGTATAACTTATGCGGCAGAGGGAAGATTATTTTTTGTACTACTATCGCTAGGATAGTAGCTAAGTTGTTGAGGAAGAAATTAACGATCGGTCCAGAGCAATCTCATCCATTTGTGTACATGTACAATAATTGGAAAAGTCGGAGATTCCTGGCATTGAACACATCGGGCGAAGAAAGAGTCGAAAGCGCGGTTTCTGTGTGGATCGGTTAGCTATAAGATTGGAGAGCAGTAGCCAGATGATGCGGCCTATAGATGCTAGGGGACGGCTGGAGTTGATGTTCCGCAGCGCCATTGTTTATCTTTCATATCGAGGCATCCGATTGCGTTCATTTATTCCCACGAATTCGACTTTGAGCTTTAATTATTCTCAAATTAAAAGTGAAACTGATTTGATTCGTAGAATTTAAGTAATAGTCAGTGGTCATGGTCAATGGGCAATCGGTCCATCCACGAGAGACGCGTTTGCTCTCTCAGGCATGACTACCAAAAGGGGAGACGACTAAATGTAAAGATGTATGGACTTATGGGCGGCATGGGAACATAGTGAGGTCCTAAATTGTGAATATTCTGAGCTACTGCAATGCGCAAACAGTCTCATCAACGTAGCAATTTAGTAGCGAAGTCTCTCCTGCTCAAAGGGCGAAGCCTATTACAATGCTCCGCATCGGCTCTGTAGGCATCTAAATCCAGTGCTGGATGAGTCGTCTCCTGCAAGCATCCTTGTTAGTAAAAGTTGGATCAGTCTGATAACACAACTTTACTTACTTTGACATTGGCTGCTGCAGCAGGCATCGCCGCCAGGGCTAATACCTGGACATTCCGCTACACAGTGTTAGCGACTTTACTATCACCTAGCGTGTTGTCCTAAATTATCAACAAAGGACATAGTACAAGAACTTAAGAATCTTCTGTAGTAGCTCACCTCCTAGTCGTGGACCTGGCGCCCCAACAGTAGCACACCCAACGCACCTTCCACCGCCTTATACATGATTAATAAAGCTTATACTATATCTAAGATGTGATATTACTTACTGCATCGATTAGATGCGCAATTGAATCTATCGTTGCAAGTCTCTATAGTCTAGTTAGTTCTCTAATTAATTTTTGAATGATTAGGGCACTAACCGCCAACATCAAAACATCGAGCTGCTTGGGCTATAACAGTTGAGGCAGAGGCCAAAACGAAGATAATAGCGGATACGCGCATATTGTAAGGTTCTTTGATGTTGTAAACTTAAAAGTTAATCAAGGTTGCTTAAGGTTGATTGAGATCCTGAATGTAAGAGTAGTGTACAGATGCAAATCAGAGTGTGCCTTTGATACCCTTTTTATATGTAGCTTAGCTTTAAGTAATGCTACCTAGGGCACGAGCTAAAAGTAGCGGGCATCGTCAGAGTATACGGCCAATACGCTGGAAGAAGGCTTAGCAACATACGCGTAATGCTACCTAGAAGATTACTGGGGTACTAGCCAAAAGTAGCGGGCATAGTCAGAGTATACGGCCAATACGGGCTGGAAGGAGGCTTAGCAACATATGAAGCCGATGTCCATCCACCAATAGCATAGCTTCAATCTACTAAATTATTATATATTTACCTTATGCGTTCTCCTCTATAGGTATAAAGTAAGCTTCAATGTATTAGCTACTACTGTAACTTAGTCTACTATCCTTCAAACACAAGACCGTATAAATTTACTAAACTCGCGAAACGCTAGCAGGGTAGTTATTAGCCCACCTGGATTACTAAGACTACGTTGGATGCAGATTAGTATAGAGGCCCCTGCAAAAACGCTATTACTTTTAGTTCTCAGATAGCCTCTGCTAGAGCTACGCTGCTACTATATATATGTTTTTAGATAATTAAGGTTAGGTTTTAGAGGAGATTTAGTGAGATTAGCTCGTGCGCTGTAGTTAGTACAAGCTAGCAGCTCGCTGTTAGTAAAAATCTATGGCTGTTTAACAGTACGACAGATTTATCTGAGTTTACTATGCAATTAAGTCTATCTCCTCAGCGCCTTTACTGCTGCTAGCTATAATAGGTTGCTACCCGCCTGTAAGGACCTTACTTAAACTATTTTTATGTAAAACGCTAACGATAAATTAAAGGGTAGTCTAACCTGTGTTAGAACACACTCAGGGGTTACTGTTTCACCGCTTCAGACGGCCCTACTGCCCCAGTTTTTGCACCTGCCAGCGTTTCGCGAGTGTCGCAATTTTATACGGTATATCAATGTATACCAAGACATACATAGTAGAGAATTATAAAGTTGAAACGCCTAAGACTAATGCGTGTATAGATTAGTTAAGTAGCTGATAGTAGCAAATTGGAGGTTAATATTACTACTTGCAATAAAGCTTGCCTGACGCATTCGGCCCTGCTGAATAAATTCAATATAGTTACTAAACGCTAAGCACGGTTTCGGAGAATTAGAGGAGCCTTGGCAAGCGGTCAAATATAATCTCCTTCGTATTCTCTAAGTGCTAGGGCCACACCCAATTTAGACTAAGGCCTAGTACTTAAAAACTACCAGCCCCCTTTTTGTAGCCTCTAGATCTTTCTAACTAGCTATAGCTAGTCTGCTTATGCAAGGAGTATAATGTAACTGTTAACAAATGCAGCACTATTAACTGCAAGGACCTAACTCTAAGAGTAGATGCGATGAAATAATAGATAAATACAATAGTTTTAAAGGAGATACGTCTGCACTCTTTTCGGTCCATTCCCGGTAATTTCTCTTATGTCCTAGGTACGTACCGGAAGCTCTCCGAGTGTTACGAGAGGCTACGAGTAGGGATTTAACACTTAATTCGGTAGCTTAATTAATTTACTACGTATACCGTAAAAAGTTGCCTGCTCCGCCGAGCGCTAGTAGGGGGAGGAGTTCCCGCAAACAGTGGAGAAGTGGTAAGCGGGCCAATGTAGCCCCGGAATCTATCCTAATTCATATCAGACTACTCTCAAACAGTTTAGGTGCCTAGCGTTTTGAAAAAGCTTAAGGGTAATTTAAGATTAATCTTTGCATTTTCATAGGCTGCTCTTCGCCCGCTTACTATTTCTCTACTGTTGGTGAAAACCTCCCCTACTAGCGCTCGGCGGAGCACGCAAGTTTTTACGGTAATCTCACGGGTAATATAAGACGTTACGTAAAGAAAAGAAGAGAACATGTAACGTAAGGATCCAAAAGAAGCTGTTGATTTAGTGTACTGTCAGGCTATAGCGCTGAGAGCGCTAACAGCTAAGGTTTAAGGACTACGGGCCAAGAACTGAGAGCTGCTGGCTACCAGTATAACATTCAATACTATTCTACTCAGCCTGATCTGCAATTAGCAGAGTATTTTTACCTTTTAGTTGCCTGGCGCAGTGGGAGTAGACCTGTGTCCTAACATGTACAAGGCTAAGTTTTAAGATTTTATACTAATTAGCTCCTGAAACTACAGAGATTAGTTGTTTTCGCGCCTATAGTTAATTAGCATTCATAAATAACTAGTAGAACACGTTATTTCTAGAGATATCTATTTACTATAATAGGGTTATACTTAGGAAGACGTAAAAGTGTTAATCTTTATAGAGCCACCTAGCGCCTTTGTAGCGTAATTAATGAAGGCGAACCGATAACCTAAAAAGAAGGCCCACCCAGTATACAGCTCGTACGTTTCACCTAACTGCACAAACTTTCGCCCATCATAGCTATACGAGAAGTTCGCATCCCGGCTGCCAATTGCTCTCGCATCTAGTGCCGCTCGGAACCAAATCTTGCGTACACCTTCGCGCACCGGCACAGTCATGACTACGCGGCCGAGATCAAGTGTCTCACCAGAATACTCATCCTGAGTCATGTTGTGTGCGGCCACAATGCTATAATTATTTCCTTCGCGGTGGATACCAATGTAAGCGCTACGATCGCGGAACGCTCCAAACCCGCTACGATCGCCATCAGCCATTAAGGTGAAGTCGATCTCAACAGTTCCAACTGGAAATTCTCCAAAGATACGATGTGTGAGAGTATTTCGGGCCGAGTAGAGGTCTTTCGTGACACTTGCAGTTTGGAGCACGAGTCCTTTGTTTACTGAGAACTTGCTCGTGTCGGGGTTGTGGTTCCACTCAAAGGTTGGTCCGAGTGCTGGGCCTTCGAAGCGGTAAGTACCTGTCAGTGGCTTTACTGCTTTGGCTGGAAGTGGGAGAGGGTAGCTCTTGCCCCAGCCGCCATTATCACCCTTGATGAATGATGGGAAGCCGTCCGCTTCCCACTTAATAGGTGCTAGCACTGGCATGCGACCAGAGGGGTATGCCCAAGTAAAAGACATAAAGTACCAGGAACCGTCAGCAGTCTGTACAAGACTGCCCTGATGTGGCGAGCTGCCAGCTGCGACAGGCGATGTAACGTCTTTCACTAGCACCTTGTGCTCATATGGGCCCCATGGACTCTTTGACTTCCAGACGAATGCAGTGCTACCAGGCTGGTCGTTCAAGATGTAGTAAGTACCATTGATCTGGTACATCCGACTTCCCTCCATGTAGTCGACACCCGCATCCGACGCATTAAATACAGGTTGTGTCTTAATCTGGCTCAGGCCGTCCGCCGCAAGCTGGGCCACTTTAATTTGTCCCATTCCGTACACTATGTACATATCGTCTTTATCGTCAATCAGTAGTCCGCTATCGTAGTAGCAATCTCCGCCACCTAGGTATGCTGCATACGACCACGGGCCTTCAGCAGACGCAGCAGTGAAAACCCAATTGTTCCAAAAGTTGGTGCAGCCCATCCAGTACCAGGTCTTGTTGCTCTTACGGTAGCGCAAGGTAGATGCCCAAGTTCCAGAGCGGTATGCTCGCTGACCCGTGGCAGGAAGATCATATCCATCACCGAAATCTAGACGTGGGATAGAGTGGCCTACAGGTTCCCAATTGACAAGATCCCATGATCGAAGTATAGGTGCGCCGGGGCTGTAGTGGAAGTTCGAAGCCGAGTAATAGTATGCGCCATCTGGGCCAAGGGAGACGTCATTGTCAGGATAGTCTGCGTAGAACACGGGATTCGAGAAGTTCTTCGCCAAAGACAGGGTAAAATTCAACAACAGGCTCAAAAGAGCTAAGATGCACGGTCGAGACATATTGTAGTAGCCTTAATGCTAAAAGTTTTAGTAGAGTGTTTAGCACTTTATACTCTCGAACATAGGTACATTGTCTGCAGCTTCCCTATACTTCCGTTTTAGCAAATAAATTCTTTATTAAATTCCTGAAAGAAGAATTACACAGTCCAGCGGCCCTTGAAACTAATTTTCCGTTTCTTAGATTATATCTATTTAAAGTGTCTCTACAATTTCTATAAGGCATGCCACCCTAGTTAGATTCATCGTAAAAGGCAGGAGGCCCGAGCTACGGTTATATCGCTTAATCTGCAGACTTCTACCATCGGGTAATTATCAAGGCTAAGCCAATCAGTAGCTTCTTGGAGAGAGGAGGCAGCATTCTCTAGATATTAAGATAGAAGCCTTATATTGAGAAAAGTTTTAGAGAAGGCGAAACAGTAAGTTACGCCCCCGTGTCGTGGGACGCACAGTGTCATGTGACAGCTTTCCCTTCCAACCTTATTGAAACCTACTCCCGTAGATATATAGAGTCTGAAGCGATCCATAACGACCTTATAGCTATTTAACTTTCAGTATATACAACTGTTATAAGAACTTACGCTATGGTGGTCGTGTTACCTGTTGTTTTGATGACGCCGTTTATCGCCTTCTTAGTAATCTACCCTGTTCTCTCGCAATATAAAGTACCTTCCTCAACTTCAGAAGCCTGAGAAGACAGATTAGATATAAGAGATTCTTTCTGAGCGTTAGAATTCGGTTTGATCAGATTAAAATGCGTTCCGAGAGTTTCGCCGTCGGAGGATTGACGCTCAAAATCCTTGATTAAGCTTTGTGTATTAGCGCGCTTTGAATCTACTGAAAAAGCCGTAGTATTGAATCACTCACAATTTAGAATGCACCCTCACGTGGCTGTGCTCATAATTCCAGCGTGTTTCTTAACGCCATCCATTTGCGATGCCTCAGTCCCCTTTCATTTCCTTCTCTCCATAATCATTAATTACTACTATAGCGAGTTTATACGGATATGGCGAATCGAGTGTTACCCTGAGACCCTGCATGGGGGGAGCGTCAATCCCACCTACGGGCGCTTATGTACAGCTGTCGCTGGACGACCCGCCTCAGCTGCGCGGGCAGCCTGTCAGAATGCGCTTCGAGGCTACGCCGAACAGCAAGTGCTTCCTAAACATCACTCCTTTCTCCATACTTCGCACCTTTCTAACGGCTACTCCCGCCCTAACGACTTCGAATGACCCAGTTAACCCGCGACAAATATACTGTAGGATGGGTGTGCGCCCTTCCGGTCGAGCTGGCCGCAGCCCTGGAGATGCTTGACGAAGAGCACGAGGGACTTGAGGGCGACGTCAACGGCAAGAACCTGTACATCTTAGGATCGATTGCGGGACAAAATATTGTAACTGCCTGTCTGCCCGCTTGCCGTATCAGCAACAGCCCTGCGGCCGCCGTAGCGACGCAGACGAAGATGATGTTCAACAATATTCGGTCTAGCCTGATGGTTGGTATCGGTGGAGTGGTTCCTAGCGCAGAGGCAGATATCCGACTCGGAGACCTGGTGGTTAACAAACCCTACAGACCTCCGGTGGTGTGGTGCAGTATGACGCTGGGAACACAGTTCTAAGCGGGTTTGGGTAGATAGGCTCACTTAATGTCCCTCCACAACCCTTGCTAGCCGCAGTGGCTAAGGTGCGGGCGAAAGAGTTGCGAGGCCGAAGCAAGCTTTCTGAGTATGTCACCAAGGTCGGTCGCATACCTAAATTCCAGCGCAAGGGGGCAGGTCCTGATATCCTATTCGAAGAGGCGTACGGTCACCAAGGAGGGCACACATGCGAGGATTGCAGGCCCGGATATGCAAGTAGCGCGGCCGCCGCGCGACAAGGTAGTAACTTATAACGGGACAATTGCATCAGGAGATCAAGTCATGAGGGACGGACGCACACGAGACAGGCTAAGCAGTGAACTAGGTGGTATCTTCTGCTTCGAAATAGAGGCAGCAGGTCTAATGAACAGCTGCCCCTGCCTCGTCATCGTGGCATTTGCGACTACGCCGACTCGCACAAAAATAAGACGTGGCAGCCATACGCGGCGGCGACGACTGCAGCGTATGCAAAAGAAGTGCTGACAATAATCAACCCAGCAGACGTAGCAATGATTCGGACTGAGGAAGCGATTCAGAGCGCACGTAGTTAGTATAGCTGTCCCTTTCAATATATTGGAGCATGGCTGATAGTGCGATGGAGAAGGTAATCGAATTCCAACGCTGGTCCATAGCAAAAGGCTCTGATGACGATTGATACCGGGAGCCTTCGAGGCTCCACTTACGGAACGATGTCCAGGACTGCCTCAATACAAGCTGCGATGAGCCTTCCAGGAGTACGTGAAGAGATGCTGGAGATTCTAGTAAAGGGCAATCCACTCCAACAATCTGGGACAAATGCTATTGAGGTCTTGAGTGCAGAGACAAATATGGCCTCGTTCAAAAACTTACTTCGGACGTTTTCTCAAGAGCTTAGGCAGGAAGCTGAGCAGAAAGAGCAAAGAGCTGCTGCATTCATTTTCTGGTATTACGCTGCTTATGCTGCAAGGAGCGCTTGGGAGTACTGGGGTGGCAGGAACGAGTTAGGATGGGCTGAGATGCTCGTTCAGCTGCCAGAGAGAAAAATGGAACTAGACTTTGCCCTTCAGCGTGTTGCACCGCGTACTGGACCAGAAGACGGAGTAAACGATGATGACGGCATCAATGACGAATGAGGAGATAGCGAGACGGAGCTTCAGCATCTGGTACATTTGAAGCGACTGGAAGGCTTCATAACTAACAGCGTTGCGTTCCGGGACTTACGACGCAATCTTCGAAACTTAAGTGCCTAGAGCAACTATGAGGGAGGACAGATGAGAAGCTGCTGCTTTGTTTTCACACGGTCACTAGTAACGGCAATACAAGATGTCTGCAAGGAAACTGTGGAGCACTTAGCTGGTACTACGCGATTTTGGTGGCCTCTCTCGGAACCAGAAGAGACGCTCAAAGCAAACTATACACGAGTCTACTCTCACCCTCTTATCGATTCATCTCGTTGTATCGAAGTTTCTACGACGATATACCAACTTCTGTAGCCGAGAAGCTATTCCACGGACTTGCTGCTGCGCGTAGCATGCCACCAGAAACCCGTTGAGAGAGCTTGCAACACGAGACCGTGTTTCTTGAAGGTACAACATTGATGCGCCTATTATGCAATAAGAACAGTAAGTCAGCCCTCTTTTGTACTCCTAAAGAAATAGATGGGCCCATGATTCAACAGGACATAGAGGCCTCTCCAATGGATATAAACCAAGTACAAGAGACGAAGTTAGCCATAAAAGGCTAGTAAAGCAGAAGAACTGTATAGGGATATGAGACTGGAGGACTCAGATGCATCCAACGGCAGTGAACAAGGACCATCACCCAGGTCTACGATAAAATGGGGGTAACCGATTGCAAGAATCGATGGGTCTGACACAGATGAAAGACATTGGCGCAGGATTGGCAAGCGATGTACCAATAGATAATCGCAAGAAGGATCCGAACGACAACGGAAATGTGAAGCCTCTGACGAGCGAAGAAGACGAGAACAAACTGGATCACACAAAGTCCGTACTCTTCCTGTCTCTCGATATTCTCATGAATGATTCGAAAGCCTGCTCAGTTGATATTGGGCTGAACGATCTAAAGACGATGGCAAATTTACGCGATTCATACAATCCTCTACGAAGCTCTTTTCTCTGGAATCGCAAGAGTCCCGTTGGGGTTAAATTTTACTGAGTAAGTCAGATTTCCACGACCAACTTTCACCTCCTACTCACACCTTGTAGTTCAGAAGCTTCCTCTATAAATCAGAACGTCGCCACCACATACAGCTATATCGAGACAAAGAACGATATCCCCCTAAAGATGACGAGGATTATGATTAGCAAGATAGCGATGCATATCTTAACAGTGAGGCCTAGTACTTCTTCAGCCACCCGGGCGATTGCGGTAATTCTACGGCGCTGAGAGAAATGCTCCCCAAGCGGAGGAAGGATGAACTAAGATCGGGCGCAACCGTCTATGGTTTGTATATCGAGCAGCAACATTCCGTCTGGCAGATCGTCATTCCAGTCGTCCTCGTGCTTTCCTTTACCCTTGGCGGTACGCTTTGGTTTATCAGTCAGTGGCTCAGGGAAAATCCTGATGACCCACAGGGCGCTACGGTCCCTGTGTTTCTAGCTTTCATCGTGGTCCAATTCATTCTCACTCTTCTCACTACGCTGGTTATGTTTCGTTGGTGTTTATAAACGGAAATCTGATCTCGTGTTGTATTCTTGCTAAGGATTTATCGAAACCTGCCTCCTTTTCTGATGTTCAAGGTTTAACGTCTTTCCTAATAGACTGCTCTCTTTCTATTATACTTTAATACCACCTCTATTACATTGAGGGTACAAGAGAGCAGTAAGTATCAATACTTATCTTAAGTAGATCTCGAATCTTCGAAGCTCGTAAAATGAATAACTAGTCCGGTAGTTAATACTTAATCTAAAAGTCCTCTTATTTTTTTAGTAACGCAAAGAGGCGCTGAAGTCAGCAGATGGGTTTAAGAGAATGAATTCTAGCAAATGCGAATTTAGTATCACATGGCCTGAGCTTTTTGTTAAGAATCGGAAGCGTCTGCATAGCATACAAATAACATAAGTAAATTACAGTACTATAACGATTGTAGCTGTATTCCTCTAACGGAACTCGTAAGCTGCTTTGATTATAAGTACCAACGGGGGTAGCAAGATTGCACGAATCTACGCGCAACGCTAGCCATAGGGCAGGTCATAGATTAATAACACTAAGCCAGTATCTAAGGCTTAAATCTAAGTATCCCCTAGTTAATATAGTAAAGCAGGAGCTTTCTAGTAGTACTGTATAGAAAGAAAATCGTTTTACCGTAGAAGACTCTGGGACTAGACACATAAAGGGGTTCAGTGTCTTAATATTTCTTATACTAGACCAAGCGCAGAGTATCTTAAAAAGAATATAGAAATATTCCGTGGTAGCTATACTAAGAACTAGCAAATTTAACAAACTTATAGTCGCTCAAATTCAAAGTACACCTCTTCTGTCCCATAACACTGTGCGTCCCATAACGTAGGGACAGACAGTAGCTAGGCATATATTAGCAAAAAATTTCGTTGCAAAAGAACCTTACAAAAGTTTCAATTTTCCCTACTAAGTAAGTAAACCCTTAACGTGAACTATCACTATATGTCACAAAAAGTCTTTACACTGCTAACTTATGTTACTGTTTTATTATTATCGCTACTACACCTATCTTAAAAATTTTATAAAGTACCCCGTCCTAGACTTAGAAGGCTCTTCTATGTCCTTAGTTGAGCCCTCTCTTAACTTTCCCTACTACGAGCCTCCTTAGATAGCGGAAGCGCTGCAGACGCTTTGGCGGCTATCTGCGCTGCTCCCTCATCATATGCTGTTATGCTACCTTACTAGATGCACTTTCTCTTGAGCACTTTTTGTTTAGTTATTACTACCACCGTGTTCCACCAATTAGTGGCCAAAATTAGTTAGGCCAGCCTCACCAAAATTGACGGACCTTTTTGCTCAATTACTTAACAGCAGCGCAGTAAATTTAATAGTCAATAAATAGATGAGCTAGTCTATCTACATCTACACCGAGTTCGAGTATGTCCTTAGATATAACAATGTTAGCCAACACGGTTAGCTCCTCACGTGCTCTGTTATATAAGCATCCACAGGGTATATAGTTCCCTTGTGTCTTATTTGATAGGAATCAACCTAGTTCCTCCTGCCTGCTGCCCGCCAACAGTTATAAGCCCGGTTTGCACCTCCTAAGCTACGTAACTCTACACGAATATAGCTTTAGACGTGTAACTGATAATAACTACGTTCACCTTTACCTGTTATGTCTATTAACAGCTAGGTCAGCGTCAAAGACCTATATAGTTAACAAGTGTCGCTATTTAACTAGAACTGTTGCTCTCTGCATAGAGATTAGTTTAGTAATTGATCACTGAGATCACGATGTCGTACAACGACGCAGGAGTCACACGAGTGACTGTTTTACTGGATAAACTAGCCGACTGGGAGTCGTGGTTCTAGCTATAACAAGAGAAAGCTGTTATAGATAGTATTTAGAAGTACTACGACATCTTAAAACTAAAGGATAAGCTACTAAAGCTTAGAGAACTAACTAGACCGTTACCTAGCGATATACGGCTAGGAGCGATAGAGATTAGCCAGCTAGACGCAGCTAAAAAGGCATTATACAGTAATCTCCTTTAAGACTAGAGATATAAAAGAGCAGAGTATATAAAACTTAAGCAGAAGGATAGTGAGCTCCTTCTTAACATTAGCCGTACGATTGCTGCTCGACACCTTTACCTTATTAGCGGAAAAGATAAGGCGTACGATTAACTAGTCACTCTTAAGAAGCAGTTTGCGCTAACAGCTGCCTCACGAAGCAGAGAGCTGACTATTAAATATTAAGCTCTGCAGGACAATCCTTAGAGTTAAGATCCTAAGTAATAGCTTAACGACTAGATTCACATTACTAACTAAGGCGGGGAGGTAGGTCTCTCTAAAACAACAGGTTATTAAGCTTAAGAGAATTTCCTAACATCTATTAGGACGATTGCCCCTGAATAGGCCGCGTCGTCGCACTATAACCTTATCAAAAAGGAGACCTTAGACAAGATAAATAAGATTTAACCTCTAGCAGACTATATAGCTTAGTTCAGGGTCTATTATCAACAAATTGGGCCTAGTACAACGTCGCTTGGCACGTTTGTAACACTCGGTGTTTCAAACAGAACAGACCAGAAGAACCAGAAGGACTAGAAGGAGCAGAGATCATCAAAATCAGCTTATAAGCTAGAATGTCTCTGCAGAGGTATGCATTGGTACAGGGAGTGCTGGTACCTATTTCCAGATCATCTAAAGAGACTAGAGAGCTTTCGACCTATTAAAGCTGTACAGGATAGAATAGCTAAGGCCTTAAAGAACCTAGAGCAGGTTAAAAGGATTAACAAGCTCCTCGCTCGTCACGGCAAGAAAATTAAGGGCGTAGATAAGCCAATAAGCCTTAACGGTGGAAAGGAGAGCTAAGGGGGCAGTTTTGCGACCTACAGCTCCTTCTCCGTCACCCAGGTGCAACTAAAAACGCTGCCAACGATTATTAATTAATGGATCCTTAACCTAGGCTCAAACATCTATATATGCAATTTAAGGAGGTTTAGCTGGCGAGAGACAAGGCAGGCTACAGCTCAGGAAACAGTGCTTGCAGGAGACTCAAGTCTAGCAATACAGGCCTGGGGAGAGGTTGTGTTTAAAGTTAATTAACTGTCTGGAATAAGTTAGATTAAGCTGACTAATATGGCCCTTATAGAAGGCTTCTTTACAAACGTTGTAAGCCTCTTAAGATGCCGAGAAATAGGTATTCAGTTCGACTTAGGACGAGATGTTATATACAAGCAGTATCCGTCAAACGTCACATGCCTACTTAGGTATAAAGAAGGACACTGGATCGTTGATGCTGACGAGAACGATCGTCTAGTACTAAGTAGCTTCGCAACAGCTCTTCGAGGAGCGTACAAGGTCTCACGGGAAGATCGACGTCCAATTGCCGCATCTTATGTTAAAGCTCATGAGATGTTTGCACACGCGAGCAAGGAGGTGATCGACCACTTAAATGCAAACGTACAAGGAATCAGTCTTGAGCAAGGAGCTCGAGCACCACATCTGCGAGAATGCGAGACCTGCATTAAGTTAAAATCGACAGCTCAGGTCAGTAGGCGTCAATCAGACGATCAAGCTACAAGGCCTTTCTATAGGATTATAGTTGATCTCGTACAGCTGATCCTAACAGGAGAAACGTGCTATAACGGAGATCGTTACCTCCTGCATGCTGTATGCGAGTTCTTAAGGTAGCATAAGGCGACGACTCTTACTAATAAAACACTACCTGTCGTAATAGCAGCGTTGCGAGCGCTAATAAACAAGATTGAACGCTAGTATGGATATACTGTCGTTGTCCTTAAGGTTGACGGCGATCGCGGATATAGCTTACAGCTCTATGAGATCGCGAGGCAGGCTAGCCTCAAGGTTGAGCTTCGAGCCCCTGACACGCCTGAACAGCTAAGAGCCGCAGAGCAAGCAGAGAACGTGATTATAACAAGAGCAAGATTACTTCAAATTAAGGCAGGACTGCCAAAGTCGCTGTCAAATGAGCTAGCAGTTACAGCAGCTCGAATCGTCAATGTCACGCCTACCAAGTCAATCGCATGGAAGACGCTATATGAGCTAGTCTATGGCAGGCAGCCTTCAGTTGCCCATTTCTCACAGATAGGCTGCAAAGCCTATGTCCTGAATAAGAAGCTAAAGAAAGCAGATAAGCTTAAGTCTTGTACATTTATAGGATACCTTACAGGGTACGACTTAACGAATATCTTCCGCATCTAGCTGCTAAAGAAGAGCTAGGTAATACGCGTGAGAGACGTAATATTTTAGAAGAACAGCCTTTTTAACGACTACAAGAAAGCTGAGAGAGAAGCTATCGTACGAGAAGATATTAACTATCTCAACATACCTCAGGTACAGGAGATAGAGGCTAATTAAGAGATACTGCAGAACTAGAGGCATCAGCTCAACAATAAGACAGCTCGTTCTACAGAGATAGCTGAAAACAACATAGTAGCAGAGTTCTATAAGGACTGGGGCTTTCTACTAACACTAGAACTATCAGATCGTAGTACTACACTACCTTAACAGGAGGCAGACGACGATAGAGAATCAGGCCGAGCTACAGAGCTGGTAGAACAAGTTAGTGCTGAAGATTAAGGCACTGAGGAACAGGTTCAAGAACAGCTGCTTGATAAGCTGCAGACACATTATGAGGATGACACGTCTACAGTCACAAGTAGACCAGATGGACCAAGTAGGCCAGATGGACCACTTAGGCCAGCTGCAACAGGCAGGCGAGGCCGACCACGAAAGCTACCATCTGAGTGGCCTAGAGGATGGAGCAATACAGACAACTATGTACCAGATCGTCAGCAGAATAATACACCAAAGATAGCTAATCCTGCTGTTAGAAGTAGTAGTAATATTATAGAAGGGAAGAGAGCTAGGAGGCTAGCTAACTAAGCCCTAGCTACATACTACAGAGCATTCGCAGTAGTATTAAATCCAACAGCTCCTTTAAAGCTCGCAGGTAAGATGCCTAGGTTAAGGCTACATTATAACTAACTGCCAGAGCCACCAAAGTAATAGAAGGAAGTAAAGGATTATCTATTTAGTGCTGAGTTTAGAGAGGCAGCACAAGCAGAGCTTAACAGCTGCTGGTTAAAAGATTGCTTCAAGCGTACAGAGGTCACTGCAATAATAGCAGATGCTAAGGTTCTACCCTTAATATAGGTATTCTTATATAAGTTTGACGAAGACGGGTACCTATACAAGTTTAAGGCGCGTATATGCGTACAAGGAGACCTGCAGGAGGCATAGGGTAAGACGTATGCTGCAACGTTAGCTATTAAGGTCTTTTAATCTCTTGTAGCACTAGCAGCAGCATTTAACCTAAAGATATTTTAGTTTAACGCCCTAAACGCCTTTCTTAACGCTTAACTACTACGCAAGATATACTATCGTACGCCTGAAGGGTTTACAGACGAGTTTAGCGAGCTTCTTAAGCTTCAGCGAGCGCTCTATAGCCTTAAGGAAGCACCACTACTATAGTACTAGGAGCTCTTATTAACCTTAAAGAAGCTTAGGTTAAGGCCTGTGCTAGGAGCACCGTGCCTATACATGAACAACCGTCTGATCGTCTTTTTCTATGTGGACGATATCGTCGTCCTCGTCCATCCGCTCAATATGAGCTACTACCAAACGTTCAAGCAACAGATACTTGGAACGTACAAGATCCGTGAGCTAGGCGAGCTAAAGTAGTTCCTCAGCATCCGTGTAATCCGCGAGGAACTTACTCAATTAATCTACCTAGTACAGGACTCATTTATCGACAAGATCGCAGTAAAGTTTACCCTAAGGTCTAGCGTGAGATGCCCAGACGTACCCCTGAGGGACAACGTCCTCCTGCCTTCAACAGAGGATTTAAGTGCTGCTCGAACACAAAGGTATCAGCAGCTAGTTAGATCACTAGCGTATATATCGACATTAACGAGACCAGACGTCGCGAGAGCGCACTCAATCCTTGCACGCCACCTACAGAATCCAGGGCAAAAGCACCTGCACGCTGCTAACTATGTATGGAGATACCTAATAGGCACAAAGCACCTAGCTATTCGAGCGTTAGGGGACATCCAGCACAGCATAACTAGCATCACATCGCCAGCTCAGCAGGAGCTAGACTAAGAACCTCTCTTTTATGGTGCATTAGATGCGGCCTTCGCAGATGAGCCTAAAACTCGCCGAAGCTCTCAAGGCTACATCTTTAAACTATATAGACTGCCTATCAACTAGAAGGCAACAGTCTAATAATCAGTCATAAAATCGACTACTAAGGCTGAGCTACTATCTCTATCCCTTGCAGGATCAGAGATAGAATAGTGGCAACGCTTCTTTCAAGCTATTCAATTTAACCCTAAGTTTACACCAGCACTGTAGTGTGATAACCAGCAGACTGTCTTAATCGTGACAAAGGCAGTTAACAAGCTTCAGACGAAGCTAAAGCATGTAGACGTATATCATTATTAGTTACGTTAGGAGGTAGCAGAAGGCAGACTGCAGGTAGACTGGAAGGCTACTACAGAGATGCCAGCTGACAGCCTTACAAAGATCCTTAGTCAACAGAAGTACGCTGACTTCGTACGCCAGCTAGGACTAAGTGACCTATCAAGGATTCGAGAGGAATCAGAGAGTACTGCTCTCAGTCTGCAGGACCTGGGGGGGTGGTACTACCAACTACAGTAGAGGCAGACGCTTAAGGACACTCATTTACAGCTTTCGTTGCTCTTCATTCACTCAAGCTGGGGGGGTGTGTTAGCCAACACGGTTAGCTCCTCACGTGCTCTGTTATATAAGCATCCACAGGGTATATAGTTCCCTTGTGTCTTATTTGATAGGAATCAACCTAGTTCCTCCTGCCTGCTGCCCGCCAACAAACAATTGCTGCACTTTGGCAATGCTCGCTAGCCCCCTCGCTCAGGCTGAGCTTGACTACCCTCATTGACCAACTACCAGCCCTTACATTAAGTAGCTGACTCTGCTTAACCTGCAGAATGCCTCCATGAGCCATATTTCGCCTGCACTGCTTCTTCTTACGTTATTTACGCCGAATAGCTGGGCGTAGCCTTAAATTCTCGTTAGCAAGGAGAACTGCTAGGCTCATAGCAAGCTGACAGCTTTCAATAACTAGGCGAATAGCTTGACTAAATAAGCTCTGGGACTGACGAGCTAGGAGATCTTTGACTAGCTGAGCCTGCTGCTTAAGCTGAAATACAGTGTGCGGTGTCTCAGCTCACCATTCTGCTGCTGCTGCTACTACTAGTGGAGGCGGCGTACGAACAACTGTAAGCGACGAGAGAACGCGCTTTGGACAAGCTAAGACAATACCTGTTGCTTAAAAACCTGCCTTACATGCCAATCTTCACAAACTAGTCCACGACCTTATCATAGATGTTATAACGGTCCCAGTTGAGCGCCCCCATTCTTCTTGCTTTGAGTTCTGGATAACGCTTCTTGTTAGGTCTTAGATTGTAGTTCTCGTCTCCTTACACAGCGTAGGGCTAGGGCCACTGCCGTTATTTACGAATATTTAATCCTACTATTAGCTCTTATTCTTAATACTAAAACTGCAGGATTATAATAAGCTATCTTGTTAAGTCTACAACACTATCATACAGAGAAGGCATTATATAGGATAATTACTATATGCAATAGTGTACTACCTACTGTACTAATTTATGTATGCGGGCTAAGTCTTCACCCTCAATACTATTGATACTGTTTCGTACTACTACATCAATTGCTTCTTCTACATCTACAGACCCCTGAAACAAGTCAAGCCAACCACGAGTATCATCACGTGAGAGTAGGCCAACAACCGTAGCTGCAACATCTTGTCGTGTAACTTGTCCCTGGGCACCCGCTTGGCCCAGACAGATCTTGCCAGTACCTCTTGAGTTCGTCAGCCAGGTCGGTCGCAGGCTGATTGCCTGGAAAGGAGCACGCCGTTCCTGGGCTCGTTTGTTAGCCAAGGCGACCAAATATTCATCCGCCTCGAGCTTAGCCCGCTGGATATCTGGGAATGAGTTCTTTTCTGATATCCATTCTTTATAGTCTTTATCTGTCCACCATGGTGCTCGGTTCCTACGTGCCGCGGGGAACGATATGAACAGGAACTTGGTAACAGATGCCTCATCAACACAGGCCTTCATGAAGCTTTTAGCAGCATCACGGTCTACGCCATACGGATTAGACATAGAACCTAAAACCTGTTAGAATCGATAACATTTTATTGCCTTGCGCGTTAAAGGAGATTAGCTTACCTGCTGCAAAGATAACATAATTTGGATTTGCTTGTGCAAGCAAGCTTTTGGCCTTCGCAGCAGTTGTTATTTTCGCTAAGTCGTTGACCAGAACTTTCACATTTCCTTTTTGACCCTGGCCTAAGCGATAGATTTCGGATTGCTGTTCTGGATCTCGAACTACGCTGACAACATCCCATGATCGTGCGAGCATAGATGTAGTTATTAAGCGAGAGAGAACCGCATTCCCGCCGAGTAATAATACGCAAGGGGCCATTACAACAGTATAAAGTACTTTCGCTGAAATTCTGCTTTATAATTGGAAAAATATTGTTGCTTTTAATTGCTAAAATTAACAAGTACTAGAAATTTGAAGGTACTCTATATACTAGAGAAGCCGGCCTTAGCTGCAGATTTTTCGGGTGGGGCAAAAGAATTACAATCGGTCCGGCAAGTAGTATATTTCGCTGTTAACTCCGATCTAGGACTTAACGCGTGCTTAAGTCCATGGACTGACCCTAGGCTAGCTTAAGTTACGGCAAAACTGCGGAATAAGCTCGGCATCGTGGCGATGGGCCACATCGGCGTTGGGCCACCCCACCAAAATTGTCACCCCTCAAAAAAATTCAAGATATCTCAATAACGAGGTTTAAATTTAAAACTTAGTACACATAGACTTAAGGCCTTAAGCAGCTGCATCAGCTGCGGCCTTTTTAGCTGCGATAGCTCTAGCTCTAGCAAAAATTTCTTGTTATTTCTCTGTCTCTTTCTCTTATACAGCAGCTATAGTATTAACGTCTACAAACCTCTTATTAGAGTTAACCTTAATTTGCTTTCTAGTTAGTGTTATAGTCTCTTATTACTAGCCTTAAGCTTAGTAGTGCGAGTATTCCTGCTTATAATAGCCTTACTTACTTTCTGTAGTACTAGGCGCGGACTAGCTAATAGCTTACCTTCCTTAGTAAGCAGCTTTTAAGCCTAGTAGATATCCTAAGGCCTCTAAGGTATTAAGAAAACAGTATCCTAAGGAGATAGAGCTCTAGGAGGAGTAACTAGGCGAGATATCTATAAGGACTAAAGGACTAGGCTAGGATTAAAAGGAGAGAGGCTAGTTACTCTTTACCTAGCTCTTATAACTCTTTCTATAAAGCTAGCCTCTTAAGCTTAATAGTAGTAACTTATAAATTTCTACTTCTTAACTAGTACTACGTTATTAAGAGATACTAGAGCTTAAATCTTAGCTCTATACTTTAACTTAACTACTAAGAAGCTAGTAAGATTAAGAGGCTATAGGATATAAGAGTAGTAAAGAGGTAGATAGAGGAGCTTAATTTTATACTACTTATAGAGTAGTATAAAGTTAAGGCTAATATAGCTACTATAGTGTGCCGATGCACTTGGTGACCTGGTCACCTGGCCACTAAGGGCATCTCAGCTAGTTAGATGCAGCAGTTCAGATGCAGCAGTTCAGATGCAGCAGCTCAGGCCATAGCAGCTTAGGCCACAGCAGCTCAGACTTCAAGGCAATTAAGCGAGATTAGCAGAAAAATAAGGATATAAGGAGGCAGGCAGGCGGAGGGTATCCAGCATCTACTGGAAGGAAGCACGATCTAGCATCTACTATTAAGGATCCAAGATCTAGGAACTACAGAATAACAGCAGAAGTATAGACAGATAGACAGATACAGCTACCACAGCTATAGGCTATTACCCCTCCCCCCCCTTATTGTTTATCCTTGTTTACCTACCTCCTACCTCTTATCTTATCCTTGATGGGATGACTACCTAGCTGTGTTCAGTGTGCTCAAGGCTACCATCGACAGGGAGAAGTTGGCTGAGGCCTCTGTTCCTGCACAATAGTAGTTAAGTAATAGCAGCTACGTACAGTGCCCTTTTAAAAGTTCTCGCCGCGCTAGTGCGACGCGCTCTATTATAACAATACTACCTTAACTTTACAGTATTATAATTATGCTACTATAACGCTAAATTCTTTAAGAAATAGACTAAAATACGCGCAGACGTGCTAATTTAATAGTCTAGTAGTAGAATTAGATTATTAGTATACTATATAGTAGTACTATATTTACTAAAGTTACTAACGCGTTTAGCTATAGTAAACGCAGTATACGTAATAGTAAGAAAAGATATTAATAAACTAGTAAAATAATAAATAAACTTTATAGTAGTAGACTACTTATACTATTACTTTATTAGAAGAAGATTATCTGTTATAAAGTACGTATATAGCTAAAAATTATATATAAAGAGCTAGCTAAAGAGATAGTATTTATAAATCTAGATAGTACTACTTTAAAGCTACCTAGCTATTCTATATTATAGTAGTATCTTAAAAGATAAGGCTTTACTAAATCTCCTTATAAAAAGTATTTAAAGCTTAATAGATTACGTACGTTATAGTAGCTTAAGCTCTATAGAGAGTACTCTTATTTCTTATAGTATTAATATACTATATACGTCTTTGATAAGTACTCTTTTTAGAAAGGCTTAGAGTAAATATAAGAGTAAGTATTTGTTAGCCAACACGGTTAGCTCCTCACGTGCTCTGTTATATAAGCATCCACAGGGTATATAGTTCCCTTGTGTCTCATTTGATAGGAATCAACCTAGTTCCTCCTGCCTGCTGCCCGCCAACAGTATTTTATAATTTATAAGAGAAATAGAAGATAATAATACCATAAACTTATAGTTATAGTAAGAAGGTAGTATAGATAGTATAGGGTTTAATATAGCTAGATAAATATAAGTATATATAGAAGACCTCTCTAGTTATAATAGAGCGTAATCCTAATACTCTAAACTATAAATACTCTACTAAAAGTTATATTAAAGCTTTAAAGAAAGGCTTCTTACAATTATAGCGTTGTTTATAGCTTTTTATATAAAATAACGCGCGCGTATATATAGCTACAGCTATAAGGAGATTTCTAGCTAAGCACTACATTAGTATAGTTAACTAGCTACTCTACTTACCTAATCTTAACTTAATTAAGTACCTTTAGTAGTATCTTAAAAGCTTATATATAAATCTTATCTTTAGTATAATAATTATAGTTAAGCTATAGAGGAGTAGGATAGTGTGAAGAATCTTAAAAGCTATTGGTGAGAATAACTAATGAGACTGCAAGGTTGGTTCTCCGGGATAGAGTGAGGGACTAGATGGAAGGGGGGTTTTTAATACTAAGACAGTAAGAGGGCGCTTCTGTAAAGAGTACTAAAGGTTAAGAATAATTAGTATTGCTATTACTATACTGTAGAGTATAATATTAAGTTAAACATAATAAGCCGTAAGGGTTCATTGTAGTAATCTTATATACATAGAAGTTATGCATGTTGCTCAGTGTGCTCGGTGTGCTCAGTGTCACTGATCAGACTGATTAACTGAGCACGTCACGTGATCTCGGTTGTTGGTCCAATCTTGTGAGGTCCAGTTGGGGCCACTAGGACAGGGTTCCAGCAGGATCGTAACAGATAGCTTTTACGCTATATTAAAAAGTTACTAGCGTTATATACTAGCTAGCCTAATTTAGCGCCTTATTATAAGTATACTATAATAAATTAATATATATAAGAAAGTATAAGAGTAGTAAATAAAATATTAAACCTGTGCGTAACTACTAACGTGAGCGGCAAGCGAAACGCCTAGGTAAGCGAAACGCCCACTCTTGCCAAGACCACACCTCCTTCTACCTTGAACTGTAATGTCTTAATAACTTAATATTAAATTACTCCCTTATAAGGATAGAATTATCTTAGCTATCTAAGTAATAAAAAAAGACGCGATATTAAGTGATTAACGAGCTGTAGCAGTCTATAACGTTCCTAGAAGGACTCTCTGCGACTAACGCGCTAGAAAGCTTTTATAACGCAACAGCTAACCTAACTTATTAAAGCTTAACAGGCATAAGGAAGACGCGATTATCTAATATATAAGGAAGCTAGACGCGCGAGGATTTGCCCCTATACTGTCTTATCTCCGTAAGATAGCAAATTAGTTACTAGCTGCTTGTAGTAGTAGCTAGGTAGGAGAAAAATAGGCTAGAAACTTCGTCTCTCGTAAGCCTAAGATTAAATCCTAACTAAGTAGGCTACGCAACTACTAGAGAGTCCTATACAGCGATCTAGCTATTATTAGCCTCTAGTTTAACCATATACGCAATATTAAAGCTAAGTACAGCGTCCTAGATAAAGATACCTATAACTTTAACAAGACTAGCTTTACTATAGGCGTAGGAGGGTCTGTTAAGGTAGTAACTGCGTCTAAGAGACGTACTCGACTACTAGGGATACAACCTAGTAACTGTGAGTAGGTAACGTTAATTACTAGTATTAACGCTATAGGCTAGATAATTCTACCCTTTATTATCTTTAAAGCTAGGAACTACGACAAGTCCTAGTTACCTAATCTATCTAAGGGCTAGCGTATAGGCCTTAGTAAGAACGGCTAGACTAATAATAAACTTAGTCTAGCCTAGCTACAGTACTTTATCTAGTATATAGCAGCCTAGATAGTAGGCAGTTACTAGCTACTAGTAATTAATAGCTATAAGAGCTATAATTTACTTACCTTCTAGGATCTATATAAGGAGAATAAGATAATTACCCTCTATATACCTTCCTATTTATTCTATATCCTACAGCCGCTTAATTGTTAGGATCTGGAATCCTGGACAGGGAGGGAGAGCCTCAGGTACTGACAGCCAGTCAGGGAGCGCCAGTGTTCCACTCTGTCACGCGTCACGTGACCGCTCGCTCTGCCAAGGACGAGCGCTCGCAGCACTCGCAGCGAGCGCGACGAGCGCGTTATGTATATAGATCACCACAATGAACTCTTATAGCTTATTATGTTCAACTTAATATTATACTCTACAGTATAGTAATAGCAATACTGATTATTCTTAACCCTTAGTACTCTTTACAGAAGCACCCTCTTACTGTCTTAGTATTAAACCCCCTTCTATCTAGTCCCTCACTCTATCCCAGAGAACTAACCTTGCAATCTTATTAGTTATCTTCACTAATAACCCTTAAGATTCTTCACACTTTGAACACCCTTAAGATAAGTGACACTGAGATGGAAACCACCCACTATTATGCCACCAGGCCAGGCAACGCTGTCGCTAAACCAGACCTCTTCTATAGAGATTGATTCAAGCTCAAAGACTAGTTACTCCAGTTTGACCTATTCTTTAAGTTCAATGCGACTACTATAGACGACGACAACTAAGCGGTACTTATAACGAGCTACATGAGGGGCGAAGCTGCCAAATAGGTAAAGCCCTACCTAGTTAAGTACCTGGCCGAAGGGACCAAACCAGAGGAACTAATTAAAATGTTCGAGGACACGGGAGAATTCAAGATACGCATGCGACAAGCGTTTGGACTGCTGAACGAGACTACTATCGCGGAACGCAAAATCCAGAACATGCAACAAACCCGGTCTGCAGCCGATTACGCTAATGAGTTTTTAGGCTACGCCAGACAAACTAACTAGAATAATGACACCCTAAAAACCATATATAAACAAGGCCTAAAAGCAGACGTCCAAACTAAACTAATGCGCTCCAGCATAGGCATAGCGACACTAGACAACTTAATTAATAAAACTATCTGACTAGATGTAGAGCTTTACGAGCTCTGTGTGCGACTTTGAAGATAACTACTGGGACAAATAAAAGAAGATAAGAAACCCTAGAAAGATTATCGCAACAAGCTAAATAATAGTTGCCTACGATATTAGTATTAACTACGGGGAGTGCCCGGATAATACCTGTTAGGGGGCCCTGAGGTAATGCATCTAGATAATCTTAATAAGGAGAAATTAGGTAAGAGCGGGAAGAAAAAAGGAATAACCTGCTTTAACTGTAACAAGAAAGGCTATATAGCTAAAGACTGTAGGAGTAAGAATAAGGTAACTCCCTAGATTAATATAATAGTGGTAAAGGAAGAAAACAGCAACAACAAAACATAGGAAGTTATCGCAACCCAAGAGGAAAGAGCTTAGGATATGGAAACAACACAGCTACCTCTCTCAGAACCTACTAAAAAAGGGATTCTAGGAACCTAGTATAGCGACGAGGAAGAAGAGAGCAGCGGCTCTCTGTCTCTAGTCTATAAAGACGCTGAGGAAGACCTTAATAATACTATAGTGCTCTTAACTAAGGATTAGAAAAAGGAAAACTTCTAGAAACGACATTAACTAGGAACCCTGAGGCTATTAACGCCTACAGAGGCGGAAAAAGATATTGCAGAACTCAACCGCTAGTTACACGCGCAACATATGTATGAAGCATAATACATTAACGCGTTAACCCTAGAAGAATAGGAAGCAGCTATAAAACAAGGAATAAGTACGATTATCCTGGCTGAACAAGCGATGCAAGACATGTTGCGGGAACATTACTAATACCCTGAATATTATACGAAGGCAACATAAGAATAGGCGGAAAGAGCTAAAGAAGCATAGTAACCTGCAAGCGTTAGGGACGCACTACAGAAACTTTGACGAGCTAGACAAACATAGGCACTAGAACCTCTAGTAGTTAAGACCCCTAAATACGTACTACGACGCTAAATAATGCTACCGCTAATATAGGAAGACGCTTTCTATGTACTAAACACTAAGAACCCTGTATAATAAGGGTATCTTTAGGTTAACTCCTACGGCGAAATCGTGCTTATAGACAGTAAGAAGCAAGATATTTATACGCAGCTTAAACAATAAATGTATTAGGAGGATAATAAAGAGAATATTAACCCTCTCTAGCATCTTACAGAAGAAGAAGCCCGAGAAATGTATAAGCACGCCGAGGTAGCTTAGACCCTATATACCATGCGCAAAGGACTACAGAAATTAGTACTAGACTACCTGATGGATCCACGCAATAAGCGACACGGTGTCGTCTACTAGTCCTTTTGTACCACAGACCTGTGCGCGATCTATTATTTAAGTAAAACGGAACAAGGATACTTCCCTTACTCGTTTTACTAATGTAAATACTAATAGTATAATTGTCCTGAAGTTAAATGCGACAACTACCTATAAGATAAGAGGACCGTCCTCTACTTTCTAGGAAATAACGACCCTGCGGCTACTATAGCGATGCAGCTGGTCTTTAATAGAGAATGTAATCAGCGATAATGGTAAACGTGCCTTAACTCAGATTACCTTAAGCATAAAGACATTAAGACACTAAACGGGTATTAGGAGGAGCCTTTTTTAGGGTCACGCCTACTAATAGGTAAGAACTGCGAACCCTATGCGCGACAGGCACATAAGGACTCCTTAAGCTAAATATTAAGCTTAACGGAAGCTAGATAAAGGCACTAGTGGATTCTGGAGCACAACGGAGCTATATTTCTGCGCGAGCGATAGAATA
This sequence comes from Pseudopyrenochaeta lycopersici, assembly GCA_003313425.1. Taxonomy (NCBI): domain Eukaryota; kingdom Fungi; phylum Ascomycota; class Dothideomycetes; order Pleosporales; family Pseudopyrenochaetaceae; genus Pseudopyrenochaeta; species Pseudopyrenochaeta lycopersici. The sequence goes on from NHZP01000023.1 coordinate 925,891, forward strand.
AGCTGGCCTTATTCTATTATTGAAATTAGTACCATATCTATTAACAGTCGCTGATGGACAACTAATGCTATCAGAATCCGTAATCACACACGAAGTACAGAGCGTGCAACTTATTATCTAGAACTATAGGGAAACGATCGACCTAGACGTCTTTAGACTATTACAGCATAATGTGATACTAGGACTCCTATAGTTAAGAGAACATAGTCTAGATATAGATTGGAAAAGGAAAAAGTTCTCGTTTAAATGCTGTAGAACGGACGCAACTACGAGCAAGCCTACGCTGCGGCCGAGTGCCTAGGTAGATGAGAAGATGACGATTGGGATCCTTACTTTGAATAAGGACGGCCTTAAGATATGAGGGTCTGACTCAGCAGGTACTAATAGGAGGCCCTTAGACTAACAAGCTAGAGTTAAGGAGTAAAGCGCAACTCTAGTAATCCCTGACAAGTATAAAGAATACAAGTTACTCTTTCAGGAAGAGACAACTATAAAAGCATTGCCTAAGCATTAACCCTAGGATTATAAGATTATCCTACAGGAAGGAAAGTAACTGACTTTCGGCCTAATTTACGGTTTATTAGAAAAGGAACTTAAAACTCTGCGCGAATATATTAAGACAAACTTAAAAAAGGGATTTATTAGGGAATTATAGTCACCAGCAGGATACCCTATACTATTCGTACTAAAAAAGAATAGGAAGTTAAGATTATGTGTTAACTACTAGAAACTTAATAACATTATAATAAAGAATTAATACCCTTTACTAAATATAGCAGAACTACGGGATTAACTAGCCTTTGCGAAAGTCTTTACGGCATTAGACTTAAGAGGAGCATACAACCTTATTCGCATAAAGGAAGGTAAAGAATAGAAGACCGCGTTCAGAACACGCTATAGCTACTACGAGTATATAGTAATACCTTTTAGTCTTACTAATACACTAGCGACATGCTAGGCACTTATTAATAATATGTTAAGGGAATACCTAGACGTATTCGTTATCGCATACCTTAACAATATCCTTATGTACTCTAATAATCTACAGGAACACATCGAGCACGTTAAAACAGTTCTTGCCTACTTAGGAAGATTTAGTTTGCTAATTAAACCTAAGAAATGCGAGTTCTATAAGGAAGAGGTCAAATTCCTAGGATATATAGTAGGTGCACACAGAGTAAAGATAAGCGAAGAAAAAATAAGAGTAGTAAAAGAATAGCCTAAACCCAAAACAGTTAAAGATATATAGTTATTTATAGGATTTGTTAACTTTAACTGACAGTTTATTAAGGACTTTTCTAAAAAATCTATCCTACTTACTAAACTTACAAGGAAAAATATAAAATAGGAATAGGGAAACGAATAAAAGAAAGTATTCTAGATGCTTAAGGAAGCCTGCATTATACTACTAGTGTTAATTACATTCTAAACGGGAGAACCTTTATAGTTTAAAACGGATGCCTTAGACCTTACACTAGGTGCAACAGCAAAACAAGAACGCAATAGGAAATAGCACCTAATCGCGTACTACTTAAGAAAATTTATAGACGCTGAGGAACGCTACGACGTATATAACAAAGAACTTATAGCAGTCGTCGATGCCCTCAACTACTAGCGAATCTACGCAGAAAGTTGCTTAGATCTTACGATATTTATAGATTATAAGAACTTAGTTTATTTTACTACTACTAAAACCTTGAACTGTAGACAGGTTAGATAGGCTAAAATGTTAGGACAATATAAGTTTAAGATTGTGTATACGCTAGGAAAGGATAACGGCAGAGCTGATGCTCTCAGCTGCAGAACAGACATCGCAGGAATAAAAGCAATAGTTAACAATGCTATCCTTCAAGTAAACTAGGATGGAAGCTTAGGACCTAATAAGTCATTAAACAATACTATGATAATTACGTCTGAAGTACCTAAAGAATTGCAAGAGGTAATTATCTGACAACACCACGATGACCTAGTACATAGTCACCCAGGAATCAAGAGAACGATGGAACTGATACAGCGACACTACAGCTTTAAGAATATAAAGGTTAAGGTCGAATAGTTTATTAAAAAATGCGCGGACTGTTATAAGAACAAACACAGTACTCACGCACTCTACAGAGAAATGCAAGCTATAGAGCTACCTAACGAACCTTAGGCAGACATTTCTATGGACTTTGTAACAGGGTTACCACTATCTAAAGATCCCGCGACAGGAATTAAGTATAACGCTATCTTTAATATAGTCTGCAGATTTATAAAAGCAGCAGAGATAATACTATTTAGAAACGACTACAACACAGAACAACTAGCGTTTGTTGTCCTAGACAGACTAATACGATATTATAGTATACCTAAGTTAATTATAAGTGATAGAGACAAGCTCTTCACATCCAACTTCTGGTCTACATTGATGGCCGCGATAGGAACAAAAAGAAAGTTGTTAACAGCCTATCACCCACAAACGGACGGACAAACAGAAAGAATAAATAGAACACTGAAGACCTACCTAAGGATTTACAGCAATTAATAACAGAATAATTAGGTTTTATTATTACTAATGGCATAACTGGCCTATAACAACAAATTGTCAGAATTAACTAGAAAGATACTGTTCTTTACTAACTACGGGAGACACCCTAATCTCTTTATAAAATTATATCCTAGCAGAAAAACTAAAGCAGCTATAAAAACAGCTAAAGAAATAAAAAAAGTATATAAATAACTCTAAGATAACCTTAAGAAAGTACAACGTAACAGTATCTCTTACTAAAATAAGAAAAGAAAAATAGCACCTTAGCTAAAGAAGGGGGATAAAGTATACTTGCTCACGAAAAATCTACGTAATAAGCGACTAAGCAAGGGACTCGATCACGTTAAAGTCGGACTATTTTTAGTTAAAGAATAGAATAGACTAGTAAACTATACACTCGAGCTACCACTAGATGCAAAGATCTACCCACGCTTTTATATCTCTAAGTTAGAACTAGCTAACCCTGCCACACTATTATAGAAAACATTCTAGTACGAACCTAAAGAAGAAAATAAGTTTAAAGTTAAGAAAATCTAGGGGTACTAACAGAATAGAAGAGTTAACGACCTAGAACTAAGCTTCAGTTACCTAGTTAAATAGAAAGGGTACCTAAGCGTGGAAAGTACGTAGGAACTACTAGAAAATCTAAGAAACTGCCGAGAAAAAATTAGAGAATATTAGGAGAGGGAGGAAAGGAAAAAGAAGAAATAAACCTAGAAGGTGGAAGCCTGCCTAGGCTCCGCTAGGGTTACTAGTTAATCTAAGGCGCCTATAGTAGACTATACTATTGGAGAAAAACTAACTAAGGCATTAACGGCTAGATAAGGAGCTTCCTTAGTAAACTCTAACTCTCTGTCGTTATGTATCTCTAACGCAAGACACAAAGCCTTCTTCTGCGCCCTTTCTTCTGCCTGCTTTAAAATTACCTTATTCTAAAGCAACTGTGTAATTACGGTTGCTAGCAACTTCTCGTTATTATCTACCTTCTTCTGGTACTCGTCACGAGTTTTGTCTAGAGAAGCCTAGGACATGTTCACACATGGTTTCCCTAAACAAGTGTATTTAGCATATTTTAAGTTCGAATTTAGCATAATGTAATAAATAATGTTGTCCCTAAAACACTTATCGTAAGTAAATTCGGTGATGGTTTTAGCACGGAGGATTTTGTTGTAAAGACGCAGATTACGAATCTAGGACTTAGACGACATTTTATCTTACATTACTATAGACGCGGGGTACGCCGCCTTTAAGCTAATCTAGCTACATATTACGTGATTCGAGACGAATCCTAAAGAAGGAGAGGGATGGTGTTAGGATCTGGAATCCTGGACAGGGAGGGAGAGCCTTAGGTACTGACAGCCAGTCAGGGAGCGCCAGTGTTCTACTCTGTTACGCGTTACGTGACCGCTCGCTCTGCTAAGGACGAGCGCTCGCAGCACTCGCAGCGAGCGCGACAAGCGCGTTATGTATATAGATTACCATAATGAACCCTTATAGCTTATTATGTTTAACTTAATATTATACTCTACAGTATAGTGATAGCAATACTGATTATTCTTAACCCTTAGTACTCTTTACAGAAGCACCCTCTTACTGTCTTAGTATTAAACCCCCTTCCATCTAGTCCCTCACTCTATCCCGGAGAACCAACCTTGCAATCTCATTAGTTATCCTCACCGATAACCCTTAAGATTCTTCACATTAATATAGGCTGCTTTGCGCTATTAAAGCAGGTATACTAGCGAGAGATTAGGGTCTTAGCAGATAGTTATATTACCTATATTAATAAAAAAGCATTCCTGGCTTCCTTTAAGGAGGTATTCGAGACCTCGTTCTTACAGCAGAATATTCTATCTAGCTTCTAAGTAACTAGCCTAGTCCTACATAGCCTAGAGGTAGTACTATTAAAGCTTAAGGTAAAGCCTCGCACGCTGACACTACCTCTACTAGGGCCTACCTCCTAGTACCCTAAAACACCTAGCAACGCCTAGGAGATAGAGGCTTAAACAACACTAATTATAAAGAGGATTTATAACTATAAGAGTTCCTCTCCTAATTCTATTATTAAGATAGTATTATAAGTTAAAAAGAGATTAATATTAAAGGTATACTTATATACGTTACTAGAAGCTAGAGTAGCTAGTCTTAAGTAGGTAAATAGAGCTGCTTCTAAGCAGAAAAAGCGTAAGAAAAAGTAGATCTAGTAGGGAGGGACCCTATTAAAAGAGGAGGGAGAGAACTTAATTACTTAGAGGGACGTTAATACCTAACTTAAGGTAGAGAGGCGTATAGAAAGGGCTTAAACAGGTGCTAGTATAAGAGGTATCTAATACTATAAAACTTATAGAGAGGCAGGATATAATAAGCGCACGTGTAAGAAAGATATAGTAGAAGTAGAGGATTAATTTAAGCTACTATAAGCTGTAGTAGCTTTTTATAGTATTAAGTTGTTAACGTGCAAAGTTATAAAGCTTAGTGGGGTGGGCGTTTCGCTTACCTAGGCGTTTCGCTTGCCGCTTACGTTACTTTAAAAAAAATTAAATTATATTATATATTGGCTAGGATTTATAGTGTTGAAGTTTTATGCCTATGTGCTGGTAAGGTAGCTCGTGCGTGCGCGGCGAGAACTTTTGGAAGGGCACTGTATAACTAGGTGTGTAGGAAAAAGGGAGAGCTTGGCAACAGTTACCCAGGTAATCTATGAGATAGACCACTGTTTTATCTAGGAGGCTTAGGAGAGCTAGCTATATAAGGAGAGCTGAGCACGGCCTATTACAGGGGCTATCATACGGCAGGAGCGTAAGCAGCGTGTACGCGTGCGTGAGCGCGCACGTGATCGCGCACGTGAGTCTACCTTCAGGTGTCTCCTGCGTGAGCTTGCCCATCAGCTTGCACGTGAGCGTGCACGTGAGCGCGCACGTGAGCGCGCCCGTGAATGTACACATAAGTACGTGTCTCTCTAGGGTAAGCTCCTATGTCAGCGCACACGTGAGCCTACCGTACCCTCGGTCACAGCGCGTTGTTTGTAACACACCCCCTAGGCAGGCAGCTTAGGCTGCTTAACTAACTAATTAGCGCGTTATGCTTAATATCCCCCTTTACCTCTATTTTCTACTTAAGATTAATTCCTACTTTTACTTTTAAAAAATAGCCTTATATAGCGCGTCTTACGCGCTTCTTAGCTCTATTTCTTTAATAATAGTAATACTAGTAGTAATAATAGTAATAGTACTACTACTGTGCCGTTGCACAGGGTACCTGGGCAATCAGGTGATGATAGGTTTCCTTTGTCAGCGAAATTTGGTGATAAGACTTGGAGATGCGAGAGATCTTAACATCATGCACTACACACCACAATAATTCACTTTAAAACTAAGATTTTGTAAAGTAGCTAGTGTATTAGCTACATTAATTTAATAAGATTTTAGACTATTTGACTTATTACTTTTAATTAGGCTCTATGCTTACCTTCGTTTCTAGCAGACTACTTAGGTAGGGCTGCTCCTGTTATTTACGCATATTTAATTCTAGTATTACTTCTTATTTATAATACTAGAACTATAGGATTATACTAAACTACCTTATTAACTCTATAAATAATAGTAAAGCTTAAGGAGTATAATAGTCTATTCTAGTTAGGCTATAGCTAATAAGAGCAGAAAAAGCCTATATAGTATTAAACTATTAATATTAAAAATATAAATATAAGAGTACTATATTATAATACAGAGATTATAAGATTAGCTAGAAAGAGCTAAGTATCTATTTAACTCTAATAAACTTTAAAGAGAGATAGTACTATTACAGCTAGGCTTTAGAACCTTTAAGAGGGATAGCGCTATTACGGCTAGCCTTTAGAACCTTTAAGAGGGATAGCGCTGTTACAGCTACCTCTTCTATATTTTTAGAGCTAAGAGTTAATAGGGACTAGCTCTATTAAGGCTATATCCTTATTATCTTACTATAATAAATTACGACTTCCTATAAGTTAAGCAGAAGCTAACTTAGTAATAGAATAATAAGAATAAGAATAAGAGAATAGAAAACAGAAATAAAAATAGCTATAAATAATTAAGAAATAATTTAGAAGTAGTATAGTATTAGATTTTAGTTAATTATTAGCGTTAGTAAGGAACTGCCTAGTAGTTGCAGTCTCCTTATTTAGTTATACTAAAGGGCTGCAGCAGCCTATTTAGGATTTAGCCTTCAGCTATCCTTATAGCTAACTTAACACTAGATTCGCTGTTATTTAGATTAGATCTTACGCCTACTATTAAAGTTATTAAGAAACACACTATAAATACTAGTAAAGTACTTATACCTATAAGGCTAGTAAGGAAAGACTTTCTATTTATAAGAAAAGATATTACTAAGTTCTTAGATAACTTTAATTACTAAGTAAATAATAGTAGCTATAATAACTATTAAAAGATAAGAATCTTTTTAGACTTCTATAATACTATATATAGAAGCTTTATTAAGAAAATAAGACTATATAGAGCGCTAGACTAGAAGAAGCTTTAAGAAGTAATAAAAGAGTATTAGTATAATTAAGATATAGCTTAACGCATAAGAATGTAAGCGTTCCTAAAGACTTATATTTCTAAGACTTTAAAGAAGTTCCTAAAGCTATCTAAGTATTTAACTAACTTTATAGTATATAGTAATACTTATATTAAGATAGGCTAGCTATATAAAATAGAAGCTAGCTTCTTTTTTACTAGAGGCCTTCTATAAAAAGACTAAGATATAATCTTTATTTATATATATAAAAGGCTAATTCTAGATAAGCTAGAGAGTTTTAATATTAAGAAGATTTATATATATCTTAAGCGCGTGTACTGCTAGAGAGAGGGGATAGAATAGATATCCTCTAACTATATAGAAAGAGAGGCTAAGCTTATATACTAGATCCTTAATTAAAAAAAGAAAATATTAATAGCTAAGTAGCTAAAAGACGCAGTTAATAAGTATAAGAAAAGTAAAGTTTAAGAAGAAGCTAAGCCTACTCTTCTACTTAGTATAGATCTAGAAGTTTAAGACTTTATTTTAGCTCTTAGTAACTAGAAGATTAGCTTAGCTAAACTTAATAAGATAATAGTTTATTTTAAACTTAGTTAGATTCTAAGGAACCTAGCTACGTACACGTACTTTATTAGCTAAGTTATTTTAAGAGATAATACTAAGTAGCTACTATTAGAAAGGAATACTAGCTCTTACGTAATAATAGCTCCTCGCAACTTGAATTTTTAGTAAAGCATAATTACTATCTAAAGCTATAAATATTAAAATATATATAATATATATAACCTCTCTAGTTATATTACTAAAGAATATAAGCTATATTAGCTACTTTTATATCTTAGCTAGATTAGCTTTAAGTAGAATAGAGAAGTTAGATATAAGACTTACTATTTTAGTCCTTCGCATAAGAGGTTAAGGTAAATCTAAGGAACTATACCTTAAACGCTGCAGCTCTATTAGTTAAAATAGAAAATTTAAGAGTATTATAGAGTTACTAATAATGTTCTAAATTAGCTAGCGTTAGCAGTATATCTAGAGAAGTTTAATAGAGTAGACTTAAGGCCTGCTTAATATTAAAAGCTTAGACTACTAGCTATACAGTAACAGAAGGTAGTTAGTCCTAATACAAATACAATTACAGAAGATAGATATAGTAGGGTAGCTATAAGCCCAGCTAAGGATCTTCTAAACTTTCAGAATGTTAGGATATTACTAAGAGGCTTAACTAAGGCGTATTTTACCCTTAATAAGGTCACATCTTAAGACATTATTCTAGGTGCTTTTAAGGAAAGAGTAGTAAATACTAGCTTAACTTATATAGTAACACGTTCTTAAACGCGTTAGAATATTAGGAAAGATCTAGTTCTTAAGAAAGTTAGGCAGAGTAAAGTTTAGAAGTAAGCTCCTGCTAAGCCTCCTTATTCTAAGTAACTAAAGAGAGTTATAGTTAAGGACTATCGTATGCCTGCTATAAGGGGTAATACTGTATTTAAACTAATAGATATTAAGGAATTTAAATAAGTAGAGCTAATTCTATTCGCTAGCTAAGCCTATAATAAGCTATTCTCTCTTATACAGCCTCTAGATAATAATAGAAGTTTTTAGTATTTAAAAGCTAAGCCTAAATTTGTTAGTTAGAATAAGAAAAAGAAGAACTAGAATAACAGCCTTACTAACACAGAGCTCTGTTATTTACTAGGCCTATATCTAAACTGTATCGCTACTACTATACTGCGTTAGGAGGTGCGTAGTGTAACTTTTAGGGACCTTATAAGCTAACATTAGCTTTAAAAATAAGTTAGAAATATATTAAAAGTAATTAATAAGCCTGCCGCGTTATTAGCTAGCATAAACGCTATAGTATTAAGTATTAGGCCGGCTAGCTAATTAGTAATTACTAGGTTAGCTAAGTAAGACTTACTAAAACCTAATTAGCTAACACTATAGCACCTTACTCTATATAACCTTACGTCCGCCTAAGTTATTAGGGATATTTAAAGGCATTTTTCTAATAAAGAAAAGGTTAAATTAAATTAATTAGAGACTATTAGTCTTAGAAAAAGACTAAATTTAGGGCTTAACTTAATTTAAGTAGGGACTTTTAATACCTAAACTAGGCATAAAGCCTTAGGAATATATAATACGTAGTATAAAGCTTTAGTTAATCTTACTAAATAAGAAGCTATAATAATTTAAAAGAAGATAAATATAGCTATTAAAGATCTAATTAAGTAGTTACAATATAAAGCAACTGGTGTTAACTAGTTAGTATCTTTAGAGTATTCTGTAGATGTGCAGTGCTAGGTAGGTTAAAGGTAGAAGTATTAAATAGTAGTATACTTATAGATTATCTTAAGTTAATCACAATATGCTATAGGGCTATATTATACAAGTCTATATACATAATTATCTTATAGGATTCCTATAAGGCCTCCTCTAGAATTTCTAAGTTTATCTCCGTTCTATAGGACATAGTCCGTCTTAGCGTAGGTTTTCTAGGATTACATAACCTTAGCGTTATTAGTTAGTTTAGAGGCTTAGTCTCTTTATTAGTTGTCTGTGCCTCCTCCCTTATCCTCATAACCGCCGCCTTCTTACTTTCTATTCGTAACACTATTCTTCCCTCTAGTCCTTATATCCTTATAACGAACCTATAGCTTCTTATAGTACTACCTATTATTATTCTATTAGAGATTATATAAACGCTATTAGTTAGGTTACTATAGTTTCTTATAAATATTATTTAAAAAAAAAGTTAGAGTATAAGATATTATTATTAAAAGAGAAGTGTAGAAATTATTATTATAATAGAGTATTATTATGCGAGCTAGTAGATATACTAGTTCTAAACTTTTCTTATCTAGATAAGGAATTAGCTTAATTAGACGCGTAAGAAGCTAAGGCTAATAACGCAGAAGAGAAGGCGTTAAATACCCTTTTACTACTCGCGCGAAAAGAGTTAACTTTATAAATACCGTAAGTTATTACAGCGTTATAAGTAATAATAGGTAGATAATTCTAGTTATATCGCGGAAGAGATTAAAGCGTTAGAGGCGATTAAGGATGTTAACCGTAAGGTTAACATTCTTAAGTAAGGGCTAATACTTAGTACTTTTGCCTTAGACTAGAGCGTCTTTACTCTATCCTAGCTTAAAAGTAACCCTCTTCTTCTAGGAATTACGTTATTAGATTAGGTTAGTTATAGTTCTAGTACCTAAGTTCTTTTTATTTCTTATTATAGTTATATTTACTAATTAATTCTTTATAGTTTCTTAAGTTTAATTTTAGTTCCTATATATTTTTAGAGTTAGAGTATCCTTTCTATTTAACTAGATACTTAGCTTCTCTATACTTATCTTTAGTAATCTTAGAATATCGCATATTAAAGATTTTCTTAACTTTATACTCTGTTTCTTCTTTAGTCTTATACTTAAAGGTTTTTTATAGTAGCGTTACTAGGTGCGCAGGTTCTAATAGTTTAATATAGAACCTTAGGTAGATCTTTACGTCTTTAGGTAGTTCTTTACGTCTTTAGGTAGTTCTAATATATACGTAACTAGTCTATTATATTATTTAATTAAAAACAGTCTAACTTTTATATAGTCTAATCACTTATTAGGTTGTTTTATGCGTAGGTTTTTTATAAGTAAATATACCTTATCCCCCTTTTTTAGCTAAGGCGCTGTTTTTCTTTTCTTATTAATATATAAAATTCATTATTCTTATCTTTTCTTAAGTCTTTCCTGTAATTATTTTAGAGTTACCTATAGTTCTCCTACTATTTTAACTACAGCTTCTACTTTAATACTTAGAAAGTTTCTTTTAAATAGGTTTAGGTATTTCCTATAATAGGCGTAGAACAGTGTTTTACTTATTACTTTAGTTTTACTATTATTAAATATAATTTATGCTGTTAGTAATAGTAATACCTAGTTATTCTATTATTTATTATAATACGCCTGTAGGTATTATTTTAAGGTTCTATTTATTTATTCTGTTTATCTATTAGTTTCTAGGTAGTATGCTATAGATAGTTTCCTTTAAGTACCTATCTTAGCTATAAAAGTTAACTAGAAATTAGATATAAATAACTTATCCTTATTACTAATAATAGTTTTTAGTATACTATAGTATTAGAATATTTAGTCTTTTATTATTTCTGCAAGTTATAGTACTATAAAACTCTTTCTAAATAGTATAAACTCTGCGTATTTAATATATCTACATACTACGTTACATATCGCGTTATACTTATATCTAGTTACTTTATCTACAAACTTAGGTAAGTCTGTAATAAAGTCTATTACTATGTCTTCCTATAGTTTCGTAGGTATCTTTATTACCTGTGATTTACTGTAAGGTGCGTGTGTAGTATACTTATTCTGTTAGCAGGGTATATACTTCTTAATATGTGTCTCTACTTGCTATCTTAGATTCTTAATATAGTAGTTTTACTAGATTAGTTCTATAGTTTTTATAATTCCTAGATATCTATATATTAGATTATTATAGTATTATTAGATAATAATTTTATATAGGTTCTTAGGGACTTCTGCTTATATTTTTAAGATTACGTAGTATTCTTACAAGGGTCCTAGGGTTCTATCTTTATTTATTTTTAGAATTGCTATGCAAACTTTAGTTTTCTTTCCTACTATATTATGTCTTCTACTTAGTACGTTTGCTCTTCTATTTTCTTTTCCTAGTGTGTATATAATCTTAAACTTATATTATCTTAAAAGCTCTAACTATCTTACTTATCTCTAATTAAGTTATTTTATTATTATAAAGTATATTAGGTTTTAGTAGTCTGTATAAATAGTAAGTTCTAAGTAACTTTTTATATATACTCTCCAGTATTATAGTGCGTTAATAATAGCTATAAGTTCTTTATTATAGATATTATATCGCTCTTCTACTTATAAGAACTTTTAAGAGTAATATACTATAGGGTGCTATTTTCTGTCTTTTTTCTGTAGGGCTACTACTCTAATTACGAGATCTAATATATCTGTTTTAATCCTTAGTAGTTACCTACTAGTAAATAATATAAGTGCTAGTTCTACTATGCATGCTTTTTTTAAATCTTTAAAGGCTTATTACTGTCCCTTATTCTAGTCCTATTTTTCTTCTTTCTTTATTAGCTTTATTAAGAGTGCTGCGATCTTAGAGAAGTTCTTAATAAACTATTAGTTAAAGTTAATAAATCCTAGGAATAACTAAATATTTTTAACTATTTATAGTATCTTCTATTCTTAGATTATCTTAATTTTAGATTTACTAATCTGTACTCCTTATCTTCTAACCCTATATCTTAGGAATTCTACCTCTTCTTTATAAAATTTACACTTTTCTAGTTTTAACTCTAGGTAGCAGTCTCTTAATTATTATAGTACTTTCTAAACATAGTCTTAATATTTATCTATATTCCTTAAGTAGACTAAAATATTATCTAGGTAGGCTATAGTATATATATTAAGATATTCTACTAAGATATTATTTATTAAGTCTTAACACGTTACTAGCGCGTTTGTTAGGCTAAAGGGTATTACTATATATTTATAATATCTATATTATATTCTAAAGGCAGTTTTCTATTCCTCTCTTTCTTTTATTCTAATAAGGTTGTACGCTCCTCTTAAGTCTAGTGCGGTAAAGTATTAAGCTCCTGTTAATCTGTTACGTAGTTCTTATATATTAAGTAGTAGGTAGTAATTTTTCTTAGTAATATTATTTAACTTCCTATAGTTAATATATAACCTTAATACTCTATCTTTCTTTAGTGTAAATAGGATAGGATATCCTGCTAAGGACTTAGATTTCCTAATAAAACCCTTTACTAAATTTTTATTAATATATTTCTTTAGGACGCTTAGCTTATAATTACTTAGGCAGTATATTAGTATAAACTTAGGCTACTTACCTTCTATAAGTTCTATCTTATAGTCCTATTCTTAGTATTTTAGTAGTACTTTTCTTCTTACCTTTTTAGTAAATATATCTCTAAATTTTTTATATTCTTCTAGGATCTTAAGAGTAGTAACTAACTCTTTATTCTTCTTAGTATCCTTTACTAGCTACTAATAAAGTAGCTGTTTTCTAGCTTTTCGCGAAGGTTTAATACTTATTATTATCTTCTTATCTACTAAGGTATGCGGCTGTTACGTAGGTATTCTTACGTTATCTTCTGTACGTATAGAAACTTTTTATTTTATCTAGTTAATTACTAGGTTATAGTGTCTTAACTAAGGTAGTCCTAGTATAATATTATAGGCGGCTGCCCTAAAGACGTCTAGTCTAACCTAGTGTATTTTAGAGGCTAGGCTGAGGCTAGTAGTAACCTTATAAGTTACTAACCCTCCTAATTTTCTATTTACTACTATTATCTAGTAGAGAGTTTTTTTTAAGACAGGTTATAGCCCTACTTTTAATATAGCTATCTTAGAAATGTAATTTACTTATAATCTAGAATCTATTAGTACCTTTAGCTTCTTCCCTTAGAGTTTTATTCTAAGTTAGAAGAGACTCTCTTCTGTTTATTAGATAGCCTAATACTGTTTATTAGTGCTATCTAGTAGTAGACGAATTCCTTGTCTAGTTCTAGCCGTCTTACTATAGGAAGGTTTAGTTTTTAGTTTCTATCTAAAAAAGAATTTTCCTTAAAACTGTTTGCTTCCTTTTCTAGCTTATAGCGCTTATATCCTAGATTTATATAGGTTTACTATAATTCGTTAGTATATTGCTTATTTATAATAATGTTTTAATTTATAGTATACTTATTATTATATCTTAGAAAATAATTTATTATTTATTTGTCCTATAAGTAGTTAGTATAATTATTCTGTTAGTAGTTATACTATTACTATTTACACGCTCCCTTTAGTATTAGGAAGTGTTCTTCTTATAGTTTAATAGCGTAGTAGTAGTTATAGTAGTTATATGTGTAGTAGAGATATAATAGTAATCTATGTCTAGGGTTTCTCTAGTTGTAGTCGTATTAGAAGAGTCTTTATCCTTTCTTTACTTATGTAACGTATGGTTTCAGGCAATAGTACTTGCTTCACACCACAGATAATAGTGAAGGGATGGTTCTGTATTGCTGTTACTCAGCTATAGGAGAGAATAATACTTATCGTCCCCGCTCTGCGCAGCTAGCGCAGGTTTTGAGCAGGTCCGTCACGGTGCGCGCTAGCCCTCGAAAAGGGCTAGCGCAACTATACTGTAATACTAAGATTTAGATTCATGATACTTTATTACAGAGCCTTCCCCTCTAGCTAGCGTCCTAAGAGCATTAATAGCCTTAATAAAAACCTAAAACTATGCAGGAAAATAGGAAAAGAGTGTCTATATATGTGTGTTTTAATCGCGCGTCCTAGACACGTCCTATGCGCGTCGTTATTGTGTGTTATAAGCGCCCTGTATTACGCTCCTGCCTCTAGAAAAAGTTAAAGTAATTAAGACTTTTATTCCCTAGTAACAAGGTGCAGACCTACTTTATAATAGTAGAGTTTTCTAGTATTATTATAATATTACGCTGCTCCTTTACCCTATTATAATAATACTATTAAATCGTATACGCAACGCATATAACTTACTTAACACTATAGTCTATTACCTAAATCTAAAGTATATTAAGAAGTTGCACCTTTATAGTACTAGACTGTACGCGTAGAGTAATAGTAACAAGCATGCGGATTATAACGCGACGGTTACGACGTACCTGCGCTGCGCGTAAAATATTACTAAGCAGAAAAAGAACTGCGACAACCTAGACTATAAGCGCTGTAACTACTATGTCTATAGTAATTATAGTGCCTGTACTCCTGTAGGTTCTCTCTGTAGCCTACTTTAGGCGCGCTATTACTAATAGATACAGGTCCCTTATAAGCTAAATACTTACTTAAACTGCCTATACATTCTCTGTAACTAATATAATATAGTAGTTACTACTACTACTACCCCTTAAACTAATACTACAGTTATTATAGCTAGCGTTAAGCTTACGCACTGCTAGCGCTAGTTTAATTTAGAGCTTACTAACTACTGCTACTACGCTGCCTATACTAGTACACCTATAGGTGTTACTACCTAAGTGCCTACTACCTCGCCCTAGTTCCTAGAGCTAATCCTAGTTAAATAACGCAGGATTGCTGCTGCTTTAGAGTAGCTTGTAGGCTACGCAGCTTATATAGTATGTAGATAGGTTACTTGCATCTAGGGCGCAAGCTAATATCTTTCCAGAATAATACTAATAATAACCTAGACAGTAGCGACGGCGAGAGCAGTAATAGGGGAGAGGGTAGAGAAGGTAGTAGTAGTAAGGGTAACGAGTAGGGGGTGCTAGTAGCGCCTTAAGCGCAGGTAAGGCTAGGAAAGAGATTAGGTGCGGCGCAAGTAATAAGGGTTAGGTAGTTTTAGCGTTTTTTAGGGTTTTTCTTTTACTTCTTATAGATACCTATAAGCCTAAGGCTATAATAATAAATTCTACTTTTCTTTCCTAGACTTACTTCTCCTTAGCGCTTTAGTTATATAGCTTATACTTTCTTTCTCTTTCTTAAGCGCGTAGCTCTTCCCTCTTATTTAAACTCTTAAACTAGGTTATCTATATTTTTAAAATCTAATACTAGAGTCTAGGTATCCTAGGTTTTATTATAGCCTTTCTACCTTAGCTAGTACTATAGTTAGCTCTTCTTTATACGTTTACCTAGGATCTTTTTAACTTCCTAGACTTCCTCTTCTTTAGGAGTAATATTAGGTAGCTAGGTGTTTTCCTCTTCTTCCTGCTAGAATTTCTAGCGTTTAAGGAGTAAGATATAGAATACATTATAAATGCGGTAGTAAAGTAGTAGAATTAAGTAATATACCTGCGTTCTAACTACTTCTTATACTTTAAAGGGTCTAATAAACTTACTAGATAGCTTTTTATTTAGTTAGTAGGTTAAGTTAATATGCTTAGTACTAAGTAATATAAGATCTCCTTAGCAGAATACTTTATCCTTATACTTTTTATTATAATATTAGCTTTAATACTCTTATACTTTTTATAGGTGTTCTATAAGCGCAGTCCTTATATTATGCATGCGCTTAACTCTATCTATTATATTAGGCATCTCCCCCTCTAGCCTACTGTCCTTAGGAGGTAAGGTAACTAGTAAGTGCTTACTATATACAGTATAGAAAGGAGTTAATTTTATTAACTTATAGACTAAATTATTATACGCAAATTAAGCTGTACTTAAAAGCTTAACCTAGTTATCTTAAGCTGCTAATGTAAAGACTTAAAGGTACTGTTTAAGCGTTTAATTCTAGCGTTCTATTTACCTATCTATCTATAGATAGAAAGCTGTGCTTTGCTTACGCTTTACTTATAGTTAGTAGTAAATCTCTACCTAAAAGTTAGAGGTAAAAATAAAACCTCTATTTAATATAATACTTTTCTATACTCTAAACTTTAAAATTATATAGTTAAAGTAAGCTTTTATAAACTATTTTATATTTTATATCTTTAAAGTAGGTATATAAAGTACTATTTTTAAGGAGTAATTAATAATTATAAGGATTATATTAAATATATAACCTAAACTATTCTTTACTAGAGGTAATCTAGAAATAAAGTCTAGTATAACTTTCTTAAATATATCCTTAGGAACTAGTAGAAGTACTAACTTTCTATATTAACTATACCTTAAAGCTTTACTCTTTTAGTAAATAGTATATATTCTTACGTACTCTTAAATATTATAACTAAGCGCTAGCTAATAGTATAGTCTTCTAATTAGCTTAAGCGTTCTATATACGCTAAAGTAGCCTACTATACGCATGTTATAGTGTGCAGGAACAGAGGCCTCAGCCAACTTCTCCCTTTTGATGGTAGCCTTGCGCGCAGTGGAAGCAACTGAGCATCTCGTGTTGGTCGAGATGGTGAGGTGCGGGGACAGGTAACGAGGTAGACAAAGGTGGATAGGCAACGATGAATTGAATAATCGAGACTCTGGTGAAGCAGGACTTGACAGTACGGCGTAGGTAGTACTTGGTGGATTCGATGCCTCCTAAGGAGGTCCTATCTATCTACCTTTATACCCAGATTTCCCGGCCAAGCCTACCTAATCCTAGCTAAGATGCCCTCAGTAACTACGTCACCAAGTGCATCGGCACATACCTCCCCTACTTAAGAGCTTTGCCCCATAAAGCTCAGCATCCTATCATAAGAGGTAAAATAAAAGAAAATAACAAAGGAAAAAGGTCGACTCGACCCAAGATAGAATACAAATAACCACGAAGGAAAGAGATCTCAGACTGTCCCCCAACCTACACCTCATCTCCTTATATCTCTTACTCCTCATCCTCCGTCTCTTAGATTTGCTTAACCTTTTAGCTCTGAATCCGCTGGCTGCGTCGAGTCCCCTCACTTCCCTCGCTCCTTCCTGGCTGCCGAGTTGACTTCCTAGCAGGCCTAGTCGTTAGCGGTGGGTCCTTATAAAGCTCGTCGTGGGTAACAGGAAGCCTAGTAGGGCGAGGAGTTGGCGGCGACATACTCACTAGAGAACTCAACGGGCTCAATAGCAAACCTGCTAACAAGGTTCTACTATAAGGGCGACGGGTGCTTAGAGACGCCGTTCGTCGGTTAAGCGCATCAGGCCAAGCTCGTTCCTCCTAGCTCAATTTGTTAAGGAGTTACGACAAGGCCGTATCCTTATTGACTTCTCTATCGTAAACGTACCATTCACTCGTCTGAGCTAGGTGCTTTCCTTTGTTGAAGAAGTAGGACTAAGAAGGAATATCACTGTCTGATCAATACGCAGCTTCTTCGTACATCTTAATAATCTCCTAGTAACGTTTCACCATCCTTACAGTCTCTTTTCGGCTGGCTTGGATTTCTGCTATGATATCTTTGTAGGTACTCATGTCTGGGTTAAAGATATCGTGCATGGCATCTCAAACAACAGGGTCATCCCACCTAACAAGGCCACCTACTGCTCGTGAGATAGGATGACTATAAATGGGTTGCGTAGCTCCTAGGAAAGGCCATTTAATACCTCCGTATTTGTTTAGGTAACCAAAGGGCGTGCATAGGGCCTCAGTAAGGTGCTGATAAGCAGTTATGATCGATTGGTAGCTGCCCATCTCGGGAACCTCCATAGTTTCCATGTCGTTGTTAACTTTCACGTACCAGGGCAGCACAGTTCGTCGTTCAATAGTAGATGGTCCAGTTGAGCCATGAGGCAGGCGTAGATCCGAAATCCTTACCTCACCTCGTTTGCATAGCTGCTTCGTCCATTGTACGTTAGGCCACTTCTCCCTCAGTTCCTGTAGGAAGTGTGTGGCATCACTCCATGATTCGATTGGCCCTGTGCCATTATCTTGACCTAAGTTCTCGCGCCATTCTTAGTAACCATCAATAATATTATAGAAGCCTAGCAACATCTCAGTGCAGTTATGTTCGTCCTCATTATTAAAAGAGACACTGCCTTGAATCATGTCTACCCCGCGTCCAGAGTAAACTGCCTGAGCAATGTTAAGATCAACATAGCAGAAGTAAGTCTTATCACCTAGTTTTGCATATTTAGCGTAGTATAGGTACGAGATAAGGTGAGGCTCCCTTCAAATAGCCGCATAGATCAGGTAATATTCAAGATCTCCGCGGACCAGCTACTGCGGCAACGAGTAATACATCGTACGTCCCCAACCGAGGTTATCTTTACCACCAATCCGGCGAGTATAGTAGTCGTACATCTTAAAGCTTTCATCAATAATTTTAACTAGTTCCTTGTCCTTCCAGATCCAGCTAAAGACGTCGCGGACAATGCTCCCTGTTCGTTTAAATTCGTTAATCAAAGGTTGAAGCTTCATCATCCCTATAAATGCTTCCCAGTCAATATTAGGTGCAGTCTGTACAGGCCTATATCAGTAGCTCTTAAGATCCTCATAGGTGCGGCTACCTTAGTGCAACTTTGTAAAAAGGACTTATATAACCGGGTCAGCTCAATATTCTCCAATCTTATCTTTGCAGAGGTACAGGACAAGCAAGACTTCCTGGATCTAACAGTAGTTCATGCCGTGATAGAACACCCCTACGTAAGACGCGACATAGGTGGAGTGAAAGTAACAGACACGATCAGGATCAGGTACACGGTTGCCTCGCTCATCCAACAGTTAACTGTAGTTGACAGTTTCGCGGTACCATTCCTCTAGGAGCTTGAACTGCTTCTAGATCTCAACCTTCCTGTGTAGCTTTATTTACGAAAGCATCTTAGCTATAACAGATTCCTTATTCTTACACCTGCAAGAAGTGTGCGGGGCGAAAGCTAGAACAATAGAATCTTCTTATCCTTCAATACTTTCCAGGATATCTAGGTTCACGTCAAGCGCTTCAAGCGTCCCTGCTTAGCTGTCTCTAAATTGAGTAGCTGCGCGAGTTTGCCTTAAGCTAATTAGTCCTGGGGCCAACGGCATTAATCGTAATCAGTTACCTAGATATGCGACATCTTTTCTTAAGGTTGCCCTAATATTATTCAATTAGATCAGTTCCGCCTCTAGACGAGAAGCAAGTTAAGGGGACTAGACAATCTCATCAATAGACGCGTACCGTGAATGTTAATGGCTCCCTATAGATCGCGACCTACTTCAGAGTCGCTAATGCTTAATAGGTAACTGTACTCCTGGACTGCCTTGACAGGAGGACTGACTTAATCGCCTACTTGATCTCGCGACTTCAATAGCGCGAATCTAAGGGACGATAAGCCCGCACGCATGTATCTAGAGTCCTTATTCAATAAGCCATTAGTCATCCTTCGTGACTACATTAGTGCGCGTCTTGCTTAAGTGTTCAAGCTTCCCAAACCATTTCAGTACTCCTTTCCAGAATAGGTGCTTATTATCATTCTCGCGCGTACGAGTATAAACGTCCGTGTCACCTTTTTGAACCCCGTTCTTAGTGGCTGACGCCCTCAAGTTCTTGTCATCCCACGATCGAGTCACATAGGCAGGAATTATTCGCAAGGTTGCTTTCGTGTTGCTAATATCAGTTACGTTCACGAACTTGTCTTGACGCCTTTTCGGATCTTGGAGTCGTAGGATGAGTTCCGTATTAAGGTACGGCGCGAGGTCTATAATCTCGACTCGTCGCAGGAGGAATACGAGGTCAGTAACGCCCGAATGGCTGTATATAACCGAACTCATGTGTACACTGATAACCTGATCAAAAAGAGGCTTATGTGAGCTCTTAAGGTAGCTTGTGGCTGATCGCAACTCGCTGCCTTGCTTGGCTTAATAGTCCTTAACATCTTTGACTATAGGAAACTAGGCGTCAAACTAGTGCACACCTCCGAATTCAGCCATAAGGGCCGCGTTGTTCTTGAATGCCTAAGCAGCCGCACCAACTAGGTCAAGGAGTTCGTCGACGTATGAGCTGCAAGAGATCATCCACTCAGTTACCATATGTTTCTGAACGTGCGATAGTTACTTAACCAGTTCCTCGTAGAAGTCTTTGAACGTAGTCCTGCCCTTCCAAGGTACGACGTATTATCCGTAATTCTAGAAGTTAATACCGCAATCAGGCACACGCGTGATTTGCTGCGTCAATTAAGGCTAGTCAGATATGTTCAAGTAAGTTGCTAACTTATCTGATAAGCCTAGAGTCTGAGGCGGCGGTAGGAGTTTTGGCACAACAGATCGTCAAGGTAGGGTGCCTAGTAGGTCCCTCCTAGAACCGCTCATAATTGTTTGCTTAGTTGAACTAGTTTGTGAAATATAGCAGCGTCTAGCAAGGGTTGATAGTTAGCTGCTAGCAAGATGTTGATTATTAAAAAAGGGAAGTAACAAGCTTCGCAGGCGGGGTTTTTATCCTTTCGTTGCTGTACATTGTTTCTTAACCTCACCTTTACCTACACTAATTGCGACAGGTAATTTTTATCGCTTTTTAACTGTTTGTTTCGTTATTGGTGGGCGCAAACGTAAAGTTAGCGCGTTAGCCAATCACAGGGTTTCCCGGGTCACGCTAGTCGCACCCAAGGCAAGTCCTGATTAGCCAACACCTACGCCGGGCATCTGAAATTCACATCCACAACAGCTTACCGCCTGTTTGTTTCCTATTATATCGTGAATATGTGAGGCAATTTTACTTACTCATATTGCCTTCCCCTCCCTCACTTAGAGACTTTTGGCCGTCCCTTAGCCTACAATAGTTCGTCTTCGGACGTCGTGTCAGATTCAGAATCCATAAATTCTTTAGAATACGCCTCTTTCTCTGTCGTTGTCAACCTCCTTGGTATAACTTAGACTGATGTGTGGTTTGGGTGGGTCACTGCATCTAATATTATGACTAGGTCTCGATTAACTAATTTTCTGGATTCAAGGTTTCGCAGGCGACCTCCCTCCACTTCAGGCTCGTCGTTGCCTGGTTCATCTTAAGACTAGTCAAACTGAGCCGGTGGCTCTTAAAAGAGGTGTACCTCTTCCCATAACAATAGTTCCCATAATTTTATTCTTCCTCGGTCTTCAGCGGCTATATTCAACAGGTCTCTCTGGATAAATAGCTTCAAACAATAACCTGGCGTGGTGTGGGCGAACCTTAATCCGTTAAGGTCTTCGAGTCTGTAGGTACCTTAATCCTCAAATACTTCTAAGATTCGATATGGACCTAACCATCTCGTAGTCAGTTTTCTTAACCTAGACATGTCAATCTCACGTATCGAATCCCATAGCAGGACCAAGTCTCCATCCTTCATCTCTCGTCGTTCGATTTCTTTATAATCGTCCCAGTATTCCTTTTTCGCCGCACGCATTCGCTCAGTTTTCACGACTGCCTCTTCAACAAGCTGGTCTCTGAGGTCGATCTGCATTACTCATACTGCAAGAAGATGTTCTTTATCATAGATTTGGCGGAAGGGAAGTGTCTGCCAAGTTAGCAAGGCCAGCTCAATTGGCAGGACTAGGTTTTGTCCAGTAATAAGTTAGAAGGCTGAATACCTAGTTTATTCCTAGATTAATATCCTGTCCGCCAACAACACAGCCGGGAGATTCGTAACCCATAATCCTAGTAACTTAGCAAGCGCATTCACAATTAGTTTGTGACCGCCTTCAACTTTGCCCATCGCTTAAGGGTTATGAGCTGATGATTGGACGCGCCTGATCTTGTATATCTTAGCGAGGGCTACGACGACTTTAGCAAAATCAGGTCCTCCATCTACCATCAATTTCCTCGTCATACTCCATCTACATATAATTTCTTCGTAGATAAACTTCGCAATAGTTAAGGACTTATTGTTAGGGATTGCGCGACCTTCAACCCATCCAGATAGGTATTCCCTAGCAAGGACTAGAAATCTCTTTCCGTTTTGCTCCAGCATGTATACCACGTCAATTACAATTAATTCCCACAGCGCGTAACTATAGGTGTTAGTAAGCATATCCACCATGCGCTTAGAAGATCTTAGTTAGCATTCTTCACAGGCTGATATTTAAAGCTTGACGTCGCCGTACATGCTTTTCCACCAATACCTTTATACCATCATGCTGTACACGCCTGTAACGCCTCAATGTCCGATGACTTCATAAATGTCGCTTATAGCTGCTGCTCGTAAGTCAGGGTCATCAACTACCCTGCAGACTGCGATATTTCGTGACATTTTTCTGAATAGATAGCCATCTCTAACAAAGAAGTTCATAGCTTTCTTTTTCCATGCTCGAAGTTCCTTCCTTATAAGATTAGGTGGAAGTTTCAGTGATAGGAGGAATTAGGCGATTTCCTCTAAAGTGTTCAAGTATTCGTTCTTTAAGGCCCGTCCTTGAATAGGTAGCGCCTCATCCATCGCGCTGATTAGGTGTTCAACGTATTCCTCTAAATCATCCTCCGTCTAATCTAGTAGTTCCCATCCGTCAGGTTTTAGGTACCGCGATAATGCGTCAGCTACCACATACTTTTTGCCAGGCACGTACTTAATGTCGAATTCCCACATAAGAATCGCGGCCATCCATCTATTCATGACAGATCCTGGCGTCTCAGCTAATGATCGGTTCAACTGCGCGATCAACGTCTGCGCGTCCGTCTCAATTGTGAAGTTCTGCCCATATAGCCAAGTTCCGAATTTCTTCAGCGCCCAAAGCACCGCCCTACATTCAAGCTTAGTTAAATGCCACTGACTTTCAGCTCATGACCACATCACACTTTCAAACCGACAAGGATAACGCTTCCCATCCTCACCTTCCTGCTCAAGTACAGCTCCTGCACCTTCTTTACTCCCATCAACCCCAAGGTAGAATCTCCGTCCACATTTATAATCCAGGCTAGCTAATGCAGGAGCATTAGTGATTTTGTTTTTTAGATCCCGCATTACTTCTTATTGCGGCGATTCCTATGCCCATTCTATTTCGTTTCGTAAGAGGGTAAACAACAGTTTTGCTCAAATAGCGAAACTTGGTACCCAGATACGATAATAGACACATATTCTAAGGAACATCCGCACTTCTTTTACGTTCCTGCATTTAGGCCAATCTCGAATCTTAGCCACTTTCTAGTAATCTAGATGCCTTCCTTCAGCACCTACTTCATAACCGACGACACCTAGCCTGTCCATTCCCCAGTAACACTTTGTCCCTAAGACTGTAGCCCTAGCTCTTTTAATGTCAGCAAGTACCCCGTCTAGCTGTTAGATATATTCTAGCACATATCTTCGAACTCCTAGTAATGCTTCTTCGTTATTGTACGTTAATTTTAAGCCACCACACGTGATATCATCTAGGAATAGCGCAGTATGAGGCCAATGTCTGATCAGGATTTTCATCATTATCCGCTAAAAAGCACCGACTAAGTTCGTGGCTCCTTAAACCATCGTGCATGATCTCAACAACCCAATTAGCGTCTAGAATGCAGTTATGTCTCTGCTGTCAGGGTGAAGTGTAATCTAATCATATCCTAAAAACAGATCCATAAGAGAGAGGATCTTGCATCCAGCAAATTGTTCTGAGAATTCGTCAGCTGTCAGTAGGAGATTCGCATCCCGTATTAAAACCTTATTCATATAAACCGCGTTGTTAATAAGCTAGTACTTCTTATCTTTCTTAGCAACCAGGAACCACGGGTTCCTATACTGACTATCACACCATTTAAGGGTTCCTCAGTCAATTCTTTCTCGAAACATCGCTACTACCTCTTCCTCAATCCCTCTTAGCACAGAAAAAGACTTAACCTGCCATGCTTTATAAGGTATCGTCTTTATCTTGTATAGCGGGCACACGTCTTCGCTAATCCTTCCTGATTCAGTAAAGGTAAAGGCTATTACTGCTTCTCAATTCATCAACATATCTAGCATCAACTGCTTTTCTCGGGCCCGCAGGGATCCAAGCTTCAGTTAATTTATTCGTTCAGAAGTGAGGCGAGACCCTCGTGGAAAATCCGCGTATCGTTATTCAAAGAGATAATTAGAAGGTCCCGGGCTAGGCCCCTTCAGGCTTAAGCGAAGCAACTAGTTCTCAACTACGATTTCTAGCCAGTCTTCCCTTCTGAATTCCATTGGTTCTAGGGGGCGCGGCTCATCAATTAGCCTTACTTTGTCTGCCACCTTCTTATACATTATATTAACTTGTAACTACCGTCTTCGCTAGCTCTAAGTTTGGCGGTTTAGTTCGCACATAATACTTTCAAGGCTTACTTCTAGACTAGCTGTCGCGTTCGACGAGATAAGTTGTGACGCAGCATAGTCCTTTCATACTTGTAACTTGCTTCTGTCTCGTATAGTAAACAAGTGCGAAAAGTCTCCGAAATCTAACTTATCGTCAATAAGATGGACTTCCTGGTAATGCTTAGCTCGAGCGATGTCGCTGATATCCTTGTTTTCTGGGGTGTCAATGTCGGTATGCGAACGCACTTCCCCCATCTGTGCGCTCGCATCTAGTTTTCCAAGTCATCAGAATCTACCACTACCATACTTAGGTGAAAGGGCGTCAGATCTGATGCCAGGAAGACTGCGTTCCTCGTTCCATCCTCGGAGATTATTCGACACGTGACCCGACCATACACGTTATACTAGATAGCCAACCTTACCGTAGAACACCAGGGATTACCAAGGATAGCTAACCTCGTTAGATTAGCTATTATTCGGAAGTGCGTCCTCATAACAACCTCCCCTACTTTAACTAGGACGTCCTAAGCCGTGCCAATGAAGGCGTCAGTGTCTCCCGTTACACTCATAATCCCATTCATCTGCCCAGGGCGTTGCTCTATGGCCTCGTAGACAATACTTAAGGCTCGTGCCGCACTTAATCTCAAGAGGTTCATTTACGAACCCGTGTCGATAAGGCATTTTACGGCGTTCCCGTTAAACGATGCCCAACAAACAGGAAGGTCGCAATGCATCAGTCTCATTCCTCCAAGCCTTTCCTGCGTGGCTGCCCTCTTCGCCGTGACCTTATCCCCATTAATCCAGGTATCAGATTCACCATCAACAATATGTTACTGCTGCGCGTTGTGTACAGTTGCGAT
This sequence comes from Pseudopyrenochaeta lycopersici, assembly GCA_003313425.1. Taxonomy (NCBI): domain Eukaryota; kingdom Fungi; phylum Ascomycota; class Dothideomycetes; order Pleosporales; family Pseudopyrenochaetaceae; genus Pseudopyrenochaeta; species Pseudopyrenochaeta lycopersici. The sequence continues at coordinate 951,420 of NHZP01000023.1, forward strand.
CACGTTGCATTTCAATACCTGGGGTTTAGGTTCGTCGCGTTTATCAGAGTTCAGATAGTTCTGGCCAATCACAGGGCTTCCCGGGTCACGCTTAGCGCACCTAAGGCGGCTCCTGATTGGCTGGCTTACTAAAACCATCGCGTTCACTTCTATAGGACGTTTCTTAGTTCCTTCTTCTTCCTAAAGGAGCTTTCCAACCTAGCCTTTGATATCATTCTACCTAAGTAAGTCTCCTATAGTTAATCCTTGTACTTCTTGCTTTAAGATAGCTGATGCAATCCTGGATAGTTGGTGGATTTCCAGGCTTTATTCTTTATCGTGAGTCTCTTGGAATTGAACCTTCTTTTCTTTGCCTTAATACGCGTAATTAACAGGTGGCTTGAGGTAATCTAGTATCTGATGGGGTGGCGGCTTGGCAGTGACTGTTGCTCCTCTGTGCGGCGTTGTGACAGGCACGCCCGCGGGTCCTATATCGTGCATAATCTCGTCGCCCTCGTATCTTTGTCTTAAAGTAGGCGTAGCTAAAGCAGTCGGCCCTTTCTCTATGAATTAGCTTAGCTCTTTATTTCGGTTTCCTAGTAGTTGTCTGGCCAAAATCTTTTGTAGCTGCGCAGGCTTTCGTACCTCGCCTTAGCGAACTCGTTCTAGAGTTTTATCTTTGCTTAGAGTTACTTTTTAACTAGCTGCACAGACTTCCGCAGTTTCTGGGAGGTCCTTAGGAAACGCCCCCATAATAATATTGTTACTGTCCACGTAATCGAGGCTTATGACTGAGCCGTGATGTTGCTAGTTAAGCATGCGATTTTCCTAGAAGTTGCGAAACTCATCTTCTACATCCATCTTAGTTCCTGCGCCAAGGATTTCCGTAACGCTGTTAGCTGCTAGGTTCTCTTATTATTGACTTCGCCCTAGGTTCCTCACCCCTGCGCGTGAGTCTGTTCCTCTAAACATGTCTGGTCTCACTACTAAAGCTAGCTGGTCTAGCACATCCTTAGGTACTTTAAAGAATTCCGTAACCTTCTTTTTCAGCCAGTTAAGCTGAAAGCTTGGCGGAATAGACCTAGTGATTTCTCTAAGCTTTTTATGCGATAGTCCAAAATAATAGATCCTGCGGTTATCTTCCTTTATAAAGAAAGTAGATACCCAGCCTAACGAGACAAGCTCGCGGTATGCATCGCAATCTCGAACCAGATGAGCTGCTGAGCCACACATATTACATGTGAGGCGTCGTTCTCGCCCTTGTACCCACGTAGAGCCTTGTCTCTGATCAACGTTTAGAGGTACATTAGTTACATAACTTCCATCGTTTCGATCATAATACATCCGTTGGCGTGGTTGCGATGGTGCTTGTTGTTGTACCACATGATTGAGGAAGTATGCGTAATTCGCAGGAGACTGGAGGGCTTTCGCAATAGCCTTGTTTTGGTTCATAACCTCAGTCAACTCAGTAACGTTAATTCTAACGTCTTTAAAGGCTTGTACGAGATCCATTACTTCGTCGTCGACCTTAGGTGGTTAAGGCCCTTTCTTCTTTTTAACTACCTTTCTTGCCTCTTCTAAAGCTAAGGAGGAGGTTTTACGCGGGATGGTGTCATGTTGACTGAGCAGTCGTTGTTCCGCAGCGGCTACCTCCTTTAATTCCTCCTTTTGCTGGTATATCTTCCTCATAAACTTATAGATGCTTTCTATGTAGTAGGTTTCCAAACGCCTTCCTTCTAGGCTGTCAGGCATCCTAATAAGTACGTCTTCTCTGTCCTTAGCAGGCAGGCCTCGGTAGAATAGGTAGCCTTTTTCTTTCTCAGATATGTTTCCTGACTTAATGCAGGCTTCTGCATAAATAAGGAAGTTAGCGTAATAGCTAGGCAAGCCAGGGAACTGCAGCGCTGATTAAGTGATGTAATCCTCAAGGTACGCACGTGTTCCTATTTTAGCACTTTTATCCTCGTCTTTCCAGTATTCCTTAATAAGCTCTTGAAGGCCTTCCCAATCTCTCCCTTTAAACTCAAGGGATCTTTTAATAAAGTCACTACATTCGTCGTCGCAGAAGTTAGGAAGCACGCGGAGTCTCTCCTCTTAATTAAGACCTCCGTTTTCCGCGCGGCGATTATAGCTCTTGAGGAACTTGGTCGCGTTGGTTCCGTTGAACACTGGGCCAGTGCCGTGCCTCATAGGCAGCAACACGTTTCTCCTGCTCATGTTCGGGGCAGTTGGCATGTCCATTGTCTGTTCTTTTCTCGTTTAACTCGGGGTCTCGATGTCTTTTGTCTTGTTATTACTAGCTCGCTCAGGCGCAGGCGTAAGGGTGGCTGGCGAGTGCTCCTCCTCGTCCGATGTCTCGATAGCTATTTGTGGAGTTTCTCTGTAGTAACTGAGTTCCGATGGAAATTCCTCGTAGGTTGACTTGCTAGTTGACATTTAAACTTAGATTCTTAGTTTGCTGGGTGTTTTGTGTTTTGTTTGATTAATTGTCCATAGGACTCGGCGTTTTTCTCCTTAATACTTAATACCTTGAACTTGAACTTAACGGCTTCGATCCTTCGTTGGTTCCTGTCTGAGAACTGATTTCTTGCTTGCTTAATTTTCTGATCACTGGCTGATAACTGATAACTGACTATGTGTCCTTTTTATGCATACTGTTATGCGTATCTTAAATAAAAGGCTACGGGTAAGCCTCACTTAAAGCTTAAAAATTACCTATCCAGATTAGTCTTAGGGTCGTTTTTACCCCTTTCTGTTGTTTTCCAATGGCAGCGGCTTAGGGGATCTCGAGGTTGCACCAAGAAGTTGATGAAATTTGGCCCCTTGGGCTTCGCCAATTTGTGCAGGAACAGAGGCCTCAGCCAACTTCTCCCTTTTGATGGTAGCCTTGCGCGCAGTGGAAGCAACTGAGCATCTCGTGTTGGTCGAGATGGTGAGGTGCGGGGACAGGTAACGAGGTAGACAAAGGTGGATAGGCAACGATGAATTGAATGATCGAGACTCTGGTGAAGCAGGACTTGACAGTACGGCGTGGGTGGTACTTGGTGGATTCGATGCCTCCCAAGGAGGTCCTATCTATCTACCTTTATACCCGGATTTCCCGGCCAAGCCTACCTAATCCTAGCTGAGATGCCCTCGGTAACTACGTCACCAAGTGCATCGGCACAATAGTTCTAGAATAAAATCTCTTACCTAATAGCTAGTTCTTCTAGAATATATATTCTACTATTATATCTTAGGACTTTTCTTTTATTAAGACGCTAAATAGGCGCCCCTTTACTACTTTAAGTGCGTTCTACGTGCGTAGAGTCTGTAATCTGCTGCTAAGTAAAGGCGTCCCCTTACTACAGTTAGTATAGGGTCTCTATCTACGTCTTAGACTCTACTATTATAGGTTCGCTACTAACTAACACTTTAGCTAGTAAGCGTAGCACGCATAGCATGTATTTTATAGCGCTAGTAGTAGGGACCTTTATAGTTCTATAAACTATAGTAATATGCGTTTTACACGCGCCTACTAAGCTAAGCCTAGTTATAGATCCTCTTACTCTACTATACTCTACTCTTACTAGTAGTTTATTCTATAAAGTAGGTAATAACTAGGTTAGTAATAGGTTCTCCTATACGTAATCTGCCCTTTATAAAGGGCTATCTATAGGGTTTATTTTCCCTAGGCAGTACTTTACTTTAAAATTAAAAGCTCCTAGATAGATCGCCTAACGTACTTAACGCAGGTTTAACTTCTGTACTGCGCGCATAGAGCGTAGGTTATTATAGTTACTTAGGACCTGTATAGTATACTGCGTACCTTAAAGGTAATACTGCTACTACTTAAAGCTATATATAATTACTAAGAGCTCTAAATTATATATTTTATAATTTAGCTTAGCGCTCTAAAGCTTCCTTAATATAAAAGTAATTAGATACTATTTTTTATCTTTAAATAACTGTAATAGAATACCTAAGATAGTAAAGGTAGATATATCTATCTCTACGCGTATTGCGAGAGTAGAGTGGCAAATGGGTTACAGGTACCCGCTATAGGTATAGGTTGGGTATAGGGTTATAGATAAGTGGGTTGGGTTTGGGGTTGGGTCGCACGGACCATAGGTATAGGTTAAGGTTGGGTCGCACGGACTCTAGGTTGGGTTAAGGCTAAGGTTATGCACGTATGGGTTTAGGTTTGGTTACGGGTACCCACTGGGGTTGCTTAGTAATCATAATAATTTACTATAATTAGTAGCATAACTAGCTATTTTAGATACATATTAGTTAGTATTAGACCTAATATAAAAAAGACGTGATTAGTCAGGCCCAGACGTACCCGAGGCTAATAACCCTAACCCTAACCTCAACCCATTCACAGTAACCTCAACCTATACCGATTACTAGCGTATAAAGATTGGGTATAGAGCTGGGTTGGGTACGGGTCTTATGTAATCAAACCCAACCCAACCCCAACCTATACCCATTTGCCACCCTATGCGAGAGTAGGATTAAAGTAGCGCAGGATTAGCGCACTTAAAAAGCGCTCTTTAAGCTTTTTAAACAACGTATTTACTGCATTATTCTAATAAAAATCCTAATTACCCTTAAGTAAATTAGTAAGAGAAGCTATTTTACGGGCGTATCCCTTAATAAAACGTTAGTAAAAGTTAGTAAACGTAAGAAAGGACTAGAGTTCCTTAATATTTATAGGCTATAGCTATTAAGTAATAGTCTTAACGCGCGCTAGATCTGCGTAGATTCCGCGCGTTATAATAATAAACCTAAGGAAGTAAACCTTACTTAATATAAAGGTACACTTTTTAAGGTTAGTAAAGAGTTCTACCTTTTATAGGGCTTTAAGTATAAAGCGTACTACGCGCTAGTATATTATAATGTCCTTACTGTAGGTATAGATAAGTATATTATTAAGGTAAACTACGTAAATATAGTCTAAATATTTACTAAGCGCCTTATTAATATATGCTTAAAAGCTTACTAGGGCGTTAGTTAGCCTAAATAGTATAACTAAGGACTTAAAGTAGCTATATTAAGTTTAAAAGGCAGTTTTCTACTTATCTCCTAATTAAATTCTTAGGCAGTAGTACGTATTATAAAGATCTAGGGTAGTATAATAACGTGCGCCTAATAGGAGATCTAGGGTCTCTCTAATTAATAGAAGCAGGTAATAATCCTTAATTATAATAGCGTTTAATCCTTAATAGTTAATATAGAGGCGAAGCTTTCTATCCTTCTTAGGAATAAATAGTATAAGGGCTCCTATAAGACTTATACTATGCTAAATCTAGCCTTTATATAGCGCATCCTCTATATAGTTATAGAGTACCTTAAGCTTATACGCAGAAAGGTTATATAGTAGACTGTATAGAGGTTCTTTATTAGCTATAAGTAGGATAGTATAGTCTAAAGTCTTAAAATTTAGCGGGGCTTCTACCTTTTTATTATTAAATATATTACTGTAGTTAGCTAATACGTTAGGGATATACACTTCTAGCGCGACACGCGCTCTAAAGATACAAGTATTACACTCTAAACTTTTACCTGTAACCTATAGTACTCCTAGAAGGTATACGTTAGAGCTAGTTTACTCTATATCTTTATAAAGTTCTATAGTAGTAATAAGCTTAATGTTAGCTAAGGTATACTTCTAACGCTATATTTAAGAGCTATAGTTAATATAAATATTCTACTATTATAAAAAAGGGTTACTAAGTAGAAGGGGAACGCCCTCTTTATCTACTCTATACGCTGTAACCTAAGCTTAGTAATTAATACTGTTATTATCTATTAAACGTACCTAAAGCTTATATACTGTATAGGTATTCTAACGTTAGGCACTAATCTAACCTAGTCTTAGGAGCTCTGCTCTTTTAAGTAGTAGTAGTCTTATCTTAATAGCTAGTTTCTAACTAATTAAGCTACTATTAGCCTAGGGGTTAAGGATAACTTAGAGTTCCTTTTTAGGGCCTGTCTCTGCGGCTGCGCTATACTGACGCTTTATACCTAGTAAAATATTAATAGGTATGCGCCTTACTATTCCTAGATTACTAGTAAGGCTTAACTTTTTCCTGTCTAGTTAATGCGTACTAGAAGGTAGTTTAGATTACTGCTTTAGTACTTATTAGCGTAGTATCTAACCTTCTTATAATTAAAGCAGGTAACCTTATTTTTATTTTATAGTCTATAGGAAGGCTTATTTAGTGTATATTTTAGAGTGCTTTCTTAGGATTTTCCCTTAAATATGTTACGCGTATACTAGTCTTGCGTTAGCAGGGCTTAGCGCAGGTTCTACTTAAGTATAGAGCCTAATACTATTAAATCCTCTCTAGTTATAGGAATCTAGTAGTAGTTAGTAATAGCCCTCTATAATTTAGGCCTTAACTTTAAGAAGAGATACTAAACTCTCTATACCTTAGTATAAGGCGTAAGTTAATCTTTAATAATATTAAGGTAGGTTATAAAGGACTAAACAGTCTAGTCTTTCTACTATATAGCCTAAGCGTGCGCTATAGCTACTTTAAGGCTGCAATTAATTAGGTTATATAGTAAGTTAAGTATATATTACTTAAAGTATTCCTAGGTAGGCATTACTCTATTTACTTTAAATACGCGCTTATAGTGCGTGTACTAAAGGTCTCTTAGGTCTCCTCCTAGGTACTATATAGCCTAGATAACTTTATTATTATTAAGATAAAATTCCTATAGTAAGAGTTAAAATACTACTTTATATAAGCAAAAAAACTCGCGATATTCCTTTAAGTTCCTTCCTTAGTATTTAGATAGATCTCTAGGTTTAAGCGTGCGTTTTGCGTGTAGAGGCAGGGACGCGTTAGGTGCGCTCCTCTTACGCGCCTCTGTAACCTAAACTTTAAGAGTTCTATCTACTAATAGGGCTAGGGTAAGGTTGCGTTTAATACTTTCTAGCTGTGCGATTTCCTCCTTAATTACGCGTAGGCGTAGAAGCGCTTAGAGCTTATCGCGTCTCTTTTTAGCGGCTAGGATGCGCTCTTTAAGAGTTAAAGGTGTGCTCGCGCTAAGGGTTGGTGGTTCTTCGTCTACCTGCGGGTTAACTTTGATAGGGGGGTTAGGCGTCTCGCTGGCAGAGGCGGCCTGTTTACTAGATCGCGTAGGGGGAACCATCCCTAGACTATTATATAGAGAAGTATTATTATGTAACGTATAGTTTTAGGTAATAGTACTTACTTTACACTACAGATAATAGTAAAGGGATAGTTCTATATTGCTGTTACTTAGCTATAGGAGAGAATAATACTTGTCGTCCCCGCTCTGCGCAGCTAGCGCAGGTTTTGAGCAGGTCCGTTACGGTGCGCGCTAGCCCTCAAAAAGGTCTAGCGCAACCATGCTGCAACACCAAGATTCAGATTCACGATACTTCGTTATAACTTAGGCCGCAGCTTTCTATTTAATCTATTACTTAGCTTATTCTATAGAGAATCTAATATACTTAATATTCTCTATTATATATTCCTAGTATATATTATTCTAGTTTAAGGGTTTATACTTTATTTTCTAGTCTTAGTATCGCGTGTATATATATTTTTTACTATGTATTTTCTATAGTACTAGTATACTCTATATTCTTTATATTTTATTATCTAGTACCTATGCTTCCTTAATACTTTCTATAAGTAGTAGTTAGTCCTAATTAACTAGAGTCCTTAGATATAGTTCTGCTAGAGCCTTATTATTCTAGTTAATCTCTTATATATTTAGGGGAACCTGTCTATAGGTTTCTATAATCTAGTTATTATCCTACTATAGTAGTAATAAGAGTCTAGTACTATAGTTAGGTATAGTAACTACCTTCTAGTCTCTAAATTAGGTATTATTAAAGTTTTTAATTATATTAACTTTAAGTTAAGTAACTTTATTCTTTTACTTATAATTCTTTATAAAGTATTCTTTCTTTTTATAATTATAGTAATTCCCTTTAGACTTCTCTACGTCTGTCTTCTAGTTCCCTACTTTCCTATTCCCTTACTTCTTATTAATATTATTTAGATATATTAGTTCTAGTTTATTAGAAGTATAGTAACTAGTTGTATAAGTATTCCTAGGGTAGTAAATATAGCCTTTTTATTTACTTATATAGTTTATTCTTCTCTTTCTATAGCTTTATAGTTCTTAGTTTAGTTTATATAGGTTATTATTAATCCTTATATAATTATTAATTAAGTTATTAAGGTTTATAATAACGTATCCTATTCTTATAAGTTCTTCCTTAACTTATAGTTTTAGGCCTTATTAGAATATCCTTTTAAGAGCTTTATTATCCTATCTAATAATTATAGAGTATTATTTAAACCTATTAGCGTAATTAGTAATAGAGGTGTACTACTTTAGTTCCTGTATATATTATTCTACTGTAATTTTCTTAGTCTGTATTCTAAAGATTTATTAGATATATTTTTTAAACTTATCTTAATCTTTAAATATTTCTGTATTCTTTATAATAATAATTTCTTAGTCTATATACTATTCTAGTTATAGTGTAACCTACTCTAGTACCTTACTTATAAAGTAAGTTATTATAATAGGTGCTTTATTACTTTTATTAATATTCTTATAGAGGTAAAAGTAGAGGTTAAGTTAGAGTAACTATCTTTTAAGGTATTATTAGTTACTACTAAACATAGTAGGTTTACTAATTAGATAACTCTTCGTAGACATAGTTAAAGAGTTAGGGGTAGCTATATATTTACTAGGGCTGCTTATCTTAAGGGTAATTAAAATATTAAAGATCTAATTAAGTAGTTATAATATAAAGTAACTAGTATTAACTAGTTAGTATCTTTAGAGTATTCTGTAGATATGCAGTACTAGGTAGGTTAAAGGTAGAAGTGTTAAATAGTAGTATACTGATAGATTATCTTAAGTTAATTATAATATGCTATAGGGCTATATTATATAAGTCTATATATATAATTGTCTTATAGGATTCCTATAAGGCCTCCTCTAGGATTTCTAGGTTTATCTCCGTTCTATAGGACATAGTCCGTCTTGGCGTAGGTTTCCTAGGATCACCTGACCCTAGCGTTATCAGTTAGTTCAGAGGCTCGGTCTCTTCGTTGGTCGTCCGTGCCTCCTCCCTCATCCTCATAACCGCCGCCTTCCTACTTCCTGTTCGTAATAACAGCTTACGTGCAGTATAACCTTCTAACCTGCTAGGCCTTATTTAATAGGCATGTAGTAAAGTATCTTATTAACACTAGCGTATAAATAAAGTTTTTAAGATATAGTACAGCTAAGGTATTAAAGCTTATATATAAAAACTATAAGTAAAGTAGCTTGTATTAAGATAGAGTAGTTACTATAAATAGAAGTACTAATCCTTTTATAAGAACTGCGTAGAGTGTCCTAGTTAAAGTAAGAGAGGTAACTGTTATTAGTTACTTTAGGATTATTTAAAACCTAATAAGATTAGTAATTTTAGGTAGACTTTAGTACGCCTTAGTAAAGTTATTAATTTAGTATAATATATATAGAAGAATTACGTATAAGATTATTTCTAAGAATAGATATAGAAACGCTATCTTTATAGCCTCTAATCCTGCTCTGCTATATCTAAGAGACTATATACTAACTCTTAAAGATAAAGAAAATACGTAGTAGATACCTTTTCTAGGGAGAAGTATCTAGATTTAAGTAAAAGATACTTAAGATAATATTTTAGTTTAGAATCTTATTTATCTTATACTTAAGTTAAGTATATTTAAGAAGCTAAGTTTATAAAAGCGTCTATTAGATTTAGTAAATTTTTACCTATTTTTATAACTAATAATAAGTAGTAATTTAAAGAATAAGTAAAGTAAGTAATAAGTTATATAGTTAGAGCCTCTAAAGATCTTTTAGCTATATAAGAATTAGAGTCTTTTTTAGTTATATATAAACTTAACTATTAGGCGTAATAAGAAAAGAGAAGAAAGTATATAGATAGTTAGGTTAATACCTTATATAAGAGAGTAGCTAATAAAGTGTAACTTATAGATATTCCTATAGTATTAGATATTAAGGAGTTTAGGTATAAGGATTAGAAGTAATATACTGTTAGGGTTCAATCCTTTCAGGTTACTAGACGCAGGTGAAAGGGTTCAATCCTTCCAAGTTACTAGACGCAGGTGAAAGGTAACGATCCTGCCAAGTTACTAGACGCAGGTGAAAGGTAACTGTTACCTCTTACCTTTTACCAAGCTAGGTAACTGGATCGGGACTAGCCTGCTCTAGCTTATGTATATAGGCAGCACCTCTCCCCCGAAGGTGAGAGGTATCTGCTATTTTATCCATTTCCTTTTAAATTGAGTTTCTTTAACTAAGACCGTCCTAACTGTGCGTGTTGACTGCCTTACATAATAGCAGATTATACAGCGCTTTGGCTCCTCTCCGTAGTTAATATATAGTTGCTTAAGCTGTTACCTCTTAGGTAAGTTTAACAGTAAGGTGGTACTAACGTACTAGGACTAGATCCTATCCCCCCTTAGTTAAGCTTTAGGATAGCCCTCGCACGATAGTCGATTTACGGTGCTATTCTCTGCTGCTAGTTTAGCCAAAATTTTATAAGCTATTCCCCCTTAGTTAAGCTTTAGAATAGCCTAGAATTTGCTAGGTTTCCTTACTAGTAACCTGTTTCGCACCTTAGTGCCTGCGCTTTGCGCTACCTAAACGCTAGGATTATTATTAACAAGACACGTCTTATTATTCCCTTCCTTAAATAGGAATACTCTAGAGATTACTCCTACTTTCACACACTACAGTCTGTGCGTATGTTTTAATTACGCGCACGTGCTGCCTTAAGCACGTATTCACCCTCTAAAACTTCCTAATTAGGTAATTCTCTAAACTTAGCTTATACACGATACTCCTAAGTATTTCTCCTAGTCCTAGTAACCTTACCTAACTAACAATACTACTTAACTAACAGTTAAATCTTAAGTCTGCTTACTAAAGCTTAAGGATTCCCTCTAGTTTTACTTTAACTTTTACTTTCACCTCTACATCTACTCTTACTTCTCTCTAACCTTCTTTATTTAGCCTAATAGTAGACAGCTCTTATAATAAAGAGTCCTCTAGCTAGCGGCCTAAATTTTAAGTCTATTAGAAAGACAACGCGTTAGCTAAAACATAGGCGGCTCGTAATTAACTTAGAGAAAGGGCTTGTTAATACTAAGAGAAGAATAAGAATAGGGCTATAGAGGATTTAGAACTAGTTATCTTAGAAAACCCTATTATTAAAGACGTAGAGTACCCTAAATTTGCGCTAATAAGCTCCTGTGCTAACTTATTAACTAAGGAAGTTAACCTATATTCCTTCTCTCGTGATATAATATAGCGTGCTACAGGAGCTTATTAGATGTAGCTACGTAAGGAAGCTGCTAATCTAGGTCTCCCTAAAGACTTTAATAACTATCTTCCTCTAGGTAGCCTTCTAAGTTTGCTACTATCTGTAAGCTTAAGTCTACCTACTTCTATTTAGCGATTAGCACCCTTAGGCATCTAGCTTATAAAGAACTACCCTAGTAAGTTCTTAAGCCTTAAGCCTACGCAACTTACACGCCTAATAACACTATTTAGGTGTGCCCTGCATACTCTTAATAAGGATAAGAAGTTGTTAGAGATACACTACCTTAATGCTTCTACTCTAAAGCAGGAACTAACTAAATAATAATGCAGCTTTACTTAATAAAAGGATAAGCTAGTTAAAGAATATAATAAGCTTAGTAAGTAGTAGAATAAGCTTATCGCTAACTATAAGACCTTAGAAGGTTTGTTGCAAGAAATTAAGAATAAGCGTAACTCTGCGTTGCGCAACTGTCTGTTATCTAGCTCTCCTAAGGTTTTAGGCCTTACTAGACTTACCCTATTACAGCCAGCCCTAGAAGCTATAAATAAGCCTTTACTAAGAGGAATAAGTACGCCTACACAAATCCTCTTATAAGGTAACGTAGCGGGCGGTATTCTTAATAAGTTTAGTTCCTTTTAGCGTGTCCTGCTCTTAACTAACCTTCCTCTTACTCGCGAATACTAAATATCCCTAGGCAACATAGTAACGCTAAGCCCTTATCTAACTAAGCTCTACTATAAGATTAAGGGGCTATATTAGTTCTTATCTATAAAGAATAAGTAAATTCAGGTGCCTCTAGTATACTCTAGGGGTCCTGATCTTTATAGGTAGATTACAAAGATACTTAACTATTTTAAAAACAACAGGTTAGACTAGTAATATAATAACATGCGAGTATAATTTATCTTTTAAGCTACTAGCAGCTCTGCTTAAACCTTACTATAAGAGTCTAATAGGTTTTTATGTTAATATAAGGATAACTTTAAGTGTTTTTATATCCTTAACTCTATCTTTAGCGACCGTAACTACTACGTTATAGCGGAATAGTAATATAATGCTTTAGTCTTCCTAGAACGTAGCTCGCTAGAATACCCTACTATAGTTAAAGTATAGGCTCTGTTCTAGATAGAGTTTAACGCTATTACTACTTAGCTTGGATAGATTACTATAACTTAAGCGTACAAGCTTTAGGCTAAGCTTCTAGGCTATCTCTAACAGAGCCTTAGCAGCGCGCCTACTGTCTATACTACTGCTAACTTCTAATCTCTTTATAATATAATCAATAATACATGTTAGAGCTACGACCTCTAGTAATTACCTTAGTATCTCGCCAATCGAACAAAGGGGCGTAACGCGCCAGCTAGACTAAGCCTAGTACCGCCTCGTAAATTTATTCTAAGGACAGCAGCAGATAAGCCTATTAAGAAAGCTAGTAAGCTAGCTCTAGGCCTACGTCTGTTGTTTAAAGATAATAGAACAGGTGACTACAAGCTAGCGGACAGTCCTAAGCCTTACAACACGGACTCCAGCTGTAACTAGTATTAAGGAAATCCGCGCAGTAACCTAGCTACTAATTATTACGTGCACGCAAGCCTAGAGACTAGTAACTCTAACTACGAAGAAGCCTCTAATAGTAATAGTAATAAGGCTAAGGACGTTATTTATTTAGGGAAAGAGTAACCCTAGATAAAAGTCCTTTATCTAGGGTTAATAATTAGTCTTAGGAAACTGCGCTGGCTGCTACCTACTAGGGCGGCATACACAAGCCTGTAGCGCAGGCACTCCTATAACGCACGCAAGCTGTCTAGAAAGATAAGCTGTGTCTAGATAGCCTAGACTAGTTCGCTTTCTTAAGTATAATTAGATAACAAGAAAACGCCCCCCACGTCGCCCGGACATTAGCAGACAACAGAGTAGATACGAACTTTATCTTACGACAGTTCCTCTAGCTTACCTAGGAGTTCTAACTAATTCCTCTTATTACGCCTATTATGTGCGAAGGATATAAAGGCGTTGCTTTAGAATCTATTACTTACAGGGTTAAATTCTATATAAAAATTAATTCCTACTTTAAGTACACTTCCGCCTATATTCTTAACTAGTATAGGGCCTTTAACCTAGTATTAAGATTCTACTAGAGGAAACTATACGCACTACGCTTTAATTACTGTTAGGGTATAATTAAATTCCCTAACGCATACTACTAAACAGAATACTAGCAACACTTGTATACACTACGAGTTATCTGCGAGTGAGCTACGCCTAACGCCTCTACACAGCTAAGCTCCTCTACAGATAGCAGGAATAAAAGTAAGACTAGCTAATAATAGGCAAAGTTAGATACTGCAGCCCTAGTAAAGCCAGACAACAAATACTAAGTACTATACTAGCAAACTAAACCTGCGGTAGGTATTAAGGTTGTCTCGCTATAAGCTATTCAGGCGTTTGCTAAATGAAAAAACTACCCTCTGTTTATAATAGTTCGGCGCTTACTACTAGGAGCGTTATAAAAAATCTGTCGCGCAGCAGTATAAAAGGACTATAATAAGTTCTTTAACTCTCCTAAGGAAGTCTTGTTAGGAGATATCCTGCCTCCGCACCTGCTTAAGGAATATACCTTAATTATTCCTGTGTTTAATAAAGCAGCTGCGGCTAAGCTCCTAGATTACTTAGAACATAACTATAAGATTAAGCTTAAGCTAGGAGCTAAGGTGCCTAATTATTAAGTAAGACTATTTTCTAGTAAACAGTTTAAAGCTATTAAGTAATATATTTAGGAGATAGAGGCCTAGGATTTTATCTTCTAGAGACTCTCTACTGCACGAAATAACTTACTTATTATTACTAAACCTAGCGGTAGTATCTAAGTCTGCGTAGATTATTAAGACCTTAATAAAGCCTCTATTAAGGATTAATACCTAATTCCTTTCTTCTATAAGACTTTAGCTAAGCTTAATAAAGCTGTTATCTTTTCTAAATTTAATATTGTGCACGCTTTTTATTAAATTCGCATAAAGCCTAGTTTAGAGTAGCTTACTACTTTCTCTACGCGTTAGGGCACTTATTAATACCGCGTAATACCTATAGGCCTCTGTAATGCTCTAGCTACGTTTTAAAAGGTAATTAATAGCGCTCTTTTTAAGTACCTTAATAAGTTTTATACTACCTATCTAGATAATATCTTAGTTTTCTTAGAATTAGTAGAAGCCTATATAGAGCATGTTAAAAAGGTGCTTACGCGCTTTAAGGAAAAAGGGTTCTATATAGACCCGCGTAAATTAGAATTTTATACAGACTATATTAAGTTCCTAGGTATAATAATTATAAATAAGGGTATTAAAATTAACCTAGAGAAGATTAAGGCCGTACAGTAATAAGGAATACTAAAGACTACCTAAGATGTGCTCGCTTTCCTTAGGTACACTAGCTTCTCCTAGCGCTTTATTAAAGGCTACTTAAAGATAGTATTACTGCTTACACGCCTTATTAAGGCTACTGTTATAGAAAAGAAAAGTAGCTATCCTAACAAACTTGCTTATAAGAAGGTTTATTATAAGCTAATTATATAGGGGGAGGGGGAAGTAAAAGCTTTTAAGGCTCTTAAAGCAGTATTTTGTGTAGGCGTAGTATTAAAGCATTTTAATCCTGCTAAGTAAATCTATATCTTTACTAATGCGTTAAGATAGGTATTAGGGGGGTTATAAAGCAATATAACAATAAGGACGTCCTATAACCTATTACTTTCTTTTTAAAGAAATACTCCCTAGCAGAGTATAACTATAATATCTATAATCTTAAACTTATAGTAATTATACAGGTATTTAAGGAATAAGAGCCTAAACTTATAAGCTCTTCTTAACTAATATAGGTAATAACAGACTATAAGAACCTAGAATAGTTTATAATAACTAAAAAACTTAGCTAATAGTAAGTATAGTAGTCCTTATTTCTTAGCTAGTTTAACTTTAAGATTATCTATGCCTCTAAGGAAACTAACAGGAAAGTAGACGCTTTAAGCTGTTAACCTTAGGATACCCTAACAGACGCAGAAGACCCTTATTACAGTACACGGGCTGCTATTCTTAGACCCTAAGTGCTCTCCCTAGGTATATAACTAGTAGTCGCAACAGCCTTACGCGCCTTAGCTCTTAGTTAACCTGAATCCCTAGACTAAATATCCTAAGAATAAGCTAAGGTAGTGTAATTTTGCTTTACCTGCGCTCGTAGAACAGACTTTCCTGCGGAATTTAATAATAATAATAATAATCCTACGCCTATTAATAGTATAATAGATCCTTCGCTGCCCTGTTACGAGGACAACTATCAGTTAACAGAAGAAATCCTAAACGCCGCGTACGCTGACGACGCTATAGCTAAAAAGGCCTTCGAAGCTATTAACACAGAAACTACTAAATTACTATTATAGTTTTATAAGAATAGCTACTACTTCTCTACTGCAGACTTATCAAGCACAGGTAAAGGAGCTTCCCGACGCCTATAGATAGACAAGACTAGGCTTTACGTGCCTCCTAACCTATAGTTGCGCCGACGTATTATAGAGTTGTATTACGACTATTAAATCGCTAGTTATAAGGGCCCTCGCAACACGTTCTTCCTTATATACTTATAGTATTACTAGCTAAAGATACACCTGTTAATTAAATAGTATTACAACGCGTGCGCTACTTGTCGCTGAATAAAAAGCCCTTAGGATAGCAAGCATAGTTACTTACAGCTACTGCTAGTACCTTATAGACGCTAGACAGAAATTTTAGTTAATTTTATTTAAGATTTACCTACCTCTTAGCTAGATAGCTGTACTTTTAAGAATATCCTCGTTATTATAGACCGCCTTATAAAAAGACAGCATTTTTTCCCTACGTATAGCTGTACCGCAGCTAAAGCTGCTAGGTGCTTTATAGAGGTCTTTAAATTACATAGCATTCTCCTTAGTATTATCTCTAACTGCGGTTTAAATTTCGTTAGTTAGTTTTAGAGGTAGGTCTGTGAGCGGCTACGTATCTAACAGCGCTTATCAACAGCCTATCACCCTAAAACAGACAGGCAGACTAAGCAGGCAAATTAAGCCTTAGAAATTTATCTTTATTAGTACATTAACTACGCGCAAACTAACTAGGCTGCCTAGCTTTACGTTACTAAGTTTTAGGCCAATAATATAGTTAACGCCTCTACAGGCATAACGCTATTCTTTATAGATCTTAGATATTACCCTCGTAGTAGTATACACCTAGGAGAAAACTACAATAAAAAGCTTAGTAGCGCCGTAGCTAGTAATAAAATCTAGGCAGATAAGCTTATAAATACCTACGCAGACCTAGTTACTTATTTATAAGAACAAATGCTATAGGCTTAACAGGAATAAGCTTACTACGCTAACACCTCTCGCTAATTAGTGCTAAAGTATGCTGTTAGAGACTAAGTTATAGTTAACATAATTAATTAGTCTACTAAACAGGAATTAAAGAAGCTAGACCTTAAGTAGGCAGGGCCTTACAGCGTTATAAGAGTCGTGCATAACAGCTGGGCGTATTAATTAGACCTTCTACTAGACATGTTAGGCAGCAGAGTTTTTCCTGTATTTTACCCTAAGCTTCTTTAGCCTGCGCCCTTAAAAGGGCTTCTAGATTAAGCGCCAGCTTAGCTAGTAGCCGTTAAGGTAATTAATCCTAACAGCGAGGTTTAAGATAAGTAGCTTATTAACGATTTTCTTAATTGCTAGCAAACTAGCGTTAAAGGCCGCTGAAAGCGCGAGTAGTAGTACCTAATTAAATAGACTAGATACCTAAAACCTACCTAGCACCTAGTAACTAAGTACCCCGACAACTACGACGCTTATCTGTTTTATTAGCGACAGCCTGATAAGCCTAAGCCACCTACTTGTCGCATGCCTCCAAATTAGTTACTACTTAACGAGGATAGGCTAGCTGCAGAAGAGTATCTTAGCGGCGACGAAGGTATCTAAAAAGTTTTGCTTAAGTTAGCGCGCCTTAATTTGCCTCGATTTGCGCGCCTCCAGCCTTAATTTACGCGCCTTCAGCCTCAATTCGCGCATCTATAGCCTTAAGATTGCCCGCCTTCGCCCTTACTCTACGCAGTGCGCCTCGCTTTACGCGCTACGTCTAGGGACCTTACAACTAAACGAAAATTACAAAGGTTGCTCCTATATGTATTATACGAAGGTCTTTAGGTTCTGTTTTTGCGTCGCGGGGTAGAAGTGTTAGAAAACACCTCAGAGCTTAGCGATTTTGTATAGGAAACTGTTTAGACATGCGCAGCGCTATATAAAGCCTATTGCCAGATTCACTGAGTTAGAGGGACTTAGTGGTAAACGGTTTTCTTATATTTTATCTCAAATTTTTGTCTCTCAGTTCAGAGGCCCTCACTATTTTGAAGGGGGAGGTTGTGTTAGGGTTTAATCCTTTCAGGTTACTAGACGCAGGTGAAAGGGTTCAATCCTTCCAAGTTACTAGACGCAGGTGAAAGGTAACGATCCTGCCAAGTTACTAGACGCAGGTGAAAGGTAACTGTTACCTCTTACCTTTCACCAAGCTAGGTAACTGGATCGGGACTAGCCTGCTCTAGCTTATGTATATAGGCAGCACCTCTCCCCCGAAGGTGAGAGGTATCTGCTATTTTGTCCATTTCCTTTTAAATTAAGTTTCTTCAGCTAAGACCGTCCTAACTGTGCGTGTTGACTGCCTTACATATACTATTAAACTATAACTCTTAAGAAAAAGTCTAAAACCTCTTAATATAGGGCCTTTTAATTACCTTTTTAAGTATAGATATATAGTATTCCTATAAGGTATAAGATTAATACTAGAAAGGCTAGCCTTATAAAAGTTTAGATTTAAGTTAATAAAATTAGAAGTTTAGTTATTTATTAAAATATTAATAAATAGAGAAGACATAATTACTTTTACTTTCTCTAAGATAAGATAAATTATTAAAGATCTATATCTTCTATATAAGATATAGACTATTAAATATAAAGCTTAGTAAGAAAAATTATTCCTAATAGCGTAAGCTATTAAAGAAGAAGTAGTTATAATATTTAATAATAGACTTAATTAAGGAGTACTAGAAAGATACGCTAGTTAGTATAGAAACTTATAGTTTCTAGTTAAAAAGAAAAATAAGAGTTATTAGATAATACTTAAGTAAATTAAGATAAACGCAGTATCTCTTAAGGATACTAATCTACCTCTAATAGTAGATAAATTCTCTAAGTATTTTAGTAGATATTATATTCTATCTCTTATAGATCTATTCTTAAGATATAACTAGATTATACTTTATCTAGATAGTAGAGATATAACTGCCTTTCATATACTAGTTAGTTTACTTTAATACTATATAATAGTTTAAGGCGTAACTAACTTAGTTATAGTCTTTTAGTATCCGTGCCAAGGCTTAGCTGATTACTCAGCTAAGTGGCCTTTGGCCACACTCGCCGTAGGCGAGTGCCGACCATCAATACGATAATACCATTAATACAATAAAATTTCCGGCACGTCTGCACGTTTACGCGTCATACGACCACAACAATGCCTTAATCAGGGCTCTTGATTAATGATCAGATCGAGCAGATTCTCAAATCTATTAAAGACGTTAAAAAGCCTAATTTTAGTAAACTCGCGCGTGAGCATAACGTGCCTTATCAACGCCTCCTCGCGCGCTTAAAAGGTCGACTAACGCTTTCTGAGCGTCCATCTGGCACATATAAGCTCTCAGATGCGCAAGACAAAGCACTTTACGATTATATAGCTTGTCTTGATCAGCTTAGGGTCTGCGTACGACTACTAATGGTCGTATCTTGTGCGAATTACCTTCTTCAGCGCAGCTATGAGGGCGCTGATACCCTACCCTCCACGAACATACGATGGGCAAAGCGCTGGCTTAAGCGCAATCCTGAGCTATATCTCCGCCGCTAACAATCCCTCGACCTCAATCGCGCAGTCGCACATAATAAAGAGGCTATTTTTAGGTAGTTTAATAGCTTAATTAAGCTAATTAAGCTGCATAGTATCACTACAGCTGATACATGGAATTTTAATAAGACAGGCTTCCGTATTAGGATTGGAAAAGATCAGTAGGTAATCACATTTAAGCCTTATTGCCGCGTTTATCTAGCTACGCCAGATGATCGTACGACACTCACAATAACTAAGTGTGTTAACGCGGATGGCAGTGCAATTGAGCCTATGGTAATCATTAAGGGCGCTGTATTGCTTAAGCGTTACTTTACTGATCTACCTGATGGCTATCTTATTGCACGTAGCGGCAGCGGCTATACAAATAATGAGCTCAGTCTTGAGTGGGCAAGGCACTTCGTACGACAGACGCAGAAGCATCTTAAGGGCGTGTATCAACTTCTTCTTTTTGACGGCTTTGATAGTCACTGCACACAAGAGTTTCTTAAGTACCTTAAGGATCATAAAGTAATCGCTTATCGTCTTCCTCCGCACACGTCACACTTCCTTCAGCCGCTTGATGTTGGCTGTTTTCAACCATATAAGCACTGGCATGCTTAAGCTGTTAATAATGCGACTCGTACGGGCTGTACATCATTTAACAAGGCTGAGTTCTTAGCAGCAATTGAGTCAATTCGCGCGCATACTTTCAAGCCTCGTACGATACAGAAGGGCTGGCGAGACACAGGACTATATCCGCTGAATGCAGCAATTATTAAAGCAAATATTTAGCGAGATGTTGCCGAGCTTGAGGCTGATTATGCCAGCAGCAGTGACAGCGAGGCTAAGAACAAGGCTGACGGCACACCACCACCACAAGAGCTTAAGACTCCGCTAACAATTCGTACGCTTAAGCGCAATATTAATTATTGCCTTGCGAATAAGGACTTAAGTGAGAACGTTAAGCGTACGCTAGTTGGCGCGTTTAACATGTCTGTCGCTGGCGATTAAGCGATTAGTGAGCTGAGAACAATAACTTCAGTTACGCAATTACGACAAGCTCGTCAGCAGCGGTCTCGTACGACACTTAAATCATCAATAGGTGTTATCTATTCACATTAGGCCTGGCGGATTACGAAGGGTAGGCTTAAGACTGAAATAAGAGAGCTTGAAGCTAAGTATGCAAGAATAAAAGGCGTGCTAATTGCGAAAAAAAAGCGTCATTTACAAGCTTATCAGCCTATACATAATTAATTACAGCTTATGTGGGCATCTATGCGTACTGCAGGCCTCCTATCGTACGAAAATAAATATGAAAATTAGCGTGGTTGATGCGCTGTTTGAATTCGAATGAACGCGTGCCTTAAATTTTATTGTATTAATGGTATTATCGTATTGATGGTCGGCACTCGCCTACGGCGAGTGTGGCCAAAGGCCACTTAGCTGAGTAATCAGCTAAGCCTTGGCACGGATAAGTAGTTATAAAGATTATAAAAGATTATTAGCTATATACTATTCCTTTTATAGATAATATTACTACTAGTAGTCTTAAAACTAACTATAAAGGAGAAGAAGTATTTCCTAGAGTAAGAAGATATATATTAGAATATATTTTATAGCTAGATAAGGCTCTAGCTAATATAGAAAGAGCTAAAGCTATAATTTTAGGTAAGAAATATTATTAGAGAGTCTTTAGATTAGGGGTAGTTAAATATAAAGTTACTGCGTAAGAGAGATATCTAGATTAATAGAAAGTAGCTAAGATTCTAGATTAGTTAAAATATAGAAATATAAAAGAAGTAAGGGTATTTATAGGTATCTGTGTCTACTACAGGATATAGGTACCTAGCTTTACTATTTACGCAAAGCCTCTATTCTAGTTAAAAAGGACTAGCGTTAAATAGATATAGTAAGAGGCTTAATAAGAGGCTATAAGTACCTTAAAATAATATATTACTTTAACCTTAGTATTAGTAAGTCTTAATTATAAGAATAAAAGTATACTTTTTATAGTAGTAGACGTAAGTAAGGAAGGCATAGGTATATCTCTTAAATAGATTAGAGTAGATAGAAAGAGATACTTATATTAATTTAAAAGTATAATATAGTTAAAAGCTAAGAGTCTTTAGTATTTAATAAAGCTTAAGTATAAAGTAGTATTATAGGCGCTAAAGAAATTTAGGACCTAGCTATATAGATAGTATTTTACTATTAAAATAGACGCTTAGACGCTTATTTATTAACTTAATAGATTATTACCTAATATCTTTAGATTAGTCTAAAACAGGTAGCTTACAGCTATTCTTACGTAAGACTTTAATATTAAGTATATTTCTAGAAAGAAGAATATTATTACTAATATATTATTACGTTATCTAAAGCTAGAAGGATAGGAATAGCTAGATAAGACTAAAGATAACCTTAAAGATTTTATTAAAAATATAATTACTAACCTTAAGTTTACTTTACCTACTAAGATAAGTAGAATACTAGATAAGTAATACTTAGACAAGTCTAAAGTAATTACTTAGTTCTTAATAAGATTTAAGAAGCCTAAAAGCCTTATAAAGGTATAACTTTAAGTATAATAGAAGAGAGTAATAAATTTCTTTATATAAGAAGGCTATCTATTCTAAAAGTCTATAAAGAATATAGCTATTTATTAAGTTATAAATAATCCTAATCTTAAGACTATAACTATATAGGAAATATATTAATAGATTAGTTATAAAGGAGAAAACAGCGTCTATTTAATACTTACTTAATACTACTAGTAGGAAAGGATATTTAAGGAGGTGTAGCGCGCGATTATATTATATAAATAGTGCTAGTAAAGATTATTAAATTATAAGTAAGAGATACTAATAAATACTTACTATTACGCGTTATAGGAATAAGTTACTATAGATATTATTTATATACTGTATTATTAAAGAAAGAAATTTATTATAATTATATAAGAATACTTTAGTAGATAGCTAGAGGTATAAGTAATAGCTAATAATAAGTTATCTACTATTACTAAGTTTCTATATAAAGAAATCTTATATTACTAGAGTATAATAAGGATACTTACTATAGATAGTAGACCTAATTTTAAAAAGATAGTTAAAGCCCTTACTAAGATTTATTATATTAGGAGGATCTAGGTATTAGTATATAACTCTTAGGCTATAAGAAAAATTAAGGGTAGTTATAAGCTAATATATAACGTACTTATAAAGCTTCTTAGACTTTAAGTTAATAATCTTCTAATAGTATTATAGGTAGATAGAATATCTACTTAGAGTTAGACTAGATATTCCCCTTATTAGTTAGTTACTAGTTAGAATCTAGTACTTCTAATTAAGCTTACTCTTCTAATATAGTAAATATTACTATTTAGATAAGTAATATTAAGAGGCTAGTTATTAGCAGTACTATTAGATTAATACTACTACTTCTTTAGCTAGTTCTTTATATATAATTTTTAGCTGTACGCGTACTTTATAATAGATAATTTTCTTCTAATAAAATAATAGTATAAGTAGTGTACTATTATAAAGTTTATTTATTATTATACTAGTTTATTAATATTTTTTTTATATTATATATACTATATTTACTATAGCTAAATTTATTAGTAACTTTAGTAACTATAGTACTACTATATAGTATGCTAATAATATAATTTTACTACTAGACTATTTAATTAAAATATCTATATATATTTTAGTCTATTTCTTAAAGAATTTAGCGTTATAGTAGTATAATTATAATACTATAAAGTTAAGGTAGTGTTATTATAATAGAGCGCGTCGCACTAGCGCGGCGAGAACTTTTGGAAGGGCACTGTACATGACGTTAGAGCCGAGAGTAAGCTCTTAGTAGCTAAACGAGTGTCCAAGTAGTAGCTTAAAGCAGCTACTACTGTAAGTTTTTGTTGAAGTTCTATGAACTCCTTAAGGATTCTAAATGATCAGCGCTTGATGTCATGGATTTACACAACGTTCGGGGATTGGCAAGATGGCGTAGGTGTTTGATTTCAAGACAGTGTAGGGATCATGCTCCTGTCAAAGGCTAACATGTTCCACAAGCGAGTGCGGGCCGTACAAGCGAGTGGGCCACCCCACCAACTTTGGCAACTGTACTAGTCTGAATTTGATCGTGATGAAGAGTTTCGATTGCGAGAGTAATATCTGCTTCAGACAAAGCTTGTTGAACTTGAATTGGTGGTGCCATAATTGATAGAAGTTCAAGCGTTGCCGAAAATTGGTGGATCGGCCCACTCGTTTGTTGGCCACGTTATGGACGAAAGATTGCGGTGGTTATTTGCAGCACTACTGCGCGCTCGCCTTTTTCGTATCACGATCTTTTTTGGCTTGCATTCGATCGTTGCATTCAGTGGCTGCGGCTTCAAACACCGCATGACACGAAAACAGTTTGCCGCCCAGAATAACGACATCTACAGTTTGTGAAAATGTGGTACTCGTGTCTTCTTCGCATGTCAGCCTCTCGACGCTCTAAGCGTGTGGTACCTGTCCTCTAAGAATTGAATCAGGTCAGAAGCTTCTATGACAATGATAGTCTCAAGACATCTCTACAAGATGCATGCCTATACTGTGCCCTGTGTTTTGTCCACGTGGAAACATCGAAACTCGCAAGCCTATTGTCTGCAATAGCTACCTCATGGGAGTTATCACAAATCTACATTCTGTTATCAAACAATACCGCCATGAAACTGTGCTGATGCGATTTTGTGTGGACGCACTATAAATCAACCAATCCAACCACGACGAGATGACTTCCTAGTATGTGCATCTCGCTTGTGGAGCGCTTTAGGTGTCTTCGCTTATGCGTATTGGACAAGACTGCGCTGCGCGCAATGGCGGCGTTCCGTCGGCGCGACTTTGATGCCGTTTTATCCCTTCCAGGAGACCTACTTCTTTAGGATTGATAACGGCTAGATCCGTTATAGTGCTTGGAGACTGCTATTCTTCTTAAACGCTAAGGTTTTAGATTTTATTTTAGTCACAGCTTCCTGTGCTTGAGCTTTGATGAACAGCCCCAGATTGAGGGGTTCGCGATGAATGACTGACTCGTTTCAAACTGCCAAGACGGTCCTTAGTTACCCTCATCAGCTTAGGCCCTAATAAATAGTTAGGCAGAAAATTAGGGATCGGAAGGCTGGGGGACGGCACTGTCATCAGAGTCGTAGTCAATAACCAGCTTGCGTAGGACCCCTACTTCTGTGACTTTACGCGCAATTGAGTATCATATAACTTCATATTGACTGTGAGTATTCGCGCACACTTTGGATCAAAGAAGACGCCATGTTCATCGGGTAACCCGTGGAATTTCCCTATTTTAGGGGTGTTCGGCCCCCGTCAAACCCTTCCCAGTACTCCTTTTATCATCATAAGGCGCATCTCCAAGCCCACGGCATAAACGCGGCCGACAGGGATTGACCCTGTTCATTACAACCTGTTCCGTTTGCATTCATACTTCGTACCTCGATACGAAGGGCGACTTAAGCCAAGAATCAACAACCTCACGCAGCGCCTATCAATGCCACGGCACAGTCGGCACTGGCCTCGCTGTATCAACGCTTGGCATCCACGTTGATGCACAACCCAGAACCCTTGGAAAGGCATCATGATGGTTGCTATAAAGGTCGAATGCTTTTCAGATCTCAAATTCTTCTAATCATTCAGCGGCGTCCAGTCTTTTCCTCAGCTCTCTCTTTTAGTCTCCTCGAACATTGTCTCTCGCTTTTATCAATTAACGTTGCAGCTCCGTTTTGCGTGTCTCTCGCTTAACTAGGTACTACCGCCTCACATCAGCTATAAAGTCCTCTCCCTCTTTGCTACTTTCACTCACCGCACTCACTGGACTCACTTGCGCTGCTGCATTGCCCAGTGGTGACCACAACGCTGTTCTTCGTTCCGTCCAGCAGCTCGATGGGCTCAAGCCTTCTCACCTGAACAGTCTCGATGCGCGACAGGTGCCAGATCAGGCGCCCCCTACGATTTTGAAGCCTATACATAGGCCTGGACTCAAACCGGGCCATCTCAATGCTCTTAAAACCCGACAGACGGACGGTCAGGCTGGATCTCCAGTTATCTTGAAGCCCATCTCACGCCCCCAAGCTCTTAAATCTGGCCTTGCCACCAGCCTCAAGGCCAGACAGGACACTTTGACGCCGGCCAAGGAGATCATACTCGGATATGCCGCTGAGGGCATGACAGCTTTGGTTGACGCTGCCATGAAGCGGCCTGCCGTTGTGCTAGAGGAAGTCGCCGGAATTGCTTCCGTCAAGTGCACCGACGCCGCTGTGTCCATGACCTTCAGCGATAATGCTTCCGCCAAAGCTGTCTCTGCCGCGTGGCCTACATCTGACTTCATCATCATCACCTACTCTCCAGATGGCGGTTGCAACACAGCTGACGAACGTGGTTTCTACACCATCTCAACCCTAACTTTCAATGAAGCCTCCTTGACTGCTACTGCTTCAGGGAAGCGCTCAGCTCTTGACGAGCAAACTGAGGATGCCGTTGTCGAATTCGATACTACCACGACTCCTGCCAAGCGTGACCTCAAAGCATCAATTGGTGGTGAGATTCATGGTACCCTCATCGACACGGAGAGTCTCAAAATTGTCGTCGACCAGGCAAAGTTTGAGAGTGATATTCGCATCAAGGGTGGCTTCCGTTTCAACTTCCTCAAGTTCAAGCCCAGCAAGATGTACCTTGATGTCGATTACTCCGGTCTCGTGAACCTCAATGTATCTACGACCGTCTCCGCTTCCTTCTCATCTGATATTTATAACTATGAGCCACTCTCTGCCTCTGTCTCCGCTTTCACCATTCCCGGAATTCTGGATGTCGGTCCCATCGCACAATTCGGTCTCGGTGTCGAGTTCGCCGCGGCGGGCACCGTTGATGCCTCCCTCGGCCTCCACAGTGAGATTGTTAACGGTCAGGTCCATCTCGACCTCCTCGACTCTGACAAGTCCTCCACTAGCGGCTGGAAGCCTGAGACCTCCGTCTCTTCCGATGTCAGCGCTGAGGTGTCGCTACAGCTCAACCCTTACCTTGACTTGAACCTTGCCATGGGTATCCGCGTTTTCAAGGGCGCCATTGACCTGACCACAGGGTTTGACGTCAAGCCCCAGATCATCAACGCCTTTTCTGCAGACCTCAACTTTGCCTACGCCAGCAATTCAGGTATCACCTTCACTAAACCAGACACGGCTACCTGCCCAAACGGCGCCTGGTTCGCTAGCACCTTCAACATGGACGTTATTGCTTACATTGGAAGCATATACAGCAAGACCTTGTTCAATGTTAATGCTCCTATCTTCCAATCTCAGTGCTGGAATTTTGCTGGATGATCTAGTGTGTGTTGGTCAAGAAAACGGAAGAACTTTGGTTTACGGTTTGCGTATAGACTGGATAGACAGGATAGAGATGTTAACACGAATGGAGTTATTGGTTCATTCAATTATTCAATCAGTTATTTAAAGTAGTATACCTAGTACATAATTCAAAATAGCACAAAGAATGCCCCTCCTATCATTGAAAACAATTAGTAGCTAATTAAGCTTGTCAAGTTAATGTCTAACCCTATACTTCAGCCTCTTTGTCCGCAATCAAGGCTTAGACGCCCCAAGCACCCCGCTCTCTCATCTCCCTTCAATAACTCAGACTAGTTTTTCTTCCTTCCTATCTAGATTAGCTTAAGCATTCACGGCTATTCCTTCTAGAAAGTTCCTCTAGTGCAAAGTTTGGTTTGCAGAGATATTTTGCTTAAGCCTGTAGTTTAATATTGTCCCTGGAAGAAATTTAACTCGTAACTATATGATGCCTATTGTTAAGACATGAAGATTACTCTAATTTCCTAATTGCAATCCCCTTGCTCTAATGCGCATATCTGGAATCTCTTTCATACATCTCTTAGTGAGCAAGGATATAGACAGAGTACTTGCAAAAGTCGCTAAGACCAAGCGTGGCGGTGAAATCTCAGTAGCTGTCCAGTTTGGAAGTGGAGATATATCGATATCTGTCTGTAGAATTAAGAGGTGCTCGTACTTCGCTACAGTGGCAACACAGAAGCGCACTTTAGCAATACAACATTCGGAAGCTTTCTTTTGAATGCAGGCCTCGGTCGAATAGGAGGGGAGCTGGGCTGCAATCGTCGAGTGATTAGCCCTAGGCCACTAGGTCCTACGTATGTGCTTCTTTGTGTATTATCGACATTAAATTTATATTCGTCTTGATATTGGCGAGTGTTTTGCTCTGAGCTAGTAAAGGAATTGGGATAACATGCAGCTACGCGATTTGGTCGCTGAGCCACAGCACTACCGGTAACAGGCGGAACAAGGTTCAGCTCCAAACCTTACACTTCTAGAATTGAAGTAACATTCAACTCCAACCTGTACATCAAAATCATGCGACCACGTAACCCCGCCGCCCCTTTTCCCCAACTTTAATTTTCCAATTTATACCTTCTACAATGTTGTTCATTCTTAATTATCGCCTCTCCATTCTCGTTGTCAGCCGGGCTATCTGTGCTCTTGCATTGGTGGCACCTCATGCAGCAGCGGTGGACTGGCCCCCGAACAGGCTTAGTGTGATATTTCCCAGGGGAAACGGCTGCCGTACTGACGACAAATCACAGTAGGCCTTACGTTTACTAGTGATCAAAGCGTAGAAATATACGTTCCATATGTCGAAAGTGAAGACGTTGCTGGCATAGGCCTCAGCAAATACGCTTGGAGCCATCCGAATAGATCAACCACTCCTGCTGCTGACGCGAAGTATCTCGAACCGCTTCACAGTGCGGCAATGAAAGATCTCCCTATCTATGCAGACCTCATGAAAGGAACACCGAAAGATCAGGACCATTCTCACAGAAGACTAGATTGGTGTGTGGAGTGACTGATTATACCGATACGGATTGAACCCGTTGTAGTGACAGGCCGAAAATTTACGAGCAGCCAAACGGGGCAAGAGGAACAGCGAGAGCTTTCTACTGACAGATACATTACCAAACATTTCTCAGCTTTACAACGCGGTTAAAGGATGGTCAAATTGCGAATAGTGATAACCAACCAGTTCCTAGTGTTCATCATATAGCAACCCCGGCTATTACACTCACGATTCGGCGGAGCCAAGCGTCTATGGTGTGAGCGCCAATATCCTCTCGTCCGCCTTATGGGAGAAGTCGGAATGACTTTTCCATCTGCACGGTTGGTATCGTTCACGTTCAAGGCGCCCGATTCGCTGAATAGCGATACAGAGTTACAGTATCGCAAGTCGAGCGACAAGCTGTGGACAGCTGTGAATAAAGGCGCAAGTGTGAGTATTGGCAGTGGCTGCAGTCAAAACATGTTTCTTGGAACCTCCTTTGGACGCAGATACCACCAAACCGACTACGTTCACAGTCAAGAAGCCTCCTAAAAGCAGGAGAATAAGCAAGATAAGGTAAATGAATATTCTATTCCGAGTGAAAATTTTGAAGACGGCCCTGACTTACCAGAGTCTGCACCTGCGGGCATTACAACCATCTCTATCGACGATAGTAACGAGAATGGAGACGATGAACAAGGCGAAAGCTGCCCTACTGATAAATATCGTTTTAGGAATTGAAACTCAGATGTATCGAGTATGGAGTCCTTTCTTTTGCAACGGTCGTCTGCCAGCGGCCTGACAAAAATCATCAGCGTCGTCGTTACCGGCTCCTCTAGTCTTAATGTTAGCCAACACGGTTAGCTCCTCACGTGCTCTGTTATATAAGCATCCACAGGGTATATAGTTCCCTTGTGTCTCATTTGATAGGAGTTAACCTAGTTCCTCCTGCCTGCTGCCCGCCAACAGTTATGAGCCTGGTTTGCACCTCCTAAGCTACGTAACTCTGCACGAATATAGCTTTAGACGTGTAACTGATAATAACTACGTTTACCTTTACCCGTTGTGTCTATTAACAGCTAGGTTAGCGTTAAAGACCTATATAGTCAACAAGTGTCGCTATTTAACTAGAACTGTTACTCTCTGCATAGAGATTAGTTTAGTAATTAATTACTAAGATCACGATGTTGTATAACGACGCAGGAGTTACACGAGTAACTGTTTTACTAGATAAACTAGCCGACTGGGAGTTATAGTTCTAGCTATGACGAGAGAAAGCTATTGTAGATGGCATTTAGAAGTACTACAACATCTTAAAACTAAAGGATAAGCTACTAAAGCTTAGAGAACTAACTAGACTGTTACCTAGCGATATACGGCTAGGAGTGATAGAGATTAGCTAGCTAGACGCAGCTGAGAAGGCATTATACAGTAATCTCCTTTAAGACTAGAGATACAAAAGAGCAGAGTATATAAAACTAAAGCAGAAGGATAGTAAGCTCCTTCTTAACATCAGCCGTACAATTGCTACTTAACACCTTTACCTTATTAGCTGAAAAGATAAGGCGTACAATCAACTAGTTACTCTTAAGAAGTAGTTTACGCTAACAGCTGCCTTACGAAGTAGAGAGCTAACTATTAAATATTAAGCTCTGTAGGATAGTCCTTAGAGTTAAGATCTTAAGTAATAGCTTAACGACTAGATTTATATTACTAACTAAGGCAGAGAGGCAGGTCTCCCTAAAATAACAGGTTATTAAGCTTAAGAGGATTTCCTAACATCTATTAGGATAATTACCCCTAAATAAGTAGTATTATTACACTATAACCTTATTAAAAAGGAGACCTTAGATAAGACGAATAAGATTTAACCTCTAGCAGACTATATAGCTTAGTTTAGGGTTTATTATTAATAAATTAGCCCTAGTATAACGTTACTTAGCACGTTTATAATACTTAGTATTTTAAATAGAATAGACTAGAAAGACTAGAAGGAGTAGAGATTATTAAAATTAGCTTATAAGCTAGAATATCTCTGCGGAGGTATGTATTAGTATAGGGAGTGCTAGTACCTGTTTCTAGATTATCTAAAGAGACTAGCGAGCTTTTAACCTGTTAAAGCTGTACAGGATAAGATAGCTAAGGCCTTAAAGAACCTAGAGCAGGTTAAAAGGATTAATAAGCTCCTCGCTTGTTACAGTAAGAAAATTAAGGGCGTAGATAAGCTAATAAGCCTTAACGGTAGAAAGGAGAGCTAAGGGGGCAGTTTTGCGACCTACAGCTCCTTCTCTGTTACCTAGGTGTAACTAAAAACGCTGCTAACGATTATTAATTAATAGATCCCTAACCTAGGCTTAAATATCTATATATGTAATTTAAGGAGGTTTAGCTGGCGAGAGATAAGGTAGGTAACAGCTTAGGAAACAGTGCTTACAGGAGACTTAATCCTAGTAATACAGGCCTAGGGAGAGGTTGTATTTAAGGTTAATTAACTATCTAGAATAAGTTAGGTTAAGCTAACTAATATAGCTCTTATAGAAGGCTTCTTTATAAACGTTATAAGCCTCTTAAGATGCTAAGAGATAGGTATTTAGTTTAACTTAGGACGAGATGTTATATATAAGCAGCATCTGTTAAACGTTACATGCCTACTTAGGTATAGAGAAGGACACTAGATCGTTAATACTAACGAGAACGATTATCTAGCACTAAGTAGCTTCGCAACAGCTCTTCGAGGAGCGTATAAGGTCTCACGGGAAGATTGACGTCTAATTACTGTATCTTATATTAAAGCTTATGAGATGTTTGCACACGCAAGTAAGGAGGCGATTAACTACTTAAATGTAAACGTACGAGGAATTAACCTTAAGTAAGGAGCTTAAGCACCGTAGCTGCGAGAATGCGTGACCTGCATTAAGTTAAAATTAACAGCTTAGGTTAGCAGGCGTTAATTAGATAATTAAGCTATAAGGCCTTTCTATAGGATTATAGTTAATCTTATATAGCTAATCTTAATAGGAGAAACGTGCTATAACAGAGATTATTACCTCCTGCATACTATATGCGAGTTCTTAAGGTAGCATAAGGCAACGGCTCTTACTAATAAAACACTACCTGTTGTAATAGCAGCGTTACAAGCGCTAATAAATAAGATTGAACGCTAGTATAGATATACTGTTTTTATCCTTAAGGTTAACGGCGATCGCGGATATAGCTTACAGCTCTATAAGATCGCGAGGCAGGCTAGCCTTAAGGTTAAGCTTTAAGCCCCTAATACGCCTAAACAGCTAGGAGCCGCAGAGTAAGCAGGGAACGTAATTATAATAAGAGTAAGATTACTTTAAATTAAGGCAGGACTGCTAAAGTTACTATTAAATAAGCTAGCAGTTACAGCAGCTTAAATCATTAATATTACTCCTACTAAGTTAATCGCATAGAAGACGCTATATAAGCTAGTCTATAGTAGGCAGCCTTTAGTTACCTACTTCTTACAGATAGGCTGTAAAGCCTGTGTCCTAAATAAGAAGCTAAAGAAAGTAGATAAGCTTAAGTCTTATATATTTATAGGATACCTTATAGGGTACGACTTAACGAATATCTTCTGCGTCTAGCTGCTAAAGAAGAGCTAGGTAATACGCGTAAGAGACGTAATATTTTAGAAGAATAGCCTTTTTAACAACTACAAGAAAGCTGAGAGAGAAGCTATTATACAAGAAGATATTAACTATCTTAACATACCTTAGGTATAGGAGATAGAGGCTAATTAAGAGATACTGCAGAACTAGAGGCATCAGCTTAATAATGAGACAGCTCGTTCTACAGAGATAGCTAAAAATAATATAGTAGCAGAGTTCTATAAGGACTAGGGCTTTCTACTAACACTAGAACTATTAGATTATAGTACTGCACTACCTTAACAGGAGGTAGACGACGATAGAGAATTAGGCTGAGCTACAGAGCTAGTAGAATAAGTTAGTGCTGAAGATTAAGGTACTAAGGAACAGGTTCAAGAACAGCTGCTTAATAAGCTGCAGACATATTATAAGGATAACACGTCTATAGTTATAAGTAGACCAGATAGACTAAGTAGGCTAGATAGACTACTTAGGCTAGCTACAACAGGTAGGCGAGGCTAACTACAAAAGCTACTATCTGAGTAGCCTAGAGGATAGAGTAATATATATAACTATGTACTAGATTGTTAGCAGAATAATATACTAAAGATAGCTAATCCTGCTATTAGAAGTAGTAGTAATATTATAGAAGGGAAGAGAGCTAGGAGGCTAGCTAACTAGGCCCTAGCTACATACTACAGAGCATTCGCAGTAGTATTAAATCTAACAGCTCCTTTGAAGCTCGCAGGTGAGATACCTAGGTTAAGGCTACATCGTAACTAACTGCTAGAGCCGCTAAAGCGATAGAAGGAAGTAAAGGATTATCTATTTAGTGCTAAGTTTAGAGAGGTAGCACGAGCAGAGCTTAACAGCTGCTAGTTAAAAGATTACTTTAAGCGTACAGAGGTTACTATAACAACAGCAGATGCTAAGGTTCTACCCCTAATGTAGGTGTTCTTATATAAGTTTAATAAAGACAGGTACCTATATAAGTTTAAGGCGCGTATATATGTACGAGGAGACCTGCAGGAGGCATAGGGTAAGACGTATGCTGCAATGTTAGCTATTAAGGTCTTTTAATCTCTTATAGCACTAGCAGTAGTATTTAACCTAAAGATATTTTAGTTTAACGCCCTAAACGCCTTTCTTAACGCTTAACTACTACGTAAGATATACTATTATACGCCTAAAGGGTTTACAGACAAGTTTAGTAAGCTTCTTAAGCTTTAGCGAGCGCTCTATAGCCTTAAGGAAGTACTACTGCTGTAGTACTAGGAGCTCTTATTAACCTTAAAGAAGCTTAGGTAAAGGCCTACTCAGGTATGCCGCTAGGGAATGCCCCCCTCTCCTAAACTAAACCCTTTTGGGAAGTCATTGCCTCTTCCAGCCAAACCCCCTCGCATCTCATGCGACCTCTCTACGCGCACACATGTTACGCGTTAACGCGCTTTTGCTTGCTAACTTATCACGAACATCCTTCTCCCCGACTACTACAGCTTACTGATTAGCTCTATCTTACTGCGTACTCCTCGTACTTCTTACTGGCCGTAGAGCTGCTATGACAGCTTAACTCGGATTAAGAGAGCTCCTTGAGCAGCTCAATCTCCACGTTAACGAGCCTAAGCCAGTTATTATCTGTCGCCTGTGCAAATTTGCTCTGCATAGCACTAGCAAGTCTATCGCTAATTATGTAGTTAAAAAACACAACTATTCTAGGTATATAACGAAGCAGCTACGCGAACTTCTTAAACCGTACAACATCCTAGGCCTAAGAGAGCTCTGCCTGCGACCAGACTACTCTCCGCCCTATCCCTATCTTGCTAATTACCTTGGAAATGCGTGTAAGCATTATAGCTATAAGACGACGAGCATCGACCTTATAGGTCGCTATTTATCTGCTAAGCACGGCGTGAAGCGCAAGTCCTTAATATGGCTCCACGATTATGTTAGCCAAGGCCTGATGCTCTAAAGCTGGGACTATAATGGGGCGTACAGTTATTAGATTGTGAAACAGGATCGTACATCTGCTACTTACAGTTCTGTCGTTGATAGCAGCTTGTAACAGACCTCTGCACCGCGCCTGCAGCGCCTTAAACAGCTACATCTTAAAGAACTTGAACGCATGAATCGTCGTCGAACAAATGCAACCAATGACCTTGGCGGTTGCGACATGGCTTTGAACACGAACTGGATGCGACGCACTGGATAGGCGGAAACCTTCGCTGGTGCAGAGTGCAGGCTCCTTGTGCAGCTCGCGCAGATCCCTGTCGTCATGGTGCAGAATCTGCACCTCGGACTCTACGGAGGCGTGGACCTATACAGCTGCAAGGAAGATAAGTATAGACTAAGCCTTCTAGTCGCAGCGCTAGACTAAGTCTTTGATTGATGTGAAGACACAGTCCGCTATACCGATATTTTAATCTAGTGTCTGCTTTGTAGTTTATACCCTAATCGCACGTACAAGGCGCCTTTTAAGTTAGTTAGTCGCAAGGCAACTACCTAAAGATACAGAAGGATCTTTAAGATGGTTTTCTGTTTCTGTGTGCGCTTCTAGAGGCTAGACAAGTACGCACGATAAAACCTTCTACGCAGGTCTCTTACCAAAGAGCAAGATAAGTCGCTGCACCAACTGTGGTTTGACCAGGCATAGTCCCTTATGCCCGAGATGAAGACAAAGGAGGCAGAGCCGCGCGCATACCAATTAAAATTAGGCCCTCCAAACTTAGAAACCTAGGAATTGATTTTAGAAGATAAGAGCAACAAGTCTGCCTCCGTCATTACAGACAATAGTAAGGAAGAGTTCAAATCAGCAGAAAGTCTACTAATAACTGTATTAGAATTTAAGGAGCCTTCTAAAAGTTATAGTTTCTTAAAAAGGAATAGCAGAGAAGCTCTTTCCTAGGCTGAGCGCATAAAGCGCCGCTAGTCTACTAGTATAGCCCACGCTGC
This sequence comes from Pseudopyrenochaeta lycopersici, assembly GCA_003313425.1. Lineage (NCBI taxonomy): Eukaryota > Fungi > Ascomycota > Dothideomycetes > Pleosporales > Pseudopyrenochaetaceae > Pseudopyrenochaeta > Pseudopyrenochaeta lycopersici. Next base: position 986,149 of record NHZP01000023.1, read on the forward strand.
AAGTACTCTAGATTTAAGAAAGGATTATAAAACTCCTTAACCCTTTAAAAAAAAGGAGGCGATATAGAGTAGCCTACTAGAAGATATGCTCTTCCGCTTTATATATTTTCTATTAACAGAGGAATATAAGGATAGCACGCTGTCCTCTACTCTTCTGATATACTCCAGCGGTGTTCTTAGCTTAACTTAAGGTAGCTCTACATTTGAACGCGCAGGGAATTATACGTCAAAATTATCTGCTATAATCTATTGCGTTTAAATAATTATCCTTAAAGCTACTCTTCCTTAGTTTACTTATGTTAGCCTAGGTTGGAGCGTTAGACCACGCTATAGACAAGTAGAGCTCCTTAATTAGGCCTGTAGAAAAAATTTGTGCCTAGGATCGCCAACGCCAATAAATAAGCTTCTTAGCCTACGCGATTACGGGAGGGTAAGCAGTTACTTAGAAGGGCCCTTATTCCGCGTAACTTAGAGCCAAGACAGCTAGGTCGTCTCTTAGGAAAAACATAGCCTTTCTATAGCGAAGTTCTGTCAGATCAGCCACGACTCTATTTAAGACACTTTAGCAGTATGCAGTAAACTTATATATAGTTAGAGTCCGCTAATTAATCTGGGTAGCATTCGTGACTATCTTGCTAATACTTCCGCTGGCTATTCCTTTATGACTGACAGTGCGAATAGCCTCTCAGAATCGTACCTAGAGCTATCTCGCAGGGCTTCCTTAGCGACGGTTAATAGACTACTAGCTAATAATAACTAGGACAACCAAGCGGTCCGCCGGTACCTAGAGCTATACAGTTAAATAACTAAGCTAATAATGTTATCGCTGTATTTACTAGGAGGACAGGCTCCAAGGGGAACAGAACTGTTAGCGCTCAAGCACTGCAACAGATCTTTAACATCTCGTAGTGTGTATGTATATTCACGTAAGATGGCGCTGATCTTTAGGCACGCTAAGTCCCGGCGCTCGACTAATCATAAGTTCTACGTAGTAAGATTTATGCTAGATAAAGTTAGTCAGCTTCTCTACTATTATCTTGTGTTCATTCAGCTATTTGTATGTATACTCTATCAAGAGTTCCACGCAGGGGACATTAATAGCACGCTTCTCTTTTTATTACCGACTGTTCTAAAAGAGCTATTAAAGACGTCAGTGCTTACAAAGGCACTTAAGCGTTAAACTACAAGTACTGTAGGTTTCTAATTAAGCGTTAGGACATATTAACAGCTAGTAATTGCAGTAACTAATAAACATATTCAACACATATTAGAACCTTTTAACAGGCATAACAACTAAAGCACAAAGGCAGATCCGAATATAGCATATGCATAGCAGAGTAGGCACAGACTACTGCAAAGAGGCATATTATATAGAATTAATGGTGCATTCCCAGATACGCTTTAACCTGCGCTGCTTAATATTTACAAATAAGCATCGAACGAGTAGCACAAGTTTCTGCAGCTAGAACTAGCAGCTTATAACGCCTGTATTAAGACAATTAAAGGTTAAAAGCGTAAGGTAGCGTCTTCTTCTAGCAATAGTTCTCCAAAACAGCGTTATACTACTCAGCGAACAGGCATAGATTTATCCCTACTAAATAAGCAAGCCCTCCTTAAGCCTATACTACACAAGATTGGCTAAGGCCCGTAGGTAAAGGAAGTTGAAGTTGCCTTTTACAAAAGCACACTAAAACAAGCATAGCTAGGTTGTATACCTATCTTTAGTCGCCTAAGTCACTTCAAGCGCGACAGAGTAATTAAGGAGAGGAAAAAGATTTTAGCCTACATTACGAGCGAAGAAGCAGAACTTAACAGACGCTTTAATTCCCGCCACCAGCTGCATAGTATAGATAAAGAGTTTGTACGCTAGAGAAACATTAGCTACCAGCTTTATTACGCGGACAGTAGGAAGATAGAGCCCGATCACCTACTTAAGCACTACAACCGTCACCGTAGCTCCGCAAGAGCTCGACAAATTTTCAATTAGCTTTAAGCGCTTAAGCTTCCACGGCGCTTAAGGGGTGCTAGCTAGTGCGATTTATACTCTATAACTGAATTTGTGTGTGCAGATATTATTACAGGCGTCCGGCTAGGTAACGCCAAGCACGAGGCTGAAAGAAGTTATTAGAGAGAGTAGGCGGAGAAGTCGCTTAACGGGGATAGGAAATGCCAAATAAAGCTAGTAGTAAAGAGGACTATTACTGCACTTTGTACTTACAATAAACACATCCTAGGAGCCTTTTTAATAGAAAGACTTAGTAAGGAGAACAGAGTAGATATCATAGCGAAGAATCAGGTAGAGTTCTAGTTCCAGCAACGCGTCTCTCTAGGTAGTAGTACAGTCTTAAGGCTTCTTTTCGTGTTTAAAATACTTATAAGTGCTTTCAACTTCAGACGATCCCAGCTATCAGCGACAAAGAGCCCTAATTTAAGCGTAATCTCCCCACTACTATATAGTTACAGCTAGGACAACAACAATAAAGTATAGGGCTAGCACAACACGTTAAAGTAGTAGATAGGAAAATGTAGATTCTGTGCTAGACGCAGGCTTAAAGATACTAAGATCAATCACAGTTTAAGTAACTATAGGCGCGGGGGATTAACACAGCGGTCAATCCGCATAGGCGAAGCTATCTTTCTTGAAGGTTTCAAAGCGAAAGGTGGTTATGCGAGGTACGCTGTACCTCAAGAAATTTATGACAGGTAGGCAAAATTAAGCGACAGAGTCTAGAGAGAGCAACCTCTAGAACGTTATTAATACGGGCGCTTAGTATACAATACAGTTGTCGGGCTATACTAATATACTAATACAAGGTACGCCTTCGACTTATTAACAACAATAGAAGAGGAGGGTAAGGAGGAGTACCGTGACCTAGACGATGTTGACGTAACCATGTAGCTATGTAGGAAGTTGGTTGTTGCCAACATTAAAGGTACTAAGATGCTGCGACAGCTTTAGGTATAGACGCAAATGCTACAAAAGGCACGCTTAGAGTACTAAGATTTTAGAGTACTTTTAGGGTCGTCATAACGACGCTAGATCTCTACCAAGTAGCTAGAGTACAATAATGCTGCAGCATATCAGCCCTAGTTCTTCTAATAAGTACCCTTAAAAATATACTGTTACGAGAAAGAGCGAAGACATTAATTAAAATATACAGTTACTTACATTACGCGATGTCATTATAATTCTATTACTACTCGTGTAGAATACGCATCCTTAACCTTCAGACAGGTAGACAAAGGCTTAGAACTACTTAATAATGCTTTCTTAAAGACTTTGGCGTCTTAGTCTGCAAGCAGCATAGTACTGCAGTCGTTAATCTCAACACGTATCCCCTGCAGCATCATACTATGTACCTAAACTGTACCTTTAGGGTTATGTTAGGTTGCCCCTAGGGGCAAGAATTAAGTTAGCCTCCAGGGGCAAGACCCTAGGGGGGTTAACAAGCGTGGGAAGTAATACCTGCCCCTAGGGGCAAGATGCCTGTGCGAACAACGTAGCTTCGCGAACTTTAAAACTTTATATAGCCTTCCTACCTACCACTCTATAGCGTGCCTATTCCATAAGAAGCTATTTTCCTAGGCTCTATTATACAAAAACCGCTCCTATAAAACGCAAAGGCGATAAAACGGCTGTTAAGGGAAGGAAGAAGTAACGAGTAGAGGTGAAAGATATAGACTCCGTTCACGAGCAGGCTGAGCCATATCAACTGGCTACTACTAGGTTTCCAATCGATGTGCTTACTTCAGAGTAGACAACTAGCACCAACCAGTCTATCAACAAACACCACAAGCGCCGCCTCTGCCAGACATTCAGAGAAGTAGGCGTCCTTCGCAGAAATGAAAGCCGCCGACTGCAGGTTGCTTGCACAAAAGCGCAAGTGCACCAGATACTTAACTATCTTAGGCTAAGAGAAAGCGGAGTTCCAAGCGATCGTAGTAGCCAGCGAACTAAGAGAGGAGATAATGCGGATTAGCTATCGTTTAAAGACTGGAGTAGCGTTGTTAGACAGAGGGCAGAACCTATGGCGTGCAACCATTGAGTAGAGGCCTTAAAGGAATATTTGCATGGTTCTCAGTCTGCGCATAGGGGGCGGTGGTGGATTAGTGACATCTACGACAAAGGTTCCATCCCTTAAGCCGCAGCAGCTAAGACGAGCTAACCCTAACAGCAGACGCAAAAAAAAAGCTTATAGGTAGCTATTATTAAGAGCTAAGTTTTTAGGACAGGCTCTTAAGTGGCCGGGACTACGTCTAACCGAAAAACCTTGCCTAAATGCGAGATACTATTATTGTTCTACTACTAACTGTTAAGGTCTATAGGCAGGATATTTAAGTAGAAGCGTCCGCGAACTAATGCAGTCTTTAGGTCTAGTCTTAAGCAAAGACTACATAAAGAAGATTATCCACAATATGCTTGTAAGACTACGCTGTGTAATTTAAACAGCTACTAACACAGTAAGAGCTGCAAAAAGCCAGACAAGAGGTGTGCTGTGTAGTAACTCGCCGTGGTTCTTATTCTCGTTCTTGTTCTCGCTATCAAAGTTTACAGTAATATTCATAGCCAGCCTCGTTAACTTAGGCCTAGCCTCCCAAGTTTTGCGCGCTTTCTCAGACCTAGTCCTAGTAGGTCTCTTACTTTTTAATCGTTCCAGGCTTCTTTTTACCTCCTGTTTGCTTAGTGCATTATACACGTTCCCTGCGACGGTGTGTAGGCTAGCCTACGGCTCCACAAACAACGCTGCCAGGTCCTTAGGTTAGCCATCTGTTGTGTTTAGAAGAAGCTGTATAGAGCTATCCAGTAGAGGCAGGTTACTAGTTAGCAATTCCATAGCATAAGGTGCCTGCGAGGAGGGCTTTTTTAGGTTAACAAGCTCGTACACTATCTTACCCGCGAGAAACGTAAGCTAATAGGAGGACACCAGACCCGACTGCATAGAGCAAAGAGACAGAGAGGATGCATTGCATCTAGCCTCATCAACTAGAAGGAGCGTGTAGGAGCCAGGAAGCCTCTGCTCTGTGCCTATCCTTACAGCCACAGCAGGATCTATAGTAGCTACAGGGCCTACGTATTAGGGTCATGTTACTGTGCACAGCGTAGATAGTAACTCACGCTCCACAGGGATGCCAACACCGCCACTAGCAACCGCCGTGTTAAATTCTACAGTAAGATTATCTATAGCTATACCTCTTACAGACTGTAAAAGGCTAGCCATCAGAACTGTACGACAAGTAAAGTGCATTTTTAGTAGGCAGGCGTAAGAGGAGATAGATAGACAAATAGGAGGACAGGACGTTTAGGCTGGGTAGGTAAGAATAGACGAAAGAAAAGAGAAAGGGGCACAGCGAATCCAAAGATAAAGGAAATGCAGCAGAGACAGATGCCAAAAGAGCGTCAGTTTTTTGTAGCTATTACCTTGCTACCGCATATCGCATACAGACTTAGTGTAAAGCGCAGCACAAGGTAAAGACAGCATACCTAACACTAGCGTTTCTCTACGTCCCTGCTGCATCATGCAAAGACCTTAGTTGTTAACAAAACAGCATAGCGAGAATAGCTAAACGTCCAAGTAACTAGCATATCAGTAAATCCCGACTGTTAGGCCTGTGTTAGGGAAGTAAGAACCAGCAGTTAAAACAGTTCGCTAAGGGAGGTGCAGTAGAGACGCACAGACTGTTAGAGGTCAGAGTAAATGCACAAGCTGCGCTAAGACACTTACAGCAGCTTCTAGAAGGCTTTAAAACACTATACAGACCAGACAGGTGTTTCTTAGCCGCTGATCCTGTTACCTAATACAGCTGCTTCGTTTATACCCCCTTCTATTCAGTATAGTAATTAATTAGCGCGATTGTGTTAAGTTCAGCCGCGTTATCCCGAATAGGCCGTGCACTAGGGGTGCTAGGGAAGTACCGTTCATGCCAAGGCAATGCGGGTCTAGTCATTATTGTCGTCTATGTCGCGACGTCCCTGCCAAGAACAAACCCTACGAGTTTCTTTAAGAGCCTCCCTTATTATACGATTGTTTTTACTAACAAATAGATAGGTTTAAAGGGCTATCGTTTATGCGTCTGGCTTAGTAGCTAACATGTCGAAACGATACAAGCAGCTTGGTATGTTAGGGGCACGATTTTCGTCCTTATAGGAGGTATCTTAAAAGGATATAAAATAAGCATCTTTTACCCTAATTAGAACTCATATTATTAGCATCTCTCTATTTCATTTCTAGACACGCATCTTCTGTGAATAATTTCACTCAGCGCTCTTTTCCCTAACTTTAAGACTACCAATCCTTAACAAAGCCCCTTTTACTATGCGAGCATTAACAGTCGCGGCCATTTTAGCGTTTACTGCAGGCATGACTGCTAATACCGCACCTGTTGTCCTCTCAGAGGGTCTCTCTGATAGCCTCCCGTCTAGGCTTCTAACTACAGTTAGCCTTAATGTACCTGCAGGTGTTAATAATCTATAGGTCCCACACAGCGAACAATATACTAGGTTACTAACAGCATTAGGAGCCAGACAATCTAAGACTAGAGTTCTAAGGAGGCCCAGGCGGTTACAAAGAGAGAGCTACAGCGAGGCCGGGGCCGCGGTAGACGTGGCCGGGCAGGTCGTGTTAGCGGTGTTGTTAAGGGTGTAACTAAGGGGATTGGCGGCGCAGCAGACGTAATTTTCATTAGGTAGACGATCCAGGACCAGACATCTTAAGAGGCGCAGCTAGTAGCGAAGAGAGAGCTACAGCGAGGCTGGGGCCGCGGTGGACGTAGCCGGGCGGGTCGTGTTAGCGGTGTTGTTAAGGGTGTAACTAAAGGTATTGGCGGGGTAGCAGATAGAATCTTCATTAGACAGACGATCCAAGACCAGACGTCTAAGGAATCGCAGCCAGTAGCGAAGAGAGAGCTACAGCGAGGCTAAGGACGTAGTAGACGCGGGCGAGCTGGTCGTATTAGCGACGTCGTTGAGGGCGTAACTAAAGGTATCGGCGGTACAGCAGATACTATTTTTATTAGGCAGACGATCCAAGACCAGACCTCTCAGGAATCGCAGCCAGTTGCAAAGAGGGAGCCGCAGCGAGGCCGGGGACGTAGTGGACGCAGGCAAGGTAGTCGTGTTGGCGGTGTTGTAGAGGGCGTAAGTGAGGGGATTGGCGGCGTAGCAGACGCAATTTTCATCGGACAGACAATCCAAGACCAGACCTCTCAGGAGGCGCAGCCAGTAGCTAAGAGGGAGCCGCAGCGAGGCCGGGGACGTGGTGGACGCGGGCGAGGTAGTCGTGTTGGTAGGGTGGTTAAGGGTGTAAGTAAGGGTATTGGCGGGGTGGCAGATGGAATCTTTATCGGACAGACGATACAAGACCAAAGCTCTGAGGAGGCGCAACTAGTAGCCAAGAGGGAGCCGCAGCGAGGCCGGGGACGTGGTGGACGCGGGCGAGGTAGTCGTGTTGGTAGGGTAGTTGAGGGTGTAAGTAAGAGTATTAGCGGGGTGGCAGATGGAATCTTCATCGGACAGACGATACAAGACCAAAGCTCTGAGGAGGCGCAACCAGTGGCGAAGAGGGAGGCACAGCGAGGCCAGGAAGGTGGTAGACTTGGGCAGGCAGGGATTTGCCAAGTGGGGGTTGAGTCAGCGTGTAATGGCGACTCAGCTAGACCAGATTTGGAGTTTGGTGCAGATTTAGACTTCACCGGTGCAGATTTCTAAGATAGATTGTTAGTAGTTTCTACAAGCGAGTAAAGTACAAAATATAGATTATTAATAAGCAAGTCAATTTATTTAGGGTTGTAACAAGCTACTATAGATAAGGGAGTAATAAAAAGCAGTGTATAAAGTATAAAAAAGAATTGTAAAAAGAAGGGTAAGGGATTGTATTAGAGGTAAGTAGTAATAGTATTATTATTTAGGGGGTTAGAGAGTAGGTTTAGAGTTAATTAAGAATAAGGTAGAGTTAAGTAAAAGGTATAGAAGTATTAGATAAAATACTAAAATACGCTTTGCAGAATTAATAATTACGATAAATTAATTGTGTGTTGATTATAATTATATTCCTTATTAAGTTCTGTCTCCTACTTTCTTCTATATGTCTTCTACTTCTAAAGGTTCTGTCAATTAGTAATAGTTATTAGTCCTTCCTATACTGTACTTCTAAGGTTCTCCTTATATTTAATAAGAAGAGTAAGTTATTTTAGAGTTTAATAAGAGTAGGTTAAAAAGTGTTAAGATATAATAGAGAGTAGATTAGTAGCAGTAAGAGATTAATTAAAATTAAGATTAAGAGTATTCTTATTAGATATAAATGTGTAAGTTTAAGGAGGCTAGATAGTAGCACAAGTATTAAGTAGAACTAGTTAGTAGAAGGGCATATAAAAGAGTTTTAATAGAGAAGACATAATAAAGCAACTAGGGTAATAATAATAAATTTGGGGTTAGTTTAGGTAAATAGTTATTTTATATAACAAGGGGGATAAGTTATTAATTAGAATAATATAGTAATTTAATTTAGTAATAGTAGAAGGATAAGCATAGAGGTATTTAGTATTATAAGAGAAGAGTTATGTATATTAGTAGAAGAAGAAGAAGTAATAGGTTATAAATTAGGTAATAGAGGTTAGGTTAGAGTTCTATAGAAGATTAGAAGATTAGAAGATAAAGAAGAGTTATAAGTAGATTTTAAAAGTGTAGGTAAAGTAAGTAATAGTAGTAAAGTATTTAGGTTAAAGGTTAGGGTAAGTTAAGTAGGGGTAAAAGAGGGGCAAACAACTAAAGTAGGGGTAAATAAGAAGGAAAGTAGTAAAGTAGGGGTAAATAAGGAGTAAACAACTAGAGTAGGGGCAAAAAAGGAGTTAGCGACTAGAGTAGTAGTAAACTTATAAGAAGGTGTAACCGTAACGAGGGGCGGTCTAAGCAGCAGGCTAAGTAGCAGTAATACAAGCGGCGATAGGAGCAGCAGGAGCGCGAGGCAGCAGTGCACAGTCTGTGGCAGTGTCCGCAGCTAGGGCAGGAGGGTTTCTGAGAGATAGATGAGCTGCGGAGCAGAGTAAGGTATAAAAAGGAGGTTCAAACGTGCTGGAAGTGTGGGATGATGGAGTATCTCTGCGGCAGAAAGCAGGGTAGCAAGCAGAGCAGCAAGCAGAGCAGCAAGCAGAGTAGTAGGCAGGCAGATTGCGCATGGCCGAACGTAGCGATAGCAGTACTATATAGGCTACGAGCAGCAGCAGAGGCAAAAGCAAGGCTAGAGGTAGGTAGAGGAATTTAAGATAGTAGGCTTTGGGAGGTAGGATATCGAGGGCAGGTAGATAGTAAGGAGGAGCTAGGTAGATGGATAGGAGAGGTATATCAAGATAGGCGGATTTTTAAGCATATTATTAGTAAAGGAGTAGCTAGTATTATATATAGTATCTTAGAAGAGGAAAGAAGAAAATAGATATATTTTATATAGTATTTATAAAAGAATAGTTAACTAGTTTAAATAAGAAAAAAGAAGAAGAGAGTAAAGTAATTTAATATAAGATGTTAGAAGGAGAGTAGAGAATAGCTAGCTACGTTAAATAAGAAAAAGAAGAAAGAGAGTAAAGTAATTTAATGTAAGACATTAGAAAGAGGGTAAAGAATAGCTAGCTACTTTAAATAATATATAAAATAGCTATAATTAGGTTAATTTTAAGAAAAGTTAAGTTTATATATAAGTCTTAGTAGAAAATACTATATAAATAACAATAGTAAGAAGCTATAGTATATAAAATTATTCTAGAAATATAGTAGTATAACTTTTATAGTAGTATAATAAGAAGTTATTAAAATATAAAAGTTAAAAGATAAAAAGAAAAGAAGAATAAAAATATTAGAGTTAATAATTAATAATCTTATAGTAAAGAATAGTTTTTAAAGTAAAGTAGATAAAATAGTAGGAAAGAAGAAAGTAGTAGGTAAAGTAGCAGTAAGTAAAGTAAAGTAGAAGATAAAATAGTAGTATGTAAGATAGTAGTATGTAAGATAGTAGAAAGTAAGATAGTAGAAAATAAGATAGTAAGTAAAAGTATAGCTAAAGTAGTAGTAAGTAAAAGAGTAGATAATATAGTAGTAGGTAATATAGTAGATAAAGAAGTAGATAAGAAAGTAGTAAGTTAAGTAGTAGGTAAAGTAGTTAATAAGTAAGTAGATAAAATAAAAGTAGATAAAGTAGTAGTAAAAGAAGTAAAAGTAAATAATAGGTTAGTACTATTAATAGGAAAAAAGAAGAGGAAGGTAAAAGAATTAAAATATAGTATAAAGAAGAGTAAATAATAAGTAACTATAATTTAAAAGAAAGAGGTTAAAAAGAGTAAAGTAATAAAAGATAAGTTAAAAAGCGTAAAGTAATAAAATAGAAACAAAAGAAAGTAAAGTAATAAAATAGAGGTTAAAGAAGAATAGATAGTAAGTAAGTAGTATTAAATAGAAAAAAAAAGATAGTATAATAATATAAAAGAGTATAGTAAATAGAGATATTATAAGTAATAGAGTAGATAGTATAGTAGAAGCAATATTATAAAAGTTCCGAATTTAAAAAGAATAAAACAGTAGGAATAGTTTTAAAGTTAATAAGAATAATTAAAGTAAGTAGTAAGTAGTTAAAGACTAAGTAGTAAGTAGTTAAAGACTAAGTAGTAAATAGTTTTATAAAAAAAAACGAAAGTAAAGTAATATAATATAGTGGAGAAGAATAGTAAGTTATGAGTAATAGAGTAGGTAGTTTAGTAGAAGTAGTAAAATTAAGATTTAGAATTTTAAGAAAATAGGATAGTAGAAATAGGTTTAAAGTTATTAAGAAATATTATTTAAAGTTAGTATAAGTAGAGAGTAGTAAGTAGAAGGTAGTTTTATGTTATTAAGGTTAAAAAAAAGTAAAGTAATAGAATATAGTATAGATAGACAAAAGGGATGTACTAGGTAGTATTATAGAAAACAAAAGAAAAGAGTTAAGTAATTTAAAATAGTATAGAGGGAGATAGTAGAGTTTTAGTAGGTAGTTTTATAGAGTTAAGAGTTAGGAAAATAAAGTAATAGTATTTTAGTAGACAGATAGTAAGGTTTTCGTAAGTAGTATTAATTAGAAAAGAAAAAGAAGAGTTAAGTAATTATATAAAGTATTTTGAGAGATAGATAGTAGGGATTCGCTAACCGCTTTTAGAGGGGTAAGAAAGAGGAGAGGAAAGCGATTTAATATAGTATAGAGGGAGAAAGATAGTAGGGATTCGGTAAGCAGTTTTATAAGGTTAAGAAAGAAGAGAGTAAAGCGATAGGATATAGTATAGGGTTAGGGTTAGGGTTCCTTTCACTAGAAAGTTGTCAAGTGGTCAGGAGCCTTGCGCTTCTGACCCATGTAACTTTACCTTAAGCTGTGGCCACGAGTGGAACGAGAAGCGGAGTGTTAGACTACTTGTAGGCTAGGGCCTCTGCCCCTTGTAAGCCTACAAAAGCACGGACTGTGCGGGTCATCTGACTGTTGTGGGCACGTGGGAGACACTCTTGGCCCCACTCCAGCTAAATCTATGATTTAATTGGTCTATGTCTATAGAGTCATGGAATGTGCATTCTATTGCTTACTAGGGACTAGTATTTCTTGGCAGCGCTCAAGAGAGAGAGGTATATAGGAACAACAGAGGATCTGTTTCTACGGAGTGTGGCAGTCCCTTGAGGGATCCTTTTTTATTTCTACTTTGCGATGGGGTCGCATACTGGATAGTGTGCTTTTGCGGGGTCCGCTTGCACAACCACCCTCCTATCTATAGTAGATGGGGTACAGGCAGGATGTCGCTGCCCAGTGTCTGTAGGGACATCCACAGCGTTGAGAGATCACGTGCACAGTGAGTATCTTTCTCTTCTGACACGCAATCAGTTGGGTACTGTAACTGATAGAGTAGTAGCCCTAGTGGAGCGGCGTGTGTCACTAACTACCTAGGCAGATTTGCCAGGCAGACGACATTGGTGGGTAACCAAAGAGAGCGGGCAGCCTCCCCGCGAATGCATTTCGCAGAAACACACGGAGTGTCTTCACCGCTACGGAGAACTCTGTAGACAGGGAGGGACGCAACAGTCGCTCCTTGTATTCAAGGCAGATACGAACTACTAGGGCGAGACTCTTTGTCTCGTTGTATTTGCGAAGCTCTCTCTAGAGGCATTAGACATCGTCTTGCAGAGTATTTTACCCCTTCTCATTCTGTCGTCGGGGCAGAGGGCAGACGCTGTAGAGCTTGATGGAGTATGCTCCATATACTGCTAGAGAAACCTCCTCAGCAGTGTAGACTGCGGATGTAACGAGTTCGGTTTCTGTAGGCCTTGCAGACGCATAAGGCCCGCGTCAGGGAGGTTTTCCCATTCCAATGGATTTGATAGAGTTTATCTCAATAGGAAGCGTATGTAGTTGAGTAGGATCAGCAACACAGTAGGAGTAGTACAGCCATAAGGTTATGGAGTAGCAGTCATGTCTATAGGACAGCTAGATGGTTATAAGAAGACGTGGTCTATCAGAGTCGTATCTAGTAAGAGACAGGTTAAGATGTAGTAACCCAAAAAAAGTACATTTGGTAATAGTAAGTACTTTTTGTTTATTTACAGTATTCCAAATTCATTAAAATAAGGATAACCCAAAAACTATAGAATAGTTACTAATGGTACGATGTAAGGTTTGTAGATTCGGGAAGAAGAGCAAAGAATGTTGGGTGCGGAGCTCAGTTGTTAAGGGTGTGAGCCCTTCAGATGGAATTTCCAAAAAAAATTTGCTAAGTCCACAGGGCGTGTGGCTGACAGTCACGTTGGGACAGCGTGGCGCGATGAGCGGACAGGGGGTGGTGTGGCGCGGATTCTGCGCGCACAGACCAGAAATCAACTTTCGAGTGCTATATATGATTCCTTTCACTAGAAAGTTGAGCAAGTGGTCGGCAGCCTTGCGCTGCCAGCCCTTGCAACTTTACCCTAAGCTTTGCCAACGATTGGAGATCGTAGCGGACGCGTCAAGCTACTTGTAGTTTGGGGGCAAAGACCCCTGTAAGTAAGCCAGAGCACGGATCGTGTGAGTCAGATGACGCTGGGTTACACGTGGGAGGCACCCCTGCCCCCACAACGCTCAGTCAGTTGTCTGATTGGTCTATGAATATGGACATAGGGACCTTTGTTGTGCTCGCCAGTGCGGTGGCACGTGACCATGTAGTGGGGCTGATGGAGTCCGTGCTCGTGTTTAGATTGGCTTTGGAAAAGTCAGCGTAGTCGCGTCAGGTACATGCACGATCTGTTTGTGTAGCATGTCTGGTACAAGCAAAGCGGTAAGTCGTAGTGTGGAGCACGTTGTAGTCGTAGTCCTAACGGAGGTTTAGGTTGCGGGGAATATGCACGTCGCGTTGCGATGTCGGCGATTGGTATATCGCGTTGGCCCGGGAGGGAACCCTCTTACGGAGGATGAGTTCAAGTCGGACTTTGAACGTGCGCTCAAGAGTGGTATGCGGAGCGTGCACATATCTGGGCCCACCGGATGGGTTGGCAGGGCTGTTGGAGCAGGTCGTCCTGCAACGCGTAAGACTGGGTCCTCTTCTGCGGCGAGGGTTTTTACGGAGTTCGAGCTGTATGTTGTGCTTCCTGAGTCTGTCGGACCATCGCGGGGTCGCTGTTGGCTTGCGCTCCCTCGGGAAGGGTGGGCGGTAGCCGAGGAAGTTGGTGGGAAACGGCATGATGCGGATCAGTTTTTCCGTAAGCCATTGCGCGACTGGAAGCGTGCTGGAAAACGTGTGCGGTGGATAGGACCCGGTCTTCCTTCTGCGGCGCGGAGCAAAGTGAAGGGTGCTGTTGACGGTACTCCACGTGACGATGGTGTCGTGGAAGTGCGCAAGCCTGATGAATTGCGTAAGTCGGATCAGGTGCGTCCCGCTACAGAGGATGTTTATAGAACACGTCGCAAGCGCGCAGTTATATTGGGTACCGATACCGTGGAGGGCATTGTTGACATTGTTGGAGATGCATCACGTTTGTGGACCCGGAAGGAGATCGAGGTGGTTGTAGTGTCAACGATTAAGGCCATGGCGGAGGCACGTGCTGGTGACTTGGGATTGCGGTAGCAGGCTGTCGTACTTGCTACGCTTACTTCTCTTCTGTCCTCTATGACAGTCTTCATATTTACAAAATTGTTTTGTCATTGTGCGCAGTCTTACGCTGCGTTGGTACATTTTATGTTATGGTGTGTGTGTGGAGGCACGTTACATGTGTCTGATTCTTTAGGTACTTGTATGATATAACAGCGTGGGTGTTAACCATTTTTTTTGGGTTGGAAACCAAAGGCAAGTCCGACGGAGGGTGGCGAAAAAAGAAGTTGAGGATTGGCCTGTGCGCGATTTAGCGCGGTTCTGGAGGTACATGGTCCTCACCCAGAAGTGGGTGGGCGGGAGGTCACTCTCCAGCCACGTCAACTTTCTAGTGTGGCGTTCCGCCTATATATGATTCCTTTCACTAGAAAGTTGTCAAGTGGTCACCAGCCTTGCGCTCGGGACCACGACGGCTTTACCCTAAGCTTTGCCTGCGACTGGAGGGAGTAACGAAGTGTTAAACTACAAGTAGTTTAGAGGTAAAGACCCCGGTAAGCAACACGCAGCACGGACCGTGTGGGTCAGATGACCGCAGGGTTGCCACTCTCTTTTTCAGATCTTTAGTCTGATTGGTCTATGAACATAGACAGCATGGAGTGGGCAGAACCCTGCCAAGTATGGAATAGTTTAGCTTGGCATTGGCAAGGGTCTGAGAAGACAGAGATGTATAAGAGAGGCGAGTGCCCTCCATCTCTTCTCACGGGTAGTGAGCGTATCTAAATCTACAGTTTCTCTGTAGTATTTTTCATATCCTTTCCTTAATTTCAACGGGTAGTTGATTGCGATGGAGATGCAAGCCGGATCATGGTCCTGGACAAAGGGTAGCACGCCTAAGTCGGATTCAGATTTCTTATCTGATTGGTCTATGAAGATAGACCCAGGGACTGCGTTGAAGCTGGATAGCGAGGAGGTGTATACGTTGAAGGCGCAGTTGCACGGTGAGTGCTCTCTTATCTCTCTATATAAGTTGGGAGATCCCCAACTAATTTGGTCTTGTTCTCTGGGACAGAGTTTGTGAAGCAAGGCACATCAGTCTGGTGCGAGGCGGAGCCTTCTGGTACTGTCAAGTGGAACCTTGTAAAGGATCAACAGGTTCCTGGCCGCGGTGTATCCGACGAAGACGAGAAAGAGATTTCGCCAGAGTTTTTGCAACGTTATAGGCACTTTGAGGTTGTTAGTAAGGGCCGACCCTGTGCGAAGGGGTCGCACCTTGTCATCACGTATGCAGGCCACGGGCGTGGACGGACTGGGTTAGGGATGAGGGAGATTAGTATGTGTGTGCCGTTGACGGACGCAGCGTTTGATTTTCTGGTACAGAGTGTGCTACCGAACGTCTATAAAGTCGTCGAAGGTTCCAGGTTTAGCGTATTAGTGGTACTATTAGAGGGGTTTGGTGTCATGGATATAACATGCGAATGTGTCTTGAGACCTACTCGTTGTTTGTCTGATCAGGCGGCGCTGGAGACTTAGATGGAAGGGATTGTTCGTATGTAGGACAATTATTTTGCACGAAGTGTGTATGTTGTATACTGTACGTTGGGCTGTGAGTGACAGGTTTTGTACTCTGTATACGTGAAGCGAGTATAGGTTGTTGCTAAGAATTAGCAGTAAAGATGATGATTTTCTCTCGTGTCTGTAGAGAGGGAACTAGGAATAGTTGTTGTAGCACACATGATATTTGTGTTGCAGTATGTTGCGGCTGTAGGAGCTCAGGGAGCGGGGTGTGTAAACAGAGTCAGTAGATTGAGATGTGGAACAACCAAAAACAAAAAACGGTAAGTCCAAGAAAAAAATCGCAAATTTTTTTGGCTATGTCCGATTGTGTGTGGCTGGAGGCGATGCTGAGTCACGGTTGCTCGAGAGAGCACGCGCTGGGGGTGTGGCGCGGATTTCGCGCACAGACCCTCCCTCAACTTTCTAGTGTGGCGAAAAGCCTATATATGATTCCTTTCACTAGAAAGTTGTCAAGTGGTCAGGAGCCTTGCGCTTCTGATCCTAGACACTTTACACGTATGCGTTGCCTACGACTGGAGGGAGTAGCGAAGCGTTAGGCTCCTTGGAGACTAGAGGCAAGAGCCCCTGTAAGCAGAGCAGAGCACGGACGTCGCGGGTCAGATGACGCTGCTTTGCACGTGAGGAGCACCCCTGCCCTCGCTACTCTCTCAATCAGTTGTCTGATTGGTCTATAGCTATAGACGCATGGAATGTGCATTAGGTTGCTCATTAGGGACTAGTGGTCTTGGCATGGTTCAAGAGCTGGATGTATAAGAGGGGGGGGGGGCCCTCTGCCTCATTTACGGAGTGTGTTCCAGCTCACTCTAAATGACGATGGTGTCGTCAACCGGAGGGCATATTCGTACGGATTGTGATGGCCGTGTAGGTAGCGTACAGCTCGAGCTTGCTCTGTCGGGGATCGACTGCCTTGTAGAAGGCAAGTTAGGAGAATTTGTTACATGGAGTGCATCTGATTTAGATTGTTTGCGGAGCCACATGGACAGTAGGCTTTTCTCTCTGTCTATCTTTCAACAGTTGGGGGCTGCAACTGACGGAGTGGTAGTGTTGGTGAAGCAACGCGTGTCTCTTACGTTTCACCTACAGCCGGATGGCGCGCTGGAGGTATGCCTGACCAAGGAGAGCGGGCAGGCTCCTCGCCAGTGTTCTGCGCCCAATGTGTGTGGGTGTTATTTTGGAAGTTGTACTTCTGCCGATAATGCCCCGATGGCATTTCTTGTTTGGAAAGCAGACGTTGTAGGACAGTACAATCAGATGCGGAGCATGGTTGCATTTGCACGTCTTTGCTCGGAAACACTGGAGGTGTTCATCGAAAGCGTATTGCCCTGTGTGTATACACATGGGAGAGATCACGTGCAGGCGGAGGAGGTCGATACGCTCTTTGACGCACTTGATCAAGGGCGATTTTCCAGTAGCGTTGGGTGCGGGTGCAAATTGCGAGAGCATTGTTTGTCCTGTTTGTCGTTACGTTCTAATCAGCAACGTTTCACGAGATGGGACATGTTTAGTGGGCCATTCCCATGCGGTCCAGATGGCTGGTTTTCTGGGTACAGCGATGCGGTTGGAATCGTAGAACCGTTGGCGCTTGACTGGCTTACATGCCCGTATACTGCGCTCAATTCTATCTCGCCTCTCGAGGGTGCACTTAGTAAGTACTCTGTAGACGAGTTGCTCAGTTAAGTATTGTTTAGTATGGACTATTATTGTCAAGCATGATAGGTGCACGATTTCTGTCGGACAGACTCTACATGAAACAATTAATTTGTGGTAGTAGTTGGCGGTAGCTAATTTTTGTTTTCAGGTATGGATGGTGGTTATGTACTATGGTATATAGTAAGGGTGTGAACCCTTAGGATGGAACATCAAATCTGAAGAAAAAATGCGTAAGTCCATTTTGTGTGTGGCTGACAGTCACGCAGGGTCACGTTAGCTGTGGCGCGGGGAGCGCAGACATGGGTCGTTTTTGGGCACGGGCCCATTCTCTCAACTTTCTTGTGCTATATATGATTCCTTTCACTAGAAAGTTGTCAAGTGGTCAGGAGCCTTGCGCTCCTTGACCCCTGACACTTTACACGTATGCGTTGCCACGACTGGAGGGAGTACCGAAGGGTTAAACTAGAATTAGTTTAGAGGCATAAGCCCCTGTAAGCAGAGCAGAGCACGGACGTGGCGTGTCAGATGACGCTGCTGTGCCGCATTTTCTTTCAATCAGGCTTCTGATTGGGCTATGGACATAGACGCAGGGACGGGGCAGCCCATTGCCTGCTAGGGACTAGGTGGTCTTGGCATTGCGCAAGGCAGAGATGTATATAACATGAACAGTGGAGCTGTTGTAACGGAGTGTTCTACACAATGTAGTTTTTTTTTTTACGTTGCGGTAGCCGTACTTCCTGGGAAGGATACCATCGTTGGTAGGTCGAACACGTAACGTCACGTGTGAGTTCCCAAGAGAGAGATGGTTCTCGAAGGGTGTGCAGAGTGTATAGACCCGTTGGTGTCTGGTAGTAAGGCGGAGCCTTTTGTAGGGACAGAAAGCCAAATTCAAGGGGTGCGGATGCACATTCAACGTATGTGGATGTTCTCTTCCCGAGTTGGGGTCCCCCAACTAACAGTTGTGTAGATCTTGTGGAACAGAAGACTTCTGTGACTTGCCATGTGAAGCGGGATGGTGAACAGGTTTGGTGGCTTACCGTCCCACCCAGCGTCAGTTCTGAGGGCTTGGAGAGCTGTGATTGTCTCAGGCGGGGGCGCATCTGTGGGCCGTTCTCACGGCTTTTGTTGCAGGTGGAGACCGTAAAACCGGATGGCACCCCACGTCGCATGGTTGCGTTTGGGGATCTTTCGGTGGAGGCGCTGGATGCGGTTGTAACGGGTGTTTTGCCGCGTCTTGTGCAGCAGGATGGGGCCCTGCTTGGGAACTCAGTCAAGGTGATGGAGTTTTTTGAGACACGCTTGGCAGGTCTAGGGTCTCCGCAGATATCGGAGGAACCACCATCTCTCAAAAAAATGGCTAAGTCCATTTTCCTTGGTGCCCGTGGGTTTACGGCGTGTGATCGCTGTGTAGAGAGCGTTGCGCGAGCTTTTGAGGTAGCTTTGGCCGCGGAATTGTCGCCTCCGCTCCCCAACCATACTGTATCATTAACACGACGGATGTAGTCTGGCTGTTGTAACGAACAGTGGTAATATTTGTGAGTAGTAGAGAGGATGTTCTTTAGTTATGGATATACAAGGAGGGCGGTAGCATGTGGAGGATTGTGCGCAATGTTTTTATTTTGTCGCTCTTTTTGTTTTCTTAACTTCTTTTTCTAAGACAAAAGTTGTACGCAGGAATGAGTGCTGACTGTATTATGTAGGTGTTATTGGATTGTGCGAACAATGCATTATTATTTATACCGAAGCTATATTGTGGGGGGTGTCGACCCTGTTGATGTTCCATCAATTCTGTCTCAAAATTGGCTAAGTCCGATTCCTGTGTGGCTGGAGGCGATGCTGGGTCACATGGGGGCTGTGGCGCGGGGAGCGCAGACATGGGTTGTGTTGGGCACGGGCCCCTTCCCTCAACTTTCTTGTGTATATATGATTCCTTTCACTAGAAAGTTGTCAAGTGGTCAGGAGCCTTGTGCTCGGGACCACGACGGCTTTACATCTAAGCAGGGCCTCGAGTGGAACGAGAAGCGAAGCGTTAAACCACCTGGGGTTTAGGGCCTCTGCCCCCTGTAAGCGCTAGCCTTTTTGTCACGTGGAGGCGGGAACACATGGAGTGGGCAGTATGTCTCTTTCTACGGAGTAGTGTATCTTGGCGGAGCTTGAGGTAGGTAGTATTTATATGCGCGCTCTGGCCGATATGTAGCGCGCTATCGTGGAGCGATATTATGGCGGAGCCTACAGTAGAGACGTGCGATATTTCTACGGTGGGACCGTCGTCCAGGCGGACATCTTTTGCGTCTTTGTTTTCGTGTAGTACGCAAGGAAGTGCGTCGAGCGTAGTCGATGACCTCCCGGATGGGTGTGGGGAAAGGGAAGCTTTCGCGTTGAGGGTCAACGTTGTTCTTGTAACGTGGTCACAGAGTCGTCTGGAGGACGCGTCCGAATTTTACAATCTTCTTCAGGAGCGGATGCCTCCTGGTACGGAGATTTACGGTTGTCAAGAGCGCCATGAGGATGGGAAGCCTCATTATCACGCAGTGTTTCGGTTCACGCGTCGGACGAATTGGGTGGATGCACACCAACATTTTCGAATTTATCTGTCTGATGGCACAGTGGATACAGAGGCTATTCGGTTCTCGGTGCCTCGCCCGTATCAGCGGGAGTCTGATTTTTTGGAAAACACACAGAATTACTGTTTTAAGTATGATGATTCGGTGTTTTTTGGGACGAGGATCGAGTCACTCAGTAGTTCTGAGTCTCGGAAGCGCAAGTTCGCTGAGGTGCTGGTGGAACCTGATTACATTAAAGCGAAACGGATGTTGATGGAACTGGATCCTATGGGATTTATCAAGTTTTATAACGCGTACTCGTCCTATCTGGCTAACGAGAAGAAAGGCACGCCTGGACGAGGGTGGGTAGACTCTGGGGAACCCCTGAAGCAATGGCGTGTCCCGGTCGCCATGGAGGATTGGCGGAAAAGTTACATTGGGGGGTCATATAAGGGTAGACCTGTCCCCCTCATTCTTGTTGGTCCATCGAGGCTAGGAAAGACAGAATGGGCTTTGCGTGCAGGGCCCAAGCCCATGGCCATGTCCAATCAGTGGAACCTTGGTAATTATGACCAGGATGCGTCGCATCTCGTGTTAAACGACATCGATTTCAGCAATTTTGGGTCTGGTAAGTACCGGTATTGGCGAGAAATACTTGGTGGGCAGGCTTGTATTGATGCGCACGATCGGTATACGAAAACACGGAATTTGAGTTGGGGATTTCCAGTCATTGTAACGTGCAATGCAGATAATGACCCTCGGAAAGTTCCTGACATTGCGGCGTATCTGAAGCATGCGCCTTGTGTTGTGGTTGAGTTGGCGGATCTACTGTATGTAGATGACGATCTAGCGTAGATAGATAGAATGAAAAATGGCTATGTCCATTTTCGTGGTGGCGGTGCGGGTCGCGCACAGGCCAGAACTCAACTTTTCTAGTGTGGCGCAGCCTATATATGATTCCTTTCACTAGAAAGTTGTCAAGTGGTCGAGAGCCTTGCGCTCGGGACCACGACGGCTTTACTCTAAGCTTTGCCTACGACTGGAGGGAGTAACGAAGTGTTAAACTAGAATTAGTTTAGAGGCAAAGACCCCTGTAAGCCCACAGGAGCACGGACTGTGCAGATCAGATGATCACAGTGGGCACGTGGGAGACACTCTTGGCCCCACAACGCGTTCAATCAGTTGTCTGATTGGTTTATGGATATAACTACATGGAAGGGGCAGACGCTTGCCTCGTAGGGACTAGGTTCTCTTGGTAGAGACAGCATGGATATCAACATATAAGAGGGGGGAGCCCCTTCCCCGTTCACGGAGGTGTTGCACTTCCTCAGTTCCTTGAGGCTTCTTTTGTTCTAGTATACTGCGATGGTGTCGCGGCCTGGACAGGGCACTATGGCGGGTCCTAGTGCTACAAATAGTTTCCCATCTGTAATAGATAGGGTACAGGAAGGATCTTCTTCTGCTGTGTCTGTAGAGACACCCGTGGAACATGAAGCGGTGAGGAATCACGTGCCTGGTGAGTGTCTTTCTTGTTGTCTAGAGACAGATTGAGTTGGGGAGTGCCTAACTAACGGAGTAACAGTTTTAGTGGAGCGTGGTATGTCTCTTACCGTACATATAGATTTGTCAGGTAAAAAATCTTGTTGGATTACCAGGGAGAGCGGACGCCTTCCTATAGAGTGTGTAGCACAAGGACACAAGTTTTGTCTGGAAGACTATAAGTATTTTGTTGCGCAGGGGGCCACCCGGCAGTCTCTCTTAGTTCTCAAGGTGGACGTGCTCTGGTATGTGGCAATGCGGAGCTTAGTTGTTTTGGCGGAGCTTTCGGTAGAGACAGTAGATGTGTTGATGCAGCGCATTCTTCCTCTTATCACAACACCTGAAGGGCAGACTGCGGATGCTTTTATGACGTCTGTATTGTTGTATTCGTTAGACGAAGGGTTTTTTAATACGCGGGTGGACTGCGCATGTACTCTCAACTGGATATGTGAGCCTTGTGTGTATGCACGTGGTGTTTCATCAAGGTTTACTCGCTTAGATGAATTTTCGGGTGTATGGCCGTTTGGAACGTCTGACTGGTTTGCTGGACTCAGCGATGCAGTAGGAATAGTACAACCGTCAGGAGAGGACTGGCTGACTTGCCGTCGTTGTTGGTAAAACGGTTAGCAGTAAGTTCCTCTATATTTTACATATGGGTATGGCGTGTAGCACTAGTTGTTTACTGTGTTGTAAAGTACGTTGATTTATTAATCCTTATTTTTATCACACGTAGTTACTGAGACGTTAATTATAGTATTATCATTATTGTAACAAGGAAGTTGTTGTGCGGAGCTATGTTATTTAGGGACCTTACCCTTTAGACGGAATGTCAATCCTCTCAAAAAAAAATGCCTAAGTCCATTTTCCTTGTGGCTGGAGGGCACGCCGAGTCAGGTTGGCTGTGGCTCGGGAGAGTCACGTTGGGATGCTGTGGCGCTATTTTTGCGCGCACGGGCCCCTCCGACAACTTTCGAGTGCTATATATGATTCCTTTCACTAGAAAGTTGTCAAGTGGTCACCAGCCTTGCGCTGGTTACCCTTGCCACTTTACAATTAAGCAGAGCCTGCGAGTGGAGCGAGTAACGAAGTGTTAGACTACTTGTAGGCTAGAGGCGCTGCCCCCTGTAAGCAACACGCAGCACGGACCGTGTGAGTCAGATGACGCTGGGTTGCCACTCTCTTTTTCAGATCTTTAGTCTGATTGGTCTATGAACATAGACAGCATGGAGTGGGCAGAACCCTGCCAAGTATGGAATAGTTTAGCTTGGCATTGGCAAGGGTCTGAGAAGACAGAGATGTATAAGAGAGGCGAGTGCCCTCCATCTCTTCTCACGGGTAGTGAGCGTATCTAAATCTACAGTTTCTCTGTAGTATTTTTCATATCCTTTCCTTAATTTCAACGGGTAGTTGATTGCGATGGAGATGCAAGCCGGATCATGGTCCTGGACAAAGGGTAGCACGCCTAAGTCGGATTCAGATTTCTTATCTGATTGGTCTATGAAGATAGACCCAGGGACTGCGTTGAAGCTGGATAGCGAGGAGGTGTATACGTTGAAGGCGCAGTTGCACGGTGAGTGCTCTCTTATCTCTCTATATAAGTTGGGAGATCCCCAACTAATTTGGTCTTGTTCTCTGGGACAGAGTTTGTGAAGCAAGGCACATCAGTCTGGTGCGAGGCGGAGCCTTCTGGTACTGTCAAGTGGAACCTTGTAAAGGATCAACAGGTTCCTGGCCGCGGTGTATCCGACGAAGACGAGAAAGAGATTTCGCCAGAGTTTTTGCAACGTTATAGGCACTTTGAGGTTGTTAGTAAGGGCCGACCCTGTGCGAAGGGGTCGCACCTTGTCATCACGTATGCAGGCCACGGGCGTGGACGGACTGGGTTAGGGATGAGGGAGATTAGTATGTGTGTGCCGTTGACGGACGCAGCGTTTGATTTTCTGGTACAGAGTGTGCTACCGAACGTCTATAAAGTCGTCGAAGGTTCCAGGTTTAGCGTATTAGTGGTACTATTAGAGGGGTTTGGTGTCATGGATATAACATGCGAATGTGTCTTGAGACCTACTCGTTGTTTGTCTGATCAGGCGGCGCTGGAGACTTAGATGGAAGGGATTGTTCGTATGTAGGACAATTATTTTGCACGAAGTGTGTATGTTGTATACTGTACGTTGGGCTGTGAGTGACAGGTTTTGTACTCTGTATACGTGAAGCGAGTATAGGTTGTTGCTAAGAATTAGCAGTAAAGATGATGATTTTCTCTCGTGTCTGTAGAGAGGGAACTAGGAATAGTTGTTGTAGCACACATGATATTTGTGTTGCAGTATGTTGCGGCTGTAGGAGCTCAGGGAGCGGGGTGTGTAAACAGAGTCAGTAGATTGAGATGTGGAACAACCAAAAACAAAAAACGGTAAGTCCAAGAAAAAAATCGCAAATTTTTTTGGCTATGTCCGATTGTGTGTGGCTGGAGGCGATGCTGAGTCACGGTTGCTCGAGAGAGCACGCGCTGGGGGTGTGGCGCGGATTTCGCGCACAGACCCTCCCTCAACTTTCTAGTGTGGCGAAAAGCCTATATATGATTCCTTTCACTAGAAAGTTGTCAAGTGGTCACCAGCCTTGCGCTGGTTACCCTTGCCACTTTACACGTATGCGTTGCCACGACTGGAGGGAGTACCGAAGGGTTAGGCTCTTTAGAGGCTAGAGGCATAAGCCCCTGTAAGCAAAGCAGAACATGGATATGTTGTCAGGTGACTCATGTTTTGCCACTCTTTTTATCGATCAGGTTTCTGATTGGTCTATGAACGTAGACAGCATGGAGTGGGCAGCTCATTGCCTGCTAGGGACTAGGTGGTCTTGGCATTGCGCAAGACAGAGATGTATAAGAGGGGAGCCCTCTCCCCCGTCCTCCTCTTTACACGAGACACAGAGTGTTTCTTTTACAGCGTAAAATCTGGATAGGGTGCGGTGCACTAGTTATCGCTTTATTGTCATCAACAAAAGCGATTTTGCTGCAGGTAGCAGCGACGGCTAACTTTATTTAGTAGGTGGCCGCCTACGGAGGGGATCTCGTTATCGTGTATACGCTTGGTAAGGGTTATTGTTCGCAATGACATTGGCTGTGGAGGCAGCAGCGGGGCATAAAGAGGCAGTCTGCTGTGCGGAGCATCGAGTTTGTATGGAGTTGCCGGCGTATGGCGTAGCTGTTGGTGTGGAATCGCCATGGCCACCAGCCGTTCAGTCTATTCTAGATAACGTAAGTGGTATTCTACAGCGGATGCTCATGACAGGGGCGAGTGCCCTTCTGGGTTTACTGATCTGTGGAGCGGTAGCTTAGTTCACCGTTGTGTAAGGTGTATACCGTTCTATGGAATGTACACTCGGAAGCCCTTAAGCATTGTGGGTCTGAAGAGGAGCAAGAGGAGCAAGGACTTTGCGCTATTAACGTGGTGGAGCGAGGCTTGTGTAGTATGTGTGTACACTGTGTAGCTACAGCAATGCAGGAGCTTGCAGAGGTGGGCCTTTTGTATTGCACAGTCGACGAGAACACGTTCGCAGTGTTAATGGATTGGTGGTAGAGGAACGGGGACTGTAGCTTGCTAACTACGCTATGGTATGTAGAGTGGCATACCTAAGGAGCTCAAGTAGGGGGAACGTACGGATACTGTAATTTCGGAGTCCTAGGTTCCATAGGGTTTTTGTAGTTTCCTATGCGGATTTTACATTTTTTGAATGTCGGAGTGACTTTGTGAGGCTTCTACTTTTTCTGATCATTTGAGTAGACATGGAACTGTTACTAACAGAGACAGTGTTCCCAATGTATAACGATTAGATTTTGGTTATGCGTTGGACGTCCGTATTGCTAAACACAGTGTGTTTTTTTGGCGAGTATGGCTTTATGCTAGGTAAGTTGTTCGTCACGGAGTTGGTGTTGTATGTGCGTACATTGGACTTGGTGTGTCCAAGTGTTGTAGTCAAAAAAATTTGACTAAGTACGACACAGTGTGGCGCAAAAAAAAAGTTGTCAATTGCCCTGTGCGCGATTTAGCGTCATTTGGGGGTACATGGTGCTCACCCAGAAGTGGGTGGGCGGGAGGTCACACTCCAGCCACAGTCAACATTTCTAGTGAGGCGCAGCCTATATATGATTCCTTTCACTAGAAAGTTGTCAAGTGGTCACCAGCCTTGCGCTGGTTACCCTGGACACTTTACCTGTAAGCTCTGGCCGTGACTGGAGGGAACAGCGAAGCGGTAAACTAGAATTAGTTTAGGGCAAGAGACCCCGGTAAGTAACACGAAGCACGGACTGTGCAGGTCATCTGATCTCAGGTTACCCACATTTTATTCAATCGATGCTTTGATTGGTCTATGAATGTAGACAACATGGAAGGGGCACTCTGTTGCTCCCTAGGGACTAGTGTGTCTTGGCAAGGACAGCATGGACATCAAAATATAAGAGGGGGAGGCCTTCCCCCGCTCACGGAGTGTTCTCTACTATGTAGTAACAACGGTACATTACGATTGTATCGCTTGTGTTAGTTTATGGTGTATGCCATTAGGGTTTGGGAACTGGTTTCGTCCCTAAAAACGAAACAATAGATCATTGAATAGCAGGGAGCTGCGTTCCTTTGGTTAAACAGGTATGTCCTTTTCAAGGCAGCTTGGAGAGCTGGTTGCCCTGTGTGAGCAGATCGGCTGTTCTGTTCTGGAGGCGGACAGGGCGTTACTGTCGTGGCTTCGGCATTATGTGTGTGGCTCGATAGGCCACGTTGCCGCTGTGGAGACTGCTGACTTGCGGTTTTTATGGGAGCATGTGCATGGTGTGCGCTCTCCATTTCCTTCTTGTAGGGAGGGACTCTGGCTAATACCCTTGTAGTGCTGGTGGAGCAGCACATTTCAGTCACGTGTGTCTTGCTGGATGGCAAAGTATCCTGGAGGCTTACAGAGGAGACCGGACGGGTTCCTTACATCTCCAGTGGTGTTGGAGTTGAACACCCTCGTCACCCTCGTGTTATGGTACGGACTGCGTATGCTGTCGTGAAGCTTAGTACACGTTTCTGGGCGGAGACTGTGCAATGGAGTGAAGTGCTTGTTAGCGAACTTAGTGGTCATTCGCTTTGGGTGATTGAGCATCGGGTTGTCCCCATGCTTGTTGGACTTTTTGGAGAGCAGGCGTGCGGTGTAGAGGCACCGCTTGGGAGATATGCAGTGACGCTGTGGGTGCGTCTTGCACAGAATGTTTTTGCGTTGCTGGAGGCTGGTGCCTTTTCCAGTGGTTGTTTGTGTAGTTGTACGATTTGTGGAGTATGCGATAGTTGCATAACGAATTGCAACCAGGCAGGGCTGTTTGTAGAGCAGTGGAGGTTTTGTGGATTGTTTCCTCTCGGCGAAGGACACTGGTGGAGCGGCGTTACGGATGCTGTGGGAGATATTCGCAATAGCATCAACTGGTTGTCGTTAAGTTGACTGACAGCTGTTATTATGGGGCAGCAGTACTAATTTTGTAAGAGTGGGAACATTGGAACAATGAGAAGTTATTATTGCGCAGCTTCATTGTTAAGGGTGGGAGCCCTTCAGATGGAACGTCGAACCTTCAAAAAAAAATGCGTAAGTCCATTTTCCGTGTGGCTGACGGTCATGCAGAGTCACGCTGGGTTGCTGTGGCGCGTTTTGCGCACAGACGGGTTGTGATGGGCACGGGCCCATTCCGTCAACTTTCGAGTGTATATATGATTCCTTTCACTAGAAAGTTGTCAAGTGGTCACCAGCCTTGCGCTGGTTACCCTGGACACTTTACCTGTAAGCTTTGCCAACGAGTGGAACGAGAAGCGGACGCGTTAGGCTTTTTAAAGACTACGGCATAAGCACTAGCTAAGCAAGCCGAAGCACGGACGTCGCGGGTCATCTGACCTCAGGTTGCACGTGAGGAGCACCCCTGCCCTCACACGGACCAGATGTTCATAGTTATGGACACAACGGAGTGGGCGCATTATGGAATAATAGTCTTGGTATAGAGACTGTAGTGGATGCTCTGCGGTAGTTGTCCCGGAGGGTATCAGTTGGGTACTGCCGCAGTCCCTTTGGTAGGCCTCTTGGAGTGGCCGTTCCTACCGTACGCTAAGCTTAGGTGCGGGCGTCGCTTGAGCATGGAGTGCTGTTGGCAGGACTGCCTATAAATGGAGCATGCCACGGCGTTGCTTTGGGTAGCGGAGCTTTTATCGTGCTCTGTTGTTATCAACATGATGTTGTCTGATGTGCGTGAGGCTCGCACTATTGCCGATCAGGCGATCAGTATGTGTAATCTCTCCGTGTATTGCGGAGTGTGTGGAACTGTTTGCAGGGTGGTTACTAATGTTGCGGCGTGTAGGCGTCGCTTCACTGTTGTATATGCCCATGTCGGGCGAGTGGGAGGTCACTTGGATTACCGACGATAAGCAAAGTTGCTGGGAAGCGTGTTTAGTACATGTGTACACGCGAGACGGGGAGGATCAATGGGAGATTATTGCGAGAGAAGATGGTGACAGCCGCGTCACCGCTGCCATGTCTCTCTTGGTGTCACTAGAGGTAGCGCTTGGTAGAGCTCCACGGGCTACGTTGGTTACAAAGCAAACGAGTGTACCGTTTACGTTACGTAGTTGATTGTTCCGTATGGATGTGCGGAGTAGACATAGGGCTGATAACGTATGGAGTGGTTTGTCCCTGTGCGCAAGGTGTGGAGCGTGTTGCGAGTATCGTGATGGCCTATCTCGATAAGGGCTTATGAAGACATGTTTTGTAGTCACGTAAGTGTGTCTTTATCTATTGTTAGTGTGTACACTTTTTCTTATGTATGGTAGGTGCATATTTGGGGACTAGGTTTATGGAGTATTGTAGTAGAGTACTTGAATGTGTTCATGACTTATGTAGGTAGGCAATGGGCCTATACTTCTATCATAGGGACTGTGTTTTAATGTAGTTATGTAGGTATCGGATACCTAGAACTATTGTTTAGTAGTAGTATTCTGTAAAAATACTCTTACTATGTATATTGTTTATGTAGAATAGACTAGGATTATTTTTTTTTTTTTTTTTTAACTATAAAATATTTTCTCTATATATATGTGTAGTAACGTGTTGCGTTAGGAAAAGCAACGAAGAATTTGTATGGCGGAGGTCAGTCAGTAAGGGTGGGAGCCCTGAAGATGGAAAACCATCTCTCAGAAATTGGCTATGTCCGATTTTGTTGTGGCTGGAGGTCACGTTTTACCGGGGTGCTGAAAAATTTTTCAGCCACGTCAACTTTCTAGTGTGGCGTTTCGCCCTTATATGATTCCTTTCACTAGAAAGTTGTCAAGTGGTCACCAGCCTCGTGCTGGTTACCCTTGCCACTTTACCGTTAAGCAGGGCCTGCTATTGGAGATAGCACCGGAGGGTTAGGCTTTTTAAAGCCTAGAGGCGCTGCCCCCTGTAAGCGCTAGCCTTTTTGTCACGTGGAGGCGGGAACACATGGAGTGGGCGGTTCATCGCTTGTTATGGAATGATCTTCTCTTGGCGTAGTCCAATTGCTGGATAGACGCTTTTCAATATAAAAGTGGTTTGCGCCACTGTGCAATCACGCAAGGAGTGCGTTAAGGTATGTCCTTTTTTTCTTCGGGAGCGAAGGGTATGGAGTTAATATGATGAAGCTTAGATAAGCGTCATACGACAGTACATGTTGTACATAGCTTAGGTGCGATGGATCGCTCTACGGAGTGTTGTGGCAGCGGGAGCGTGGCATCTATTACTTCAGGTGTGCCGGTAGGGCCGCTTTCCACAGTGGATACGCTGAAGTTGTTAGAGGTGTATCTCAACGGTTTGTATCGTAGTGCGCCGGCTGGCCAGTCGCTAATGGAGTCACAGACTTTGTGGTACGGTCTGTGTCTGTGACCTGCGTAGCTCGTGCAGAGTCTGTACAGTGGTGGCTCAACAAGGAGAGCGGGCAGCTGCCCCAGCGTTGTCGGGAGACAGAATGTTCGAGTTGTGTATGGGATGAAGCTCGACAGCCTTATCCAACAGCGTATCTTGCTGTTGTTTTTGTCATTGACAGCCAACAACCGGAGGTTTGTCTTGCGGAGCTTTCTACGTATAGCGTGTGTAATCTACTTGGGCGAGTATTGCCCCAATGGGATGTTGTGGCTTCGTCAGCGGACGCGGCGCAGCTTATGTCGTCGTTCTTGTCAAGAGGTGGATACGGGGTGTCTACAGAGTGTGACTGTAGTCCATTAGCCGCTGTTTGTCAGGCTTGCCGAAGTAACGTAGGAAGCGGAGCGATGTGGGTGTGGCGGAATGGATTTACAGGTGTATATCCGTGTCCAGAGCGGAGGTGGTTTACTGGGGTTACAGATGCGCTCGATATCCCGAAGGTGAGAGATATTACTAAGTTCCCGTGGCTTAGTTGTTGTTTTACTACATCTACAGGGTCTGTGTATGGAGTACCATAGGAGTTTAGGGTGTTCACTATGTTGTGTAGGTTTACACTATGACAGTGTCGACATGAGTATGGGCGGCATGCAATTTACTATTGTGTTAATTTTGTACGTATGTAGAATGTCTTCCTATGTAATATCAGAGTGTAGTATTAATGATACTTATTTTAAGTGTTTGTGATGCAGAGCAGTCTGCGTATTTTACAAGTAATCGGAAAGCTCGTTTTTTTCAGCTGTTGTCTGTATGTTATGGTCGTGGTAACTATGGAATGTTTTTGTTGGATGGACGATGTTT
Source organism: Pseudopyrenochaeta lycopersici (assembly GCA_003313425.1). Taxonomy (NCBI): domain Eukaryota; kingdom Fungi; phylum Ascomycota; class Dothideomycetes; order Pleosporales; family Pseudopyrenochaetaceae; genus Pseudopyrenochaeta; species Pseudopyrenochaeta lycopersici. Next base: position 1,016,241 of record NHZP01000023.1, read on the forward strand.
TGAAAAATCAATCGTCGAAAATTGGCTAAGTCCATTTTGTTGTGGCTGGAGGGCCATGTTGGGTCACCTGGGGGTGTGGCGCAGATTGTGCGCACGGGGCAGAAATCAACTTTTCTAGTGTGGCGCAGCCTATATATGATTCCTTTCACTAGAAAGTTGTCAAGTGGTCGAGAGCCTTGCGCTCGGGACCACGACGGCTTTACCCTAAGCAGGGCCCGCGAGTGGAACGAGTACCGAAGGGTTAGACTACTTGTAGGCTAGAGGCGCTGCCCCCTGTAAGCAACACGCAGCACGGACCGTGTGAGTCAGATGACGCTGGGTTGCACGTGGGAGACACCCTTGGCCCCACACTCTATCAGAGTTCTTATCTGATTGGTCTATGAACGTAGACGCAGGGACGGGGCACCACATTGCCTGCTAGGGACTAGGTGCTCTTGGCAGAGACAGCATGGACATCGACATATAAGAGGGGAAGGCTCTCTCCCCGCTCACGGAGTGTTCTCTATTATGTGTAGTTTCGTCTCTTTTCTCTTTTGAACGCGTTGTTCAGGGCGATGGAGTTGCATCCCGGAGAGTTTTATATCGTTAGGAGGCCTGTGGACCGGCCAAGTGTAGCGGAGTATACGTCTTTTGTTATGGACGCCCTCGAAGAGGGTTGCAAGGGGGACCCGTTTGCAGGGACTGAAGACGAGTTAGGGATTATTGAAGAATACTCTCACAGTGGGTACCCTGTTGTGTTTCTCCGTGGAGTTGGTTGAAACTCAGAGTAACTGATGTTGATGTAGTGTTGGTAGAACACGATATTTCTCTTACGTGTCACGTGCAGGCGAACGGGGAACGGGTCTGGTGGTTCACCAAGGAGAGCGGGCAGCCTCCCATGTCTTGTGGTAGGCTTAAAGACTGTAGCTGCTTAGATCGCTATGAGGGTTCTGGCGATTTGGATGGTGCGTCTCGGGCGCGTCTCGTCTGGAAGGTCGATGTTGTGGGAGAATACGATCAACTGCGGAGCTTCGTTGCGTTTGCGGAGCTGTCTGTCGATATGCTCAATGTGTTTGTGCGGCAGGTACTGCCACTCGTTACTATGATTGCAGCTGATGCTGCTAGGGCGGATGAAGTGGAGGCGGTGTTCCGCGCTGTAGAGAATGGGCATTTCTCTAGTGGTGCCCTTTGTGGATGCACAGTTGGAAAGTGTTGCACTTCGTGTCTGTTGCTAGGTCGGTGGCAGCGTGGGTTTGCACGTCTTGATGTATTTGGCGGTGCATTTCCGCTCCCATCGCATAGATGGTTTAATGGATTTAGCGATGCTGTTGGGTTGGTGTTTCCATCGCGGGTAGATTGGTTATCGTGCAGGTATGTCCATGGTGCGTTATGGTGTTAATGTATGATGCGACACCTTCAGCGTATAGCTGTGATGGTGAAGTGCGGGCTGTTTTTGACGTAGACAAGGCAAGTATTTTGGTAGTCTTATATTTCTTTGGTAATATATGTACTGCGGCGACATTGGTACGTTATGCGGTTCATAAAATTTTCGAATAAATTTGGCTAAGTCCGACACAGTGTGGCGCAAAAAAAAGTTGTCAATTGCCCTGTGCGCGATTTAGCGTCGTTTTGGGGTACATGGTGCTCACCCAGAAGTGGGTGGGCGGGAGGTCACACTCCAGCCACAGTCAACATTTCTAGTGAGGCGCAGCCTATATATGATTCCTTTCACTAGAAAGTTGTCAAGTGGTCACCAGCCTTGCGCTGGAGACCCTCGACACTTTACATCTAAGCAGGGCCGACGAGTGGAACGAGTAGCGGAGCGTTAAACTCTTTAGAGTGTAGGGCCGCTGCACCCTGTAAGCAAAGCAGAGCACGGACTGTGCGGGTCACTTGACCTTGGTTTGCACGTGGGAGACACACCTGGCCCCACCACCCTCTCAATCAGCTTTCTGATTGGGCTATGGCGATAGACACAGGGAGTGAGCAGCGCTCTGCTAACTAGGGATTAGGTTCTCTTGGCGTAGCGCAAGACAGATATCGAGAGATATAAGAGGGGGAAGGCTCTCTCCCCGCTCACGGAGTGTTCTCTATTATGTGTAGTTTCGTCTCTTTTTACATTGCGACTGCATTGTATAGATCTCGCGTGGTATGCGTGCAGAGGATCTGTGTACTGGTAGTAACTTTGGCTGACTCTATGCGTAGCGTTGTGTTATGATTGTGCCTCGGTGGGATCGTTGGCGCATACATTCAGGAGTTCCGGTTACGGGATGCCCAGGAGGGGTTCGCTTTGTGAAGCTGCGGTTTAAACAGGTGTTTTCCCCGAGCGGAGCGGAGGTATCTTCGATTCTTCGCAAGTCTTTGCCGGTAGGGACACGTTGGCATGCAGCTTGCCTTGGTGCTGGTGCACTTGACGCGGATGCCTCGCCTGTTGGTGATCCTGTGTGCAGTGTGTTGTATGGTGGTATCCGGGGGCCAGCATGCCGTGCGCCCTACTGCCAATTCGTCTGGGTAGACGTGTTCATTGATTTTGGTGGATGCAGTAGTCGCGAAGCGCTTGATCTGGGAAAACATGTTACGCTTTGGGGACGGAGGCCTTGCGTGAAGGCGTGTTCTGGAGGGTACGGTGATGCCAATGCAGAGCGTTGGGGTACTACAGGAGGTGCGCCCTTTGGTTACGCGTTTGACCAAGAGTTGTCTATGTTTTCGGCGCCATTGGAGTTCTGGCGGTGTGGCACTCCTCTTTTATTGGACGCGGAGGAGGAGGAGTTACGGTAATAGTCTTATTTGCGCATAATGAAGGCGTTTGGGTATAGGTACTGTGCTTAAGGTATATGTCAGTTGTCTTTGTTATACCATGTGGTATAGATTTCGTACGCTATGAGGTTGTGCTCTGTTAATTTTGCGTTGTGTTCAGAGCATGTTCATTGGATGCATAGGGTCTCAATAGTGGGACACGGCAGGCAGGATGCGTCCTCTGTAGTATTGGTCAGTGTCTATTCCATTGCTATGAGGAGTAGTGTTGACTTGAATTGACTAGGATGTGTGTGTTGTGTGCGCACAATTTTTTTCCCGGGCATATATGCCTGTGGGAGCAGTGTGGGCAGGATTGATGGTAAGCGGAGCAGAAAATTGACTAAGTGCTCGAGGGTGGGAGCCCTTGTAGATGGAACATCAAATCTGAAGAAAAAATGCGTAAGTCCATTTTTGTTGTGGCTGGAGGGCACGGCGAGCCACGTTGGGGGGTGTGGCGCGGAGAGCGCACAGACCCTGCCCTCAACTTTCTTGTGTATATATGATTAGGGTTAGGGTTAGGGTTAGGGTTCCTTTCACTAGAAAGTTGTCAAGTGGTCACCAGCCTTGCGCTGGAGACCCTCGACACTTTACATCTAAGCAGGGCCGACGAGTGGAACGAGTAGCGGAGCGTTAAACTCTTTAGAGTGTAGGGCCGCTGCACCCTGTAAGCAAAGCAGAGCACGGACTGTGCGGGTCACTTGACCTTGGTTTGCACGTGGGAGACACACCTGGCCCCACCACCCTCTCAATCAGCTTTCTGATTGGGCTATGGCGATAGACACAGGGAGTGAGCAGCGCTCTGCTAACTAGGGATTAGGTTCTCTTGGCGTAGCGCAAGACAGATATCGAGAGATATAAGAGGGGGAAGGCTCTCTCCCCGCTCACGGAGTGTTCTCTATTATGTGTAGTTTCGTCTCTTTTTACATTGCGACTGCATTGTATAGATCTCGCGTGGTATGCGTGCAGAGGATCTGTGTACTGGTAGTAACTTTGGCTGACTCTATGCGTAGCGTTGTGTTATGATTGTGCCTCGGTGGGATCGTTGGCGCATACATTCAGGAGTTCCGGTTACGGGATGCCCAGGAGGGGTTCGCTTTGTGAAGCTGCGGTTTAAACAGGTGTTTTCCCCGAGCGGAGCGGAGGTATCTTCGATTCTTCGCAAGTCTTTGCCGGTAGGGACACGTTGGCATGCAGCTTGCCTTGGTGCTGGTGCACTTGACGCGGATGCCTCGCCTGTTGGTGATCCTGTGTGCAGTGTGTTGTATGGTGGTATCCGGGGGCCAGCATGCCGTGCGCCCTACTGCCAATTCGTCTGGGTAGACGTGTTCATTGATTTTGGTGGATGCAGTAGTCGCGAAGCGCTTGATCTGGGAAAACATGTTACGCTTTGGGGACGGAGGCCTTGCGTGAAGGCGTGTTCTGGAGGGTACGGTGATGCCAATGCAGAGCGTTGGGGTACTACAGGAGGTGCGCCCTTTGGTTACGCGTTTGACCAAGAGTTGTCTATGTTTTCGGCGCCATTGGAGTTCTGGCGGTGTGGCACTCCTCTTTTATTGGACGCGGAGGAGGAGGAGTTACGGTAATAGTCTTATTTGCGCATAATGAAGGCGTTTGGGTATAGGTACTGTGCTTAAGGTATATGTCAGTTGTCTTTGTTATACCATGTGGTATAGATTTCGTACGCTATGAGGTTGTGCTCTGTTAATTTTGCGTTGTGTTCAGAGCATGTTCATTGGATGCATAGGGTCTCAATAGTGGGACACGGCAGGCAGGATGCGTCCTCTGTAGTATTGGTCAGTGTCTATTCCATTGCTATGAGGAGTAGTGTTGACTTGAATTGACTAGGATGTGTGTGTTGTGTGCGCACAATTTTTTTCCCGGGCATATATGCCTGTGGGAGCAGTGTGGGCAGGATTGATGGTAAGCGGAGCAGAAAATTGACTAAGTGCTCGAGGGTGGGAGCCCTTGTAGATGGAACATCAAATCTGAAGAAAAAATGCGTAAGTCCATTTTTGTTGTGGCTGGAGGGCACGGCGAGCCACGTTGGGGGGTGTGGCGCGGAGAGCGCACAGACCCTGCCCTCAACTTTCTTGTGTATATATGATTCCTTTCACTAGAAAGTTGTCAAGTGGTCGGGAGCCTTGTGCTCCTGGCTACGACGGCTTTACCGTTAAGCAGGGCACGCCTAGGGACTAGGCAGCGGAGCGTTAAACTACGAGTAGTTTAGGGCCTCTGCCCCCTGTAAGTAACACAACGCACGGGCAGTGCGGTCATCTGACCTTGTGTTGCACGTGGGAGACACACCTGGCCCCACCACCCTCTCAATCGGGTTTCTGATTGGTCTATGGATGTAGACGCATGGAGTGGGCACCCTGTTGCGTACTATGTAGTAGTTTCTCTTGGCGGTGCACAAGGAAGAGATGTATATAACTACAACAGCGTCTCTGCTGTTGGCACGGAGTGTGTTTTTTAAAACTTCATTGCGATGGCATCGTATACCGGGCAGGGAACTAGCCTGGTCAAGGCTGTTGGTGATGGTGATTTACTGTCACTCGACCAGCTTCGGCCGGGTCAGAGGGGCTCCCCCTTCCCTGGGACAGCGGCAAACATTCAAGAGGTGCGGAGGCACATTCCTAGTAAGTATGTACTTCTTTCGTTAGGTTGGGCTTCCCCAACTAATAGAATAATAGAGCTGGTGGAGCAAGCTGTGTCCCTTACCTTCTGTATGGAATTGTCGGGAGAACAGTCTTGGTGGCTCACCAAAGAAAGCGGATGCCTTCCTATCCAATGCCTTTCTCATAAGCGCAGATTATGTCCGGAAGACTACAAGGAACGTTATGCGCAGAGATTTATTCGACAGTCGCTCCTTGTGCTCAAGGTAGACGCACGCTTGTATGGGGTGGAGCGGAGCTTTGTTGCGTTTGCGGAGCTCTCAATAGAGGGACTTGATGTGCTTGTACAGCGCATTTTACCTCTTCTTATACTACCTGGAGGGCAGAGGGCGGAGGCTTCTGTTGTTGACGAAGTGCTTCAGTTGTTAGACAATGGATGGTATAGCACCAGCGTGGACTGCGCGTGTACGCTGCACAGGGCATGTGAGCCTTGTGGGTTTTTATCTTATAAATCTCAAAGGTTTGTTCGTCTAGACCGATTCCATTGTGTATGGCCTTTTGGAGAGTCCGTGTGGTTTGCTGGACGCAGCGATGCGGTAGGAGAAGTCCATCCCTTGCGGTGTGAGTGGCTTTCCTGTTCCAGTCTGTAGGTGGCATCATGTTTATCTAAGGTACGGAGTATACTATGGTATTGTTAACAATGGTGTGATCTTGTAATCCACGTGTGTTTTTAGTAATCATAGGTGCAGGAATCCGCATCGGTGTGTAGTAGTAGTGTAGCGTCCTAGGTATGTTTGTTATACTAGCAGTGTAATTATTTTTATCTCTTCGAAAAGAGTATTAATGTAGTAATGGCAGGGCCCTTACAACAAATCAGAATTTGTGGTGCGCAGCTTGGTCAGTAAGGGTGTGGGAGCCCTCAGGATGGAACACCATCTCTCAGAAAAAAATAAAAAATTGGCTAAGTCCAATTTTGTTGTGGCTGGAGGCGATCCCAGGTCACATGGAGTGTGGCGCATGGAGGGGGCACGGGCCCCGACTCAACTTTCTAGTGTGGCGTTTTGCCTATATATGATTCCTTTCACTAGAAAGTTGTCAAGTGGTCGAGAGCCTTGCGCTCGGGACCACGACGGCTTTACTCTAAGCTTTGCCCGCGACTGGAGGGAGTACCGAAGGGTTAGGCTCCTTGGAGACTAGGGGCAAAAGCCCTGGTAAGTAACACGAAGCACGGACTGTGCGGGTCACTTGACCTCAGTTTACCCACATTTATTCAATCAGAGTCCTGATTGGTCTATGAACGTAGACAGCATGGAAGGGGCATGCCTCTGCCTACTAGGGACTAGTGTGTCTTGGCAAAGACAGGGTGGACATCGATATATAACCACAACAGCGTCTCTGCTGTTGGCACGGAGTGTGTTTTTATAGAATACTTCTTTTTGATTTAGGGTGGAGCCCGTTTTCTGTAGGGTTTTTTAAAGTTCCACCAAGCCGAAGGCTGGGGCTTAGGTTCTGTAGGTTTTTCTCGCGTGGAGCGCATTGATGTTTGGGAAGCTTAGGCTGATCTTTTGTCCTGCAGTACTGCAGACTTTTGTCACGAGCCGCGCTTGTAGTAGTAGTCCGGGTTCGGACGCGATGGACTCAGATGCCATGGAATGGGAAGGTACGGATGGTACTGGCAACTCAGAAGGGGCTGTTAGGGGACCTGTTGCGGGAGATTCCGTGAAGCTCTCGAAACGTAGGAAGCGGGAGCGTCGTGGTCTTCGCACGAAGCCATCTTCGTTAGTGCACCAGCCGCCTTTTTTTAGAGAGGTTGTGCGGCGGGAGTCCTTTTCTAGAGCGTGGGAGCGCGAGGTTGTGGTGTGCCATTCTTGCACTTCCTTGTGTACGCGCGAGTCGTGTCAAGGTGCTCGTGTAGAGGAGCAGTGGGTAGTCAGCTATGTGCAGTTGTATGATCGTTCAGGGGCAACGCGGGTGTTGCCTTCGAGTGGAGGGCGGCTTTTATGGAAGAGCGACTGTGGCGCGGAGTCGTGGTTTAATGACATGGGGGAGCGTGTTCCCTATTCGCAGTCTGGAGCTGCGTTGTTCCGTGTGAGAATGAGTGGAGCTATTGAGTAAACCGGAGGATTATGGTTATTGGAAGTAACATATCCGTTACTCTCTTTATTTGTCTGCGTGGAGGCAGTGACTGTAAGGGAAATAGAAGGTTAGGTTTGTTGGGCTAGGCAAAGCGTTTCAGTTACTGTCTGCTAATAAGGAGTTGTAGTTTTGTGGTATATGGAAATTTTGTACGGTGTATTCGGAGAAGCTATTTGGATGAATATGGTAAGTTTTCGTTATTTTTCGATAGGTAGGCATTGAGTTGATAAAGGTGTTGTTTTAACATAGAAGTAGTATCTAGGATACGACTGTTACGTTAATTTGATTTTTGTAATTGCTATACTTTTGTATGGTTGTGAGGAAAATCGGAGAGTTGTGGTGCGGAGCTCAGTCGGTAAGGGTGTGGGCGCCCTTGGGATGGAATACCGAAGATTAAACCTCTCGAAAATTGGCCAAGTCCGATTTCCCTGTGGCTGGAGGGCCATGCAGAGTCACATGGGTGTGGCGCGGATTTCGCGCACAGACCCGGACTCAACTTTTCTAGTGAGGCGCAGCCTATATATGATTCCTTTCACTAGAAAGTTGTCAAGTGGTCACCAGCCTTGCGCTGGTTACCCTTGCCACTTTACATTGTAGGCTTTGGCCGTGACTGGAGGGAACAGCGAAGCGTTAAACCACCTGGGGTTTAGGGCCATTGCCCCCTGTAAGCAACGCGAAGCACGGACGTCGCGGGTCAGATGACCTCAGGTTGCCCACTCTTTTTCAGAATAAAATTCTGATTGGGCTATGGACATAGACAACATGGAATGGGCAGCCCCTGCCTTCTAGGGATTAGTGTCTCTTGGCAAAGGCAGCATGGACATCAACATATAAGAGGGGAGCCCTCTCCCCGTCCATGGAGATGGGTTATGCCAAGTAGTTTGTGTTCGTAGGGACTGAACATTATTCTTTTTTATGCTCACGGAGTGGCGCGGTGTGTATACTATTGTTGCGTGTTCATAACAATTGTCTTTTGTTTCTTTGGGAAACTACTATGGAGTGCCCTACCCCGGCGGAGTTGGGTCCTTTACTAGCAACGGCTCGGTTGCGTGGTCACGTGGTGGAACTGTCTCGTGGGTTTTCTGAGAAGACATGGCGGATTGGGGAGCTACCGGAGGTGTCGACTGGGATGATTGTGACGGAGTTTACTCCCGCTCGCGGTATCCCTTCTGATGTTGATAAACTTCTGCTAGTTACGGACATGTATGTGGCTGTAAGCGGAGCGTCGGATGCTCACCTGGCGGCAGGTATGGTGCATGTGATTGCGTTTGCCGCGGACGCTGCCCTTGCAGAGCGAGTTGTCACGGGAGAGGTCGATACATGCAATGTCCTTTTCGGTGACTTGGATAAGGAACAGATGGATTTTGTCAGGCCATTCACCAGGGCGGATATCTCGGAAAGTAGCCTTTTGGTCGCGCCAGTATCATCGTCTTCTGTCGGACGGACGGTCCCTATTACTCTAGAAGAGAAGCGGTATGTCAATGTATCTGCTTGTCCTTTAGTCTCTAAACCGGGTACGCGGTGGTTTGTTTGTACTGTGGGTATGTTTCGCGAATGCGCTTCCGTGTTTCTTTATACTCGAGCATCACTAGGTGCTGTGTATGCAGGGTCTGCCGCGTCGTCGAGTTCTGCGTCGAGCGTTAAGTTGTAGGCCCTTACGTCCATCCTTGTAGGTTAGATACATATTTGGCTATTATGTAGGAGTATGTTCCATAATGCAATGGGATAAGTTTTTACATGGGTTGTGTTTAAAGTTAGTTGTATGGGACGCTTATTTGTACGGTGGTATATGCTTGTAACCAAGTTATTGGTAGTAATGGGTTTATTATTTTACCTGTTCAAAGGTTTGCACACAGGAAGTATTGGTAATGTCCTACTCTTTAGACATTTTGCTTACGGTAGTTGTAGGGATGCAGTCTTAGAATGCGCAGAATTTTTTAAAATGGCCAGGGAGTGAGGCTCTAGGATGGAATAGCGAAGATCAAAAAAATTTGGCTAAGTCCAATTTCCGTGTGGCTGGAGGCCATGTTGGGTCACATGGAGGTGTGGCGCGAAGAGGGCACGGGCCCATCCTCAACTTTCTAGTGTGGCGTTCTGCCTATATATGATTCCTTTCACTAGAAAGTTGTCAAGTGGTCACCAGCCTTGCGCTGGTTACCCTTGTCACTTTACAATTAAGCAGGGCCCGCGAGTGGAACGAGAAGCGGAGGGTTAGACTACTTGTAGGCTAGGGGCGCTGCACTTACTAAGCAACGCAGAGCACGGGCGCGTGCTGATCAGATGATCACTGCTTGCCCACTTTTCTCTCAATCAGTATGCTGATTGGTTTATGGACATAACCTCATGGAATGGGCAGCCCCTGCCAACTAGGGACTAGTGTGTCTTGGCAAAGACAGGGTGGACATCGACATATATAAGAGGGGAGCCCCCCTCCCCGCGCATGGAGTGTTCTTTAGTCTGTAGTGTTTTTTCTACACTGCGATGGAGACGCAAGCCGGAAGGGGTATTTGGGCAAATGTTGTTGGCATTCCGACACTATCAACTGCTGCAGGTGTTGTGTCGGTCGAGACGCTGATACAAGGCGTTCGGGGGAAGCCCTTTGTGGGGACCGATGTGGAAGTACAAGGCGTGCGGAGTCGCGTGGCACGTAGGTGGCTCTCTGTTTTTCTTGGTTCCCACTCCCAGGGAGGAGTGCAACTGACGGAGTGGTAGAGTTCGTGAAATATGGTATTTCAGTAACTTGCTATGTGAAGGCAGACGGGGACCGTTGGTGGTGGCTAACAAAAGAGAGTGGGCAGCCCCCTCGGCAGTGTGTAGAGGAACAGCACAGGACGTGTCTCGAGGGTTACGATGAACTCGGTACGCAGGGGGCGACCCCGCAGTCCCTTCTTGTCCTTAAAGTGGATACTTTCTCTATGGGTCAAGTAAAGACTTTTGTTGCGTTGGCGGAGCTGTCCGTGGAGGCACTGGATGTGGTCGTGCACATGATTGTTCCCTCCTTGTACAATGTAGCGGAACAAATAAAAGACGCGCTTTTCGTGGAGCTGCTGTTCGAACGTCTCGATAGTGGGTATTATTCTGGAGAGGTGTATTGCGGATGCACAGTGCAGAGGTGTTGTTCTAGTTGCGATGTGCAGGGACGCAAGTTTCCAAGGTTTGGTTGCTTGGAGACGTTTATTGGACTGTATCCTTTGGGAAAGTGGAGCTCGTTCGTTGGGGTTAGCGACGCGGTAGGTGTAATGTATCCATGTGGCCAGGAGTGGCTTAAATGCTTGGATAATTATTTTTATTATCTTGGGTAGATGGTTATTATGTTCAATACGTGTAACGTAGATAGGTGGATATACACAGGTATGTTTGTGTAGCATTGGGATTTTTATTGGTGTAGTCCATGTATGGCTAATAGTATGGTCTTGTAGTGCTCTTTGAAATATGTTAGATTTTTATTAGACGCAGTATTTTTAGGTAATGGAGTGGTGTTTTTTGAAGAATCGTTGGTGTTGGCGTAGGCTGAATTTGTTAAGGGTGGGAGCCCTTCAGATGGAACATCGAATCTTCTCCAAGAAAAAATGCGTAAGTCCATTTTCCCTGTGGCTGGAGGGCACGTTGGGTCACCTGGGGGTGTGGCGCGGAGAGCGCACAGGCCAGAAATCAACTTTCTAGTGTGGCGAAAAGCCTATATATGATTCCTTTCACTAGAAAGTTGTCAAGTGGTCGAGAGCCTTGCGCTCGGGACCACGACGGCTTTACCTCTAAGCAGAGCCTGTGAGTGGAACGAATACCGAAGGGTTAAACTAGAATTAGTTTAGAGGCGCTGCCCCTTGTAAGTAACACAACGCACGGACTGTGCGTGATGATCATCGGATCATTGTGTTGCCACACTTCTCAGATTATCTATCTGATTGGTCTATGAACATAGACAGCATGGAATGGGCACCACACTGCCAACTAGGGACTAGGTGCTCTTGGCACTACACAAGGAAAGTGGGCAAAAGTCACATGGCGACATGGAGGTGCGGCATATAATAAGAGGGGAGGGGGCTCCCCGTCCCTCTCTTTCTTATTCTCCTTTTTCCTTCTCGCGGATTGTCTTGCCGCGTGTGCATGGAGTTGCACTGGTAGGTACTGTCTTTTTGCGTAGCATGAATCAGCGCTCCTCCAAGAAGGACATGCGGGACGATGCGGATGCAATGTATAGTGGATGCGATGTGGGCACCTCTAGTCGTCATGGTAATGTGTTGGCGTGGAGCGACTTGTTCCGCAAACCGTTGGATGGCAAACGTAGAGGTGTTGCCTGTCGTAGGCATGTCGGCAAGCACAACAACACGGCTGTGTTGCCGCGGAAGGCTGGCCCCGCTAGGCGTGAGCTGCGGGAGAGACATTTGCAGGAGCACAGTGATATGATGAAGTATGTCGGCAAAGAGCCGTTTCTTTGCGACTTGGAGAAGGTAGTGATGTCTTTTGCCTCTAGTGACAGAGCAGTGGGGGCAAACTTTTCGACTGTATGGTTAGGAAAGCTAACATGGCGATGTAGTGCACGGTGTTCACGAAGAGTGGGCGTACTGGTAGGTGCAGCCAGTATAAGCATCAAATATGCGTGGGTCCGCAAAACGAGCTGTGTTATGTTCACTTCAAGGACGGTATGCAGGTGGAAGTGTGTATGGTTCGTGTGGTCGAACCTACCTCACACGGCGATGGTACGATTTCCAGTTTGTCGCCTGGTGCAAGGTGTTCTTTGCGACATATGTGGCTTGGAAAAGGCAAAGCCAAACGGGGTTCCCGGCACAGTAAGGATGATTTGTGTGACTGTGGTCCCTGTCACACCCTGCGCGTGGACCGTAAGGTTGTTGCAGCGCATTTACAAACGGCGGAGGCTGTGGAAGGTGGAGCAGACTAGATACATCTGTATTCTTGATTTACGGTTGTTAATGTACTATAGGGACTTGCGTTTTAGGAGACGAATAGATTGTTGTTCTGTAGTCACTGTGTTCTGTGTTGTACGGAGTGTCTGGATGTACCACATTGTGCTGCCATGGAATTTTTGTAAGGTGTTTTCCCTCAAAAGAAATTTTGTAAGGTGTTTTCCCTCAAAAGAAATTTTGGCTAAGTACGACAGAGTGTGGCGCAAAAAGAAGTTGTCAATTGCCCTGTGCGCAGTTTAGCGCGGTTCTGGAGGTACATGCCGTTCAGGCATTCCTTGGTGTGCGGGGAGGTCACTCCCCAGCCACGACAACTTTCTAGTGTGGCGTTCCGCCTATATATGATTCCTTTCACTAGAAAGTTGTCAAGTGGTCGAGAGCCTTGCGCTCGGGACCACGACGGCTTTACCTCTAAGCAGAGCCTGTGAGTGGAACGAATACCGAAGGGTTAAACTAGAATTAGTTTAGAGGCGCTGCCCCTTGTAAGTAACACAACGCACGGACTGTGCGTGATGATCATCGGATCATTGTGTTGCCACACTTCTCAGATTATCTATCTGATTGGTCTATGAACATAGACAGCATGGAATGGGCACCACACTGCCAACTAGGGACTAGGTGCTCTTGGCACTACACAAGGAAAGTGGGCAAAAGTCACATGGCGACATGGAGGTGCGGCATATAATAAGAGGGGAGGGGGCTCCCCGTCCCTCTCTTTCTTATTCTCCTTTTTCCTTCTCGCGGATTGTCTTGCCGCGTGTGCATGGAGTTGCACTGGTAGGTACTGTCTTTTTGCGTAGCATGAATCAGCGCTCCTCCAAGAAGGACATGCGGGACGATGCGGATGCAATGTATAGTGGATGCGATGTGGGCACCTCTAGTCGTCATGGTAATGTGTTGGCGTGGAGCGACTTGTTCCGCAAACCGTTGGATGGCAAACGTAGAGGTGTTGCCTGTCGTAGGCATGTCGGCAAGCACAACAACACGGCTGTGTTGCCGCGGAAGGCTGGCCCCGCTAGGCGTGAGCTGCGGGAGAGACATTTGCAGGAGCACAGTGATATGATGAAGTATGTCGGCAAAGAGCCGTTTCTTTGCGACTTGGAGAAGGTAGTGATGTCTTTTGCCTCTAGTGACAGAGCAGTGGGGGCAAACTTTTCGACTGTATGGTTAGGAAAGCTAACATGGCGATGTAGTGCACGGTGTTCACGAAGAGTGGGCGTACTGGTAGGTGCAGCCAGTATAAGCATCAAATATGCGTGGGTCCGCAAAACGAGCTGTGTTATGTTCACTTCAAGGACGGTATGCAGGTGGAAGTGTGTATGGTTCGTGTGGTCGAACCTACCTCACACGGCGATGGTACGATTTCCAGTTTGTCGCCTGGTGCAAGGTGTTCTTTGCGACATATGTGGCTTGGAAAAGGCAAAGCCAAACGGGGTTCCCGGCACAGTAAGGATGATTTGTGTGACTGTGGTCCCTGTCACACCCTGCGCGTGGACCGTAAGGTTGTTGCAGCGCATTTACAAACGGCGGAGGCTGTGGAAGGTGGAGCAGACTAGATACATCTGTATTCTTGATTTACGGTTGTTAATGTACTATAGGGACTTGCGTTTTAGGAGACGAATAGATTGTTGTTCTGTAGTCACTGTGTTCTGTGTTGTACGGAGTGTCTGGATGTACCACATTGTGCTGCCATGGAATTTTTGTAAGGTGTTTTCCCTCAAAAGAAATTTTGTAAGGTGTTTTCCCTCAAAAGAAATTTTGGCTAAGTACGACAGAGTGTGGCGCAAAAAGAAGTTGTCAATTGCCCTGTGCGCAGTTTAGCGCGGTTCTGGAGGTACATGCCGTTCAGGCATTCCTTGGTGTGCGGGGAGGTCACTCCCCAGCCACGACAACTTTCTAGTGTGGCGTTCCGCCTATATATGATTCCTTTCACTAGAAAGTTGTCAAGTGGTCACCAGCCTTGCGCTGGTTACCCTTGTCACTTTACAATTAAGCAGGGCCCGCGAGTGGAACGAGAAGCGGAGGGTTAGACTACTTGTAGGCTAGGGGCGCTGCACTTACTAAGCAACGCAGAGCACGGGCGCGTGCTGATCAGATGATCACTGCTTGCCCACTTTTCTCTCAATCAGTATGCTGATTGGTTTATGGACATAACCTCATGGAATGGGCAGCCCCTGCCAACTAGGGACTAGTGTGTCTTGGCAAAGACAGGGTGGACATCGACATATATAAGAGGGGAGCCCCCCTCCCCGCGCATGGAGTGTTCTTTAGTCTGTAGTGTTTTTTCTACACTGCGATGGAGACGCAAGCCGGAAGGGGTATTTGGGCAAATGTTGTTGGCATTCCGACACTATCAACTGCTGCAGGTGTTGTGTCGGTCGAGACGCTGATACAAGGCGTTCGGGGGAAGCCCTTTGTGGGGACCGATGTGGAAGTACAAGGCGTGCGGAGTCGCGTGGCACGTAGGTGGCTCTCTGTTTTTCTTGGTTCCCACTCCCAGGGAGGAGTGCAACTGACGGAGTGGTAGAGTTCGTGAAATATGGTATTTCAGTAACTTGCTATGTGAAGGCAGACGGGGACCGTTGGTGGTGGCTAACAAAAGAGAGTGGGCAGCCCCCTCGGCAGTGTGTAGAGGAACAGCACAGGACGTGTCTCGAGGGTTACGATGAACTCGGTACGCAGGGGGCGACCCCGCAGTCCCTTCTTGTCCTTAAAGTGGATACTTTCTCTATGGGTCAAGTAAAGACTTTTGTTGCGTTGGCGGAGCTGTCCGTGGAGGCACTGGATGTGGTCGTGCACATGATTGTTCCCTCCTTGTACAATGTAGCGGAACAAATAAAAGACGCGCTTTTCGTGGAGCTGCTGTTCGAACGTCTCGATAGTGGGTATTATTCTGGAGAGGTGTATTGCGGATGCACAGTGCAGAGGTGTTGTTCTAGTTGCGATGTGCAGGGACGCAAGTTTCCAAGGTTTGGTTGCTTGGAGACGTTTATTGGACTGTATCCTTTGGGAAAGTGGAGCTCGTTCGTTGGGGTTAGCGACGCGGTAGGTGTAATGTATCCATGTGGCCAGGAGTGGCTTAAATGCTTGGATAATTATTTTTATTATCTTGGGTAGATGGTTATTATGTTCAATACGTGTAACGTAGATAGGTGGATATACACAGGTATGTTTGTGTAGCATTGGGATTTTTATTGGTGTAGTCCATGTATGGCTAATAGTATGGTCTTGTAGTGCTCTTTGAAATATGTTAGATTTTTATTAGACGCAGTATTTTTAGGTAATGGAGTGGTGTTTTTTGAAGAATCGTTGGTGTTGGCGTAGGCTGAATTTGTTAAGGGTGGGAGCCCTTCAGATGGAACATCGAATCTTCTCCAAGAAAAAATGCGTAAGTCCATTTTCCCTGTGGCTGGAGGGCACGTTGGGTCACCTGGGGGTGTGGCGCGGAGAGCGCACAGGCCAGAAATCAACTTTCTAGTGTGGCGAAAAGCCTATATATGATTCCTTTCACTAGAAAGTTGTCAAGTGGTCACCAGCCTTGCGCTGGTTACCCTTGCCACTTTACAATTAAGCAGAGCCTGCGAGTGGAGCGAGTAACGAAGTGTTAGACTACTTGTAGGCTAGAGGCGCTGCCCCCTGTAAGCAACACGCAGCACGGACCGTGTGAGTCAGATGACGCTGGGTTGCCACTCTCTTTTTCAGATCTTTAGTCTGATTGGTCTATGAACATAGACAGCATGGAGTGGGCAGAACCCTGCCAAGTATGGAATAGTTTAGCTTGGCATTGGCAAGGGTCTGAGAAGACAGAGATGTATAAGAGAGGCGAGTGCCCTCCATCTCTTCTCACGGGTAGTGAGCGTATCTAAATCTACAGTTTCTCTGTAGTATTTTTCATATCCTTTCCTTAATTTCAACGGGTAGTTGATTGCGATGGAGATGCAAGCCGGATCATGGTCCTGGACAAAGGGTAGCACGCCTAAGTCGGATTCAGATTTCTTATCTGATTGGTCTATGAAGATAGACCCAGGGACTGCGTTGAAGCTGGATAGCGAGGAGGTGTATACGTTGAAGGCGCAGTTGCACGGTGAGTGCTCTCTTATCTCTCTATATAAGTTGGGAGATCCCCAACTAATTTGGTCTTGTTCTCTGGGACAGAGTTTGTGAAGCAAGGCACATCAGTCTGGTGCGAGGCGGAGCCTTCTGGTACTGTCAAGTGGAACCTTGTAAAGGATCAACAGGTTCCTGGCCGCGGTGTATCCGACGAAGACGAGAAAGAGATTTCGCCAGAGTTTTTGCAACGTTATAGGCACTTTGAGGTTGTTAGTAAGGGCCGACCCTGTGCGAAGGGGTCGCACCTTGTCATCACGTATGCAGGCCACGGGCGTGGACGGACTGGGTTAGGGATGAGGGAGATTAGTATGTGTGTGCCGTTGACGGACGCAGCGTTTGATTTTCTGGTACAGAGTGTGCTACCGAACGTCTATAAAGTCGTCGAAGGTTCCAGGTTTAGCGTATTAGTGGTACTATTAGAGGGGTTTGGTGTCATGGATATAACATGCGAATGTGTCTTGAGACCTACTCGTTGTTTGTCTGATCAGGCGGCGCTGGAGACTTAGATGGAAGGGATTGTTCGTATGTAGGACAATTATTTTGCACGAAGTGTGTATGTTGTATACTGTACGTTGGGCTGTGAGTGACAGGTTTTGTACTCTGTATACGTGAAGCGAGTATAGGTTGTTGCTAAGAATTAGCAGTAAAGATGATGATTTTCTCTCGTGTCTGTAGAGAGGGAACTAGGAATAGTTGTTGTAGCACACATGATATTTGTGTTGCAGTATGTTGCGGCTGTAGGAGCTCAGGGAGCGGGGTGTGTAAACAGAGTCAGTAGATTGAGATGTGGAACAACCAAAAACAAAAAACGGTAAGTCCAAGAAAAAAATCGCAAATTTTTTTGGCTATGTCCGATTGTGTGTGGCTGGAGGCGATGCTGAGTCACGGTTGCTCGAGAGAGCACGCGCTGGGGGTGTGGCGCGGATTTCGCGCACAGACCCTCCCTCAACTTTCTAGTGTGGCGAAAAGCCTATATATGATTCCTTTCACTAGAAAGTTGTCAAGTGGTCACCAGCCTTGCGCTGGTTACCCTTGCCACTTTACACGTATGCGTTGCCACGACTGGAGGGAGTACCGAAGGGTTAGGCTCTTTAGAGGCTAGAGGCATAAGCCCCTGTAAGCAAAGCAGAACATGGATATGTTGTCAGGTGACTCATGTTTTGCCACTCTTTTTATCGATCAGGTTTCTGATTGGTCTATGAACGTAGACAGCATGGAGTGGGCAGCTCATTGCCTGCTAGGGACTAGGTGGTCTTGGCATTGCGCAAGACAGAGATGTATAAGAGGGGAGCCCTCTCCCCCGTCCTCCTCTTTACACGAGACACAGAGTGTTTCTTTTACAGCGTAAAATCTGGATAGGGTGCGGTGCACTAGTTATCGCTTTATTGTCATCAACAAAAGCGATTTTGCTGCAGGTAGCAGCGACGGCTAACTTTATTTAGTAGGTGGCCGCCTACGGAGGGGATCTCGTTATCGTGTATACGCTTGGTAAGGGTTATTGTTCGCAATGACATTGGCTGTGGAGGCAGCAGCGGGGCATAAAGAGGCAGTCTGCTGTGCGGAGCATCGAGTTTGTATGGAGTTGCCGGCGTATGGCGTAGCTGTTGGTGTGGAATCGCCATGGCCACCAGCCGTTCAGTCTATTCTAGATAACGTAAGTGGTATTCTACAGCGGATGCTCATGACAGGGGCGAGTGCCCTTCTGGGTTTACTGATCTGTGGAGCGGTAGCTTAGTTCACCGTTGTGTAAGGTGTATACCGTTCTATGGAATGTACACTCGGAAGCCCTTAAGCATTGTGGGTCTGAAGAGGAGCAAGAGGAGCAAGGACTTTGCGCTATTAACGTGGTGGAGCGAGGCTTGTGTAGTATGTGTGTACACTGTGTAGCTACAGCAATGCAGGAGCTTGCAGAGGTGGGCCTTTTGTATTGCACAGTCGACGAGAACACGTTCGCAGTGTTAATGGATTGGTGGTAGAGGAACGGGGACTGTAGCTTGCTAACTACGCTATGGTATGTAGAGTGGCATACCTAAGGAGCTCAAGTAGGGGGAACGTACGGATACTGTAATTTCGGAGTCCTAGGTTCCATAGGGTTTTTGTAGTTTCCTATGCGGATTTTACATTTTTTGAATGTCGGAGTGACTTTGTGAGGCTTCTACTTTTTCTGATCATTTGAGTAGACATGGAACTGTTACTAACAGAGACAGTGTTCCCAATGTATAACGATTAGATTTTGGTTATGCGTTGGACGTCCGTATTGCTAAACACAGTGTGTTTTTTTGGCGAGTATGGCTTTATGCTAGGTAAGTTGTTCGTCACGGAGTTGGTGTTGTATGTGCGTACATTGGACTTGGTGTGTCCAAGTGTTGTAGTCAAAAAAATTTGACTAAGTACGACACAGTGTGGCGCAAAAAAAAAGTTGTCAATTGCCCTGTGCGCGATTTAGCGTCATTTGGGGGTACATGGTGCTCACCCAGAAGTGGGTGGGCGGGAGGTCACACTCCAGCCACAGTCAACATTTCTAGTGAGGCGCAGCCTATATATGATTCCTTTCACTAGAAAGTTGTCAAGTGGTCGAGAGCCTTGCGCTCGGGACCACGACGGCTTTACTCTAAGCTTTGCCCGCGACTGGAGGGAGTACCGAAGGGTTAGGCTCCTTGGAGACTAGGGGCAAAAGCCCTGGTAAGTAACACGAAGCACGGACTGTGCGGGTCACTTGACCTCAGTTTACCCACATTTATTCAATCAGAGTCCTGATTGGTCTATGAACGTAGACAGCATGGAAGGGGCATGCCTCTGCCTACTAGGGACTAGTGTGTCTTGGCAAAGACAGGGTGGACATCGATATATAACCACAACAGCGTCTCTGCTGTTGGCACGGAGTGTGTTTTTATAGAATACTTCTTTTTGATTTAGGGTGGAGCCCGTTTTCTGTAGGGTTTTTTAAAGTTCCACCAAGCCGAAGGCTGGGGCTTAGGTTCTGTAGGTTTTTCTCGCGTGGAGCGCATTGATGTTTGGGAAGCTTAGGCTGATCTTTTGTCCTGCAGTACTGCAGACTTTTGTCACGAGCCGCGCTTGTAGTAGTAGTCCGGGTTCGGACGCGATGGACTCAGATGCCATGGAATGGGAAGGTACGGATGGTACTGGCAACTCAGAAGGGGCTGTTAGGGGACCTGTTGCGGGAGATTCCGTGAAGCTCTCGAAACGTAGGAAGCGGGAGCGTCGTGGTCTTCGCACGAAGCCATCTTCGTTAGTGCACCAGCCGCCTTTTTTTAGAGAGGTTGTGCGGCGGGAGTCCTTTTCTAGAGCGTGGGAGCGCGAGGTTGTGGTGTGCCATTCTTGCACTTCCTTGTGTACGCGCGAGTCGTGTCAAGGTGCTCGTGTAGAGGAGCAGTGGGTAGTCAGCTATGTGCAGTTGTATGATCGTTCAGGGGCAACGCGGGTGTTGCCTTCGAGTGGAGGGCGGCTTTTATGGAAGAGCGACTGTGGCGCGGAGTCGTGGTTTAATGACATGGGGGAGCGTGTTCCCTATTCGCAGTCTGGAGCTGCGTTGTTCCGTGTGAGAATGAGTGGAGCTATTGAGTAAACCGGAGGATTATGGTTATTGGAAGTAACATATCCGTTACTCTCTTTATTTGTCTGCGTGGAGGCAGTGACTGTAAGGGAAATAGAAGGTTAGGTTTGTTGGGCTAGGCAAAGCGTTTCAGTTACTGTCTGCTAATAAGGAGTTGTAGTTTTGTGGTATATGGAAATTTTGTACGGTGTATTCGGAGAAGCTATTTGGATGAATATGGTAAGTTTTCGTTATTTTTCGATAGGTAGGCATTGAGTTGATAAAGGTGTTGTTTTAACATAGAAGTAGTATCTAGGATACGACTGTTACGTTAATTTGATTTTTGTAATTGCTATACTTTTGTATGGTTGTGAGGAAAATCGGAGAGTTGTGGTGCGGAGCTCAGTCGGTAAGGGTGTGGGCGCCCTTGGGATGGAATACCGAAGATTAAACCTCTCGAAAATTGGCCAAGTCCGATTTCCCTGTGGCTGGAGGGCCATGCAGAGTCACATGGGTGTGGCGCGGATTTCGCGCACAGACCCGGACTCAACTTTTCTAGTGAGGCGCAGCCTATATATGATTCCTTTCACTAGAAAGTTGAGCAAGTGGTCGGCAGCCTCGTGCTGCCAGCCCTTGCAACTTTACCTGTAAGCAGAGCCCATGAGTGGAACGAATACCGAAGGGTTAGACTACTTATAGGCTAGGGGCGCTGCACTTACTAAGCAGAGCAGAGCACGGACGGTGCGGGTCACTTGACCTTGCTGTGCCCACTCTTTTTTCAATCAGGATTCTGATTGGGCTATGGACATAACCTCATGGAATGGGCAGCCCTCTGTGTACTATGGAGTAGTTTTTCTTGGCAAAGACAGCATGGTTATCGATCTATAACACGAACAGAGGAGCTGTTTGCATGGATATGTTTTACACCTACATTGCGATGGTATCGCAACCTGGGAAGCTTATGGAGTTGTGGGCTATAGACGATAGTCGTATGCCATCCCTTGACAAGCTTGTGTCTGGTTGCAAGGGGAATCCCTTTGCGGGGACAGCTACCAATCTGCAATGGGCGCGGAGGCACATTGGTAGTACGTTTGTACTGTTCTTTGCTACTTAGTTAGTTAGAACGCTAACTAATAGAGTTGTAGAGCTGGTGGAGCAAGCTGTGTCAGTGACTTGCTATTCGGGTCTGGATAGCGAACCCTATTGGTGGCTTACCAGGGAGAGTGGATATCTCCCTCGCGAGTGTATATGGGATGGACCACACACGGAGTGTCTCGATGAGTTCAATGAGTTCTATGCCCAGGGGGCCACTCGGCAGTCGGTTCTTGTGCTGAAAGTTGACGTAGCCCAGGATGGGGAGGTGCGGAGCTTAGTTGCTTTTGCTCAACTCTCGGTAGAGGCATTGGATGTGCTTGTGGAGCGTATTCTACCTCTTGTAACACGATCACCTGATGGTCATACGGCGGATGCTGTAGTTGTGGAGGCACTGTTTGATACTTTGTCACTAGGTGGCTTTTCTACATCTGTGAAGTGCGCATGCAGACTACATGGAATTTGTAGGCGTTGTGCATCAGTACAGCGTATGTCGCCAAGGTTTCTTTTGTTGAATGGATTTTCTGGAGTATGGCCGTTCGGGGAATCCGTTTGGTTTGCTGGCATTAGTCATGCTGTGGGACTATTACAGCCGTATTCAGTGAACTGGATGAGTTGCGATTTATCCCTTAAGTGAGTCAATGTAGTTCGTTATTGAGGAACATGGACTAGTAGTTAGGAGGGCTATTACTGATGGTAATTGATTGTGGAGAAACAGGCTTTGTTTTATTTCCGAATCGGTGGTGGTATCGTGAAGCGTGTTGACACATATTCTCTGTGTATGCGGGTTTAGGTATGTAAATTCTGTAGGGAGCAGAATAGTATTCTCAAATTGTAGAAGAAAAAGCTAATGTCGTAATGGTTAGGTCTTCGAAACAAATAAGGGATTTTTGTATTGCCTTGCAATATTGTTAAGGGTGTGTGGACGCCCTGGGATGGAACATCAGACCTCTCGAAAAAATGGCTAAGTTCATTTTTGTTGTGGCTGGAAGTCACGTGTTGGGGGAGCTGAAAAAAATTTTCAGCCACTCCTCAACTTTTCTAGTGTGGCGCAGCCTATATATGATTCCTTTCACTAGAAAGTTGTCAAGTGGTCGGCAGCCTCGTGCTGCCTGACCCTGGACACTTTACACGTATGCGTTGCCACGACTGGAGGGAGTACCGAAGGGTTAGGCTTTTTAAAGCCTAGAGGCAAGAGCCCCTGTAAGCAACGCGAAGCACGGACTGTGCGGGTCATCTGACCTTGGTTTGCACGTGGGAGACACTCTTGGCCCCACCACGCTCTCAATCAGTTGTTTGATTGGTCTATGGAGATAGATTCATGGAGGGCGCACACTCGTGCCAACTAGGGACTAGGTGGTCTTGGCATTGCGCAAGACAGATATCGAGAGATATAAGAGGGGGGACACCCTCCCCTTCACGGAGGTGTTCTATACTGTATAGGTTTTTCTCTCTACTATACTGCGATGGTGTCGCGGCCTGGACAGGGCACTATGGCGGGTCCTAGTGCTACAAGAAGGTTCTTATATCTTTTAGAAGCGTTAAAGGAAGGGACTTCCCGTGGGGTACTTCTAGGGACAGGTATAGAATATGGAGTCGTGATGGATCACGTGTCGGGTAGGTGATCTCTTTCTCTTTGTCTCGTTGGAGATGTCAGTAGGGGAGGCCCCCCAACTAACGGAGTAGCAGAGCTTGTGGGACGCAATGTGTCTCTCACGGTTCACGTGGAGTTGTCGGGAAGCCAGTCTTGGTGGCTTACAGAGGTGAGCGGGCAGCCCCCTCGGCAGTGTGTAGAGGAACAGCATACACTTTGTCTGGAAGACTACGAGCGCTTTAGTAGCCAGGGGGGCACCTGGCAGTCAGTTCTAGTTTTTAAGGTGGATATCCCTTATAGGGGTCAAGTGCGGAGCTCTGTTGCATTTGGGCTATTGTCTGAGGAAGCACTACATGCGCTGCAAAGGCACATCTTACCTTGTCTGACACCCGGTAATCGGCACGCTGCTCATGCGTTGGTTGTCGATAGTTTGTTCGACTTGTTGGAGGATGGGTATTCTAGTAAGGGTGTGTACCGTGAAGATACGATGTGTGAGCGTAGTGAGAATACATGTCACTCTATCATAGTTTGTCCTTTCAGATGGGTTTTGCGGTGTATGGCCGCGCACGGAGTTTGACTAGTTTGCTGGGATCAGTGAGGCTGTTGGCATAGTAGAACCATCAGGAGATAACTAGTTAAGTTGCCATATGTTATAGTAACATAGTAGTTGTAGGTTCCTTTCATGGTTAAGCGTGTATATGGAGTATGCTAAGGTAGTAGAAACGGTACGTTAGTAGGATGAAGTATTTCATGTATTACGCTATGAGATTATGATTATAGACTAATATTCTTTAGTATAGTATATATAGGAATAGGTACTAATGTAGTAATGGTATGGCTATTCGAGGAACGAAGAAGTTGTGGTGCGTAGCTTGGTCAGGAAGGGTGTGGGCGCCCTTGGGATGGAACATCAAAAAAAAATAAAAAATTGGCTAAGTCCAATTTCACAGTGGCTGGAGGCCATGCAGAGTCACCTGGGTGTGGCGCGGATTTCGCGCACAGACCAGAAATCAACTTTCTAGTGTGGCGTTCCGCCTATATATGATTCCTTTCACTAGAAAGTTGTCAAGTGGTCACCAGCCTTGCGCTGGAGACCCTCGACACTTTACCTGTAAGCAGAGCCTGTGAGTGGAGGGAACAACGGAGTGTTAAACTAGAATTAGTTTAGAGGCGCTGCACGCTTAAGTAACACGCAGCACGGACCGTGTGAGTCAGATGACTGCAGGGTTACCCGTGGGAGGCACCCCTGCCCCCACAACACGGTCAGACTGAAGTTCTGATTGGTCTATGGACATAGATTCATGGAATGGGCACTCCGCTGCTCCCTAGGGACTAGGTGCTCTTGGCGTTGCGCAAGACAGAGATCTATATAGGAGGGGAGCCCGCTCACAGAGTACTGAGACGCAGGGAGTGCGTGTTTCGGAGACAGTTGTTGAAGGTTGTTTTACTTTGAAAACAGCATTTGTAGTACGCAGAGGGGCGGATGGCTGGACGGCACAGCACCAGCGTGGAATGCCTACGTTTACCCCGGGCAAGTTCGGGGGCGAGAGCGTGGCGACGGTTTGGCGAAGCACATCGAAGATTAACAACAACGGAGTGTTTCTTGCTGCAAACTATACAGGCTGTATATCCAGTTAGTGGTAGCAACTCGTCCACGTCTGTGCTCGACACAACACGACTAGGTGTGTGGCGGTATGTATCACGTAGTGTCCTGCCAGTGGAGCGTGTGCTTATACAACAGTTTTTTTCAGAGGACGGATTCGTCTCTTGTTGTCGCATTTATCGATATGTGGTGCATATCTGGAGGATCATGAGAGAAGATGGTTGCATGCTCGTGTTAACGGCTTTAGGGATCGAGTTGCAGAGTTGGTAGGCAGCAGTAGTCTGTATGCGCAGTATACGGTTTCTTGGAGAGACCAGTTGGATTCTCTCGTGCAGGACGGAAGTCGGCGTTTACCACTCGGAGAGTTATCCCTAGATGCTGTATTGGCAAGGCAAAGAAACGCTGTTAGTCCGCAAGGGCGTAATTCTCGTGTGCACGATCTCGAAGAGGTAGAGAATGATTATAGTACTACACATTAGATCTTTTGTAGATCTTGTTATTTGCTATGGTGGTCGCGGACTGCGTTACGATCTGGGTGAGGCATGGTATGTGTTTTATGCTATGTGTTAGTATCTATTGTAGGAACACGTACATTTGTTTAAGGTACGTATGTAACGTTCTATCGAGAGTAAGGTAAGTAATAACATTCCTTCTGCTAGGTATGTAGTTAGTATTAAGTATGCTTTAACCATGTTACTAGGTTGCTTTATAGGATGTACATATCTATACATAATTATAGTTGTACGTTTAATTTTCCTGGAAATAAGTACTACTGTAGTAAAGGTAGGGTTATTGCGAAGAATAAAGAATTTGTATGGCAGAGCTTGGTTAGTAAGGGCTCCCACCCTTAGGATGGAATATCGAACATCCATTCTTCTCAAAAAAATGGCGAAGTCCAATTGTGTGTGGCTGGAAGACAGGCTGAGTCAGATGGGGGCTGTGGCGCGTTCTGCGCACAGACGGGTTGTGATGGGCACGGGCCCATTCTCTCAACTTTCGAGTGCTATATATGATTCCTTTCACTAGAAAGTTGTCAAGTGGTCAGGAGCCTTGCGCTTCTGATCCTAGACACTTTACAATTAAGCAGAGCCTGTGAGTGGAGCGAGTACCGAAGGGTTAGTCTTGAATAAGACTAGAGGCGCTGCCCCCTGTAAGTAAGCCAGAGCACGGACGGTGCGGGTCGTTTGACCTTGGTTTGCCCACTCTTTTTCAGGACGTTAGTCTGATTGGTCTATGAACATAGACACGGGGACTAGGCAGTATACTGCCCACTAGGGACTGGTATTTCTTGGCGGCGCGCAAGACGGGGACATATATAACAACAGCGTCTCTGCTGTTGGCACGGAGTGTGTTTTACATTCCCTTGGGATACGCATAATATTCTGGTGGATATTGTGTGGCACACTTTTCACGGATGTGCTCCTAGTGCACCATCGAAGGCCTTTATGGGTACCCTTTTGGGACCCTCGCCCAACGGGGCTCCTATGAAATGGGATGTGGAACGTTTGAGTAATGCGACTTGGAGAGATGTCGCGGTGTTGTGGAGCAAGAGATATTTGCGCTTATGGGTGGATGCCCGAGCAAGAGCGTGGCTGGAGCAAATACGTGACAGTTGTCAGCGCTGGTGTGGTAATGGGATGGAGGTCCCATTTGCATTTGTTGTAGCACACATGGAATGTGAGTGTAGAACATGGTACATCTATGCTATGCTGAACATCACGTAGTGCTTCTGCATCACTGTGTTTCAGTGAGCTGTGTTGTCACTGACGGTGGCACAATGAAGTGGCTGCTTATGAAAGACCAGCGCTCTTGTGGTGGAGACACATCGATAAGTTATGAAGGATCTTCCTCACGCGTAATGCGTGCCCATGTAGTGGTTACTGCGGCTGGTGCGGTTGCAGTGTTGCCGCTATGTAAGAGCTCGCTACTGGCTGTAGCACGGGGGATCGGGCCGGTCCTAGCCGGTGTTCTCTATGGGAGAATTGTAAAGAATCCTAATCGCACTGTGTTGCGTCGTAAGCGCACGGTAGTTGCGGTGACAGCTGTGCAAGAGGTGTTCCGTCATGTGGAGATCGGAGGCTTTATGGGGCAGTAGGGTGTGTCTGCACAGTAGCTGGTTCTGTGTGCGGAGCATGTGCCTTTGCTGCTCTGTCTGTGGACATAAAGGTTTTGACCGTTGACGATGTTAATGGCATTGTGGACGGGAGCGATTGGTGGGATGGTTATACCACTGTGCCAGGTTATGCCAAAGGGGCGGCTGTTTTTGATGAAGTAGTACGAAATAGTAAGCGACTCTCTTAAGTTATTGTTTTTGTTGAATTTGAAATAAACGTAGCATATAGTTATTTGTATTGATCGTATTATATAGAACTTATACAGAACCCTAAACAATTGAAAAAATTGTATTACAGAGCTTGGTTAGTAAGGGTGTGAACCCTTAAAATGGAACATCGAATCTTCAAAAAAAAATGCGTAAGTCCATTTTCCCTGTGGCTGGAGGGCCATGCAGAGTCACGTTAGCTGTGGCGCGTTCTGCGCACAGACGGGTCGAGTTGGGGCACGGGCCCATTCTGTCAACTTTCGAGTGTATATATGATTCCTTTCACTAGAAAGTTGTCAAGTGGTCGAGGAGCCCCGTGCTCCTTGACCCCTGACACTTTACATGTAAGCAGGGCCAACGACTGGAAGGAGTAGCGAAGCGGTAGACTACTTGTAGGCTAGGGCCGCTGCACTCTTAAGTAACCCGGCGCACGGACGTAGCGCAAGATCATCTGATCTCTGGGTTACACGTGGGAGGCACTCTTGCCCCCACTCCACTCAGATTCTTCGTCTGATTGGTCTATGGCGATAGACACAGGGAGGGAGCACTTTGTTGCCTACTAGGGACTAGTTTCTCTTGGCGAAGAATATTCTAGGTAGATACTTGGTTGTGACGGGTAGTCATGTATGGAGGTAGTAGTATATATAAGTAAGGCCGGTCATGGCCGACTCTTTCATTACCGACGCCCTCACGGAGGCAGGACGTTGGTGGGTTTGCCTCGAGTGTCTTTTGTGGATGCAAAGGGCTGTTGCACTAGCGTATGCTTAATAGTTATAGTATGGAAACTATGAGCGCGGATGTTGCTCTTTGCATTGTTGAGCATGTAGGGACCCTCACTGAGCTTGCGTTGCTGCGACGTGTTTGTCGCGGCTGGAGGTCATCTGTTACGAAAGGGTTTAGCGCATGGGTGCGGGCACAGCGGAGCGATATGCCTTCAGAGGTCTTCTCTTTGGCGGAGCTCGCTCTTGTGAGGGATCACGTGGACAGTGAGTTAGACGGAGTTGTGCAGTGTAGCTGCGGTATTGTTGATCCCTCACGCAGTTCTTGTGTCCCATGGAGTGGTACTGGAGTGCGACGTTTCTCGGCCATGGAGAGCGTGGCGGCTTATATGGAATGGTGCGCAGAGGGCGCTGCTTTGTGGCAGTATGTGGGGTTGTAACTGCCTCTTGCGTGTAAAGCCTTCTTTACCAGCAGCAGGCGAAGGCTATCTTGTCCTGCGAAGGGTTCCTTGGCCATGTTGGAGCCATGCTCAAAGCTGTGATGTGTGTATCACTATGCTATGTACGAAGTCGTTGGATGCGTTGGTAGAGACGATTATTCCCTTCTTTTGGGAATCCCGTGGGAGAGAGGTCCCGCAGGATATCGTTCTTTGTGGGGACTGGAGGGTTACCTTTGTCTGGCGCGATAAGCTCTATCATGTGTTACATGAGGTTGTGTTTGGCTGTCTGCGTAGGCGGCATTCCTGTAGTGGTACTGTGTTATTACGTGGTACGTAGTACACTTACGACAGAGTTGTTAAGGTAATAGTATATTTGTAAACGGTAGTTGAGGTTTGTATAGTTACTGATCTATTGTATAGGTAAACGCGGTTTTGATATACGTTGCGGTAGCAGTTGTAGTAGTAGACTGTATTGCTTTGTTCTGTCATTTTGTAATAGCAGTATTTTTTTGCAGCAGGACTGGAATTTACTAAGTCGGACACGGTGTGGCGAAAAAAGAAGTTGAGGATTGGCCTGTGCGCGATTTAGCGCAGTTCCGGAGGTACATGGTGCTCACCCAGAAGTGGGTGGGCGGGAGGTCACACTCCAGCCACAGTCAACATTTCTAGTGAGGCGCAGCCTATATATGATTCCTTTCACTAGAAAGTTGTCAAGTGGTCAGGAGCCTTGCGCTCCTTACCCTTGTCACTTTACACGTAAGCGGAGCCCATGACTGGAGGGAGTAACGAAGTGTTAAACCACTTGGGGTTTAGGGCCTCTGCACTTAGTAAGCAAGCCGAAGCACGGACGTAGCGCGAGATCATCTGATCTGTGGGTTGCCACATTTGTTAAATCTAAGATTTGATTGGTCTATGGATATAGATTCATGGAAGGGGCACAACACTGCCTGCTATGTAGTAGTTTCTCTTGGCGGTGCCATAGATAGAGGTATATAATAACAACAGAGGATCTGTGTTCATGGATATGTTTTACAATATGTAGTTTTTTTACTACACATGCGATGGAGTCGCGCTCTGGACAGGGCACTATGGCGGGAGCCAGTGCTACCATAAGCTTCTTATCTATTGTGCGTCAGTTACAGGAAGGGAGTTCCTGTTCATTGTCTGTAGAGACAGCTGTGGAACTGCAACGCGTGAGAGATCACGTGCACAGTCAGTGTTTTTCTTTTCCCCTAGACACACGATAGGTTGGCCGATGCCCAACTAACGTCATCACAGTGCTGGTGGAGCAGCATGTCTCTCTCATGGCGTATGTTGATGCGTCGGGAAGACAAGCTTGGTCGATTACCAAGGAGAGCGGACGCCTTCCCCGTCAATGTACCGAACAACAACGCATGGAGTGTTTTGAGGATTACCAGGAACTCAGTGCCTCGGGGGGTACCCAGCAGGCGCTTCTTGTCCTCAAGGTGGATACGAGTTGGAATGGCGTGGTGCGGAGCCGTGTTATATTTGCGAAGCTCTCCCTAGAGACACTGGATGTTGTCGTACAGCGGGTACTGCCTAGAATTAGATTGCCTGGTGGGCAAGTTGTAGATGCTGTAAGCATGGAGGGACTAATGCAGTTTTTAAGCATTGGGTACTATAGTACGCGGGTGGATTGCGCGTGTACTTTGTACAGAATCTGTCAGCCTTGTGTGTGTGCGCACCGGATTTCATCGAGGTTTCTTCGTTTGAATGGGTTTTCTGGGGTAAGGCCATTCGGGAAGTGTTACTGGTTTACTGGGATCAGTGACGCTGTGGGAGCAGTACTACCGTCTGGCAGGAACTGGTTGAGTTGCACTCGTTCTTGGTAAGAATATCGTGATGGTAAGATTACCTAGTCCCTGTGTCCATGTAATGGTAATAATATATCTCAGTAGGAGATGGGTGCCTAGCATATTTATGGAGATAATTTGTTTGGGTATATTTGGTAATTGTAAGTAACGATTGTGTATCGAATTTTTTATTTTTTGTTAAAATAAAGTCATTGTATACTGTATGAATCTGTGCTAACTACAGTAGTATGAGTAGTAAAGAATTTGTATGGCGGAGGTCAGTCAGTAAGGGTGGGAGCCCTCAGGATGGAACACCATCTCTCAAAAATTGGCTATGTCCAATTTTGTTGTGGCTGGAGGGCACGTTGGGTCAGCTGGGTGTGGCGCGGATTTCGCGCACAGACCCTCCCTCAACTTTCTAGTGTGGCGTTTTGCCTATATATGATTCCTTTCACTAGAAAGTTGTCAAGTGGTCACCAGCCTTGCGCTGGAGACCCTGGACACTTTACACGTATGCGTTGCCTATGAGTGGAACGAATACCGAAGGGTTAAACTCTTTAGAGTTTAGAGGCATAAGCCCCTGTAAGCAAAGCAGAACATGGATATGTTGTCGGGTGACTCATGTTTTGCCACTCTCGTTTTTTCTATGGAATAGCGTGGCTTGGCATTTGCTAAGGTCTGGATAGATATATAAGGCTTCTTCCCGCCTGCGGATGGCTGGTTTTGCGTAGCATTTTTTTCAGTGTGCGTTGAGCGGAGCGTGCACAACCATCACGCATTGGCGGATATCGCCATCAGGGGATCTGATGCGTACACGGAGTAGGTTGTTGCCTAGAAGCACTGGCAGTGCTGGTCCTGGAGGGTTGTTGATTCAAGAGCTTTTGGAGAGCGCGCGCAACGGAGTATGCGTTGGTCTGTCACTACAACGCGCTCTTCCATCTCAGCCTACTGGCGTCGCGCTGGCGTTTCGACCTGTTGGGGAGAACATTTTGTTTGTTACGAGGTATGCGCCGAGTACGTATGGAGTAACGTCTTTTGTAGAAGCATGTGGAGAGAGGCATGGATGCTCTCTCGGATCGCTAATGGGTAACAGTACTTGCTGAGCACAATGTGTCTGTTACTTGCGAAGCGTTTCCAGGGTATAAGAGTAGCTGGTGGCTCACGAAGGAAAGTGGTCGACTGCCTCGCGGATGCGGCGTACGTAAAGGATGTGATTGTCAGGGGGTTAGGTCATGGAGTGCTTCCCCTTCTGGTGGATACATGGTGTTGAAGGTGTTTGGTAAGAACACTTTGTTGCCTGAGTCATGCGATGTGCTTGTATCGAGGCTTTCCCAGGATGCTGTCTGGAGGGCACGAGAGGTTTTCTGGTCTATATGCGGGAGGCATTTAGGGTACGTTCGGTTGAAGATGTTGCGTCAGCGTGGGCGTTCCCGTGGTGCGTTGCCACTGAGCACGGAGATAAGCATTGACGATGTCCATATAGTCGCAGAAGGCTTTGTATTGGCATCATCCTTTGAAGGCGTTTGGCCGTTTGGGGTACAACACTGGTGGAGCGGTGTTACGGATGCTGTGGGAGAAGTAAACTCTTCGCGGAGTCTATGGTTGAGGTGTTCCTCAGAATGATATCTTTTTGTCTTCTTTATGGTAAAAGTTTTTTATGGTAATGTATGTGCGACTGGTAGGTCTATATGTTTATTGTGCGACGTACATGTATAAGTAGTTTGCTTATTTCATGTCGTGTTTATCTTTTTCGTACTACATGCTTTGCTGTTTTACCTATTTTACATAGTAAGTATGTCTTGTTTGTATAATATTACTTTGTAATTTTGCGGAGCCTTCGTCATGAAGGGTGTGGGCGCCCTTGGGATGGAACATCAAATCTTCAAAAAAAAATCCCAAGTTTTTTTGGCTAAGTCCAATTTCACAGTGGCTGGAGGCCATGCAGAGTCACGTTGGCTGTGGCGCAGATCGTGCGCACAGGCCCCGACTCAACTTTCTAGTGTGGCGTTTTGCCTATATATGATTCCTTTCACTAGAAAGTTGTCAAGTGGTCGGCAGCCTCGCGCTGCCTACCCTGGACACTTTACATCGTAAGCTTTGCCTGTGACTGGAGGGAACAACGAAGTGTTAAACTAGAATTAGTTTTAGAGGCAATGCACTAGTAAGCCCGCTAGCGCACGGACGTAGCGCGAGATCATCTGATCGTAGTGGGCACGTGGGTGGCACTCCTGCCCCCACTCCGTCCTCAATCAGTACTTTGATTGGGCTATGAACATGGACGCAGGACTAGGCACTCCGTTGCCTGCTAGGGACTAGACTATCTCGGCGGTGCGCAAGACAGAGAGGTATAAGAGGGGAGCCCCCTCCCCCGCGCATGGAGTGTGTTTGGGTACCTCTTTCTTTAGTAGCATTTTTTGCTTACTGGTGTACCCAGTGACCTAGTTGCGGATAGCGTGGACGGGGAGCTTCTAACGTTAGTTATTTCCCGGTGGGGATTCTATTGCGTGTCTACGCTTGCACGGTGTGCGTTGTAGGGTGTCTCTTTGGTCAGCTCCGGGAAGGTGCGTGTATAATGAGCGTCCCTATCGGTGTTGCTACGTTTGCACCGTTGAAGCCGGGCACGTTTGGCGGCTTGCCTCCTGTTAGCGGGAGCCGTACATTCGAGGTTTAGCAGTGGTCCGGTTACGGCGACGAAGAATGCTGTTGTATTGCAGGGCAACCTGTGACGTGGTTTCTGCCGCCCCCATGGAGATGGTGTGAAGGGTAAACGAGGTGCTTTGCCTGCGGAGGTCGGCGATCTTGTCACGAAGTGTACGGTTCTAGAGGAAGAATTGCGGTCGCTTGCGTTGGCCGTGCGATTCTGATGCGGATGCAGTAGTAGGGGATGTGCGAGAGCAAGCAAGGCAGCTAGCAGACAGTGGGTTGGATGCAAAATGTGCAGATGGTGTTCTGTACCATGCGGCGCACTTGCAATTTCTTACGGAAGCGGTGGGCACGTTTCGCAAAGTTACGCGTAGCGAGTGTTCGAATCATGCATGGCAGCGGAAGCGTAAGCCTGAGGAGGTATCCGCTGAGGAAGAGTATGATGTTTGTCCGAGTTGTTCGTGGACATGTGGTTGTACTTTGGGGGAGATGCTTTCTCTCGCAACTTGTAAAGGACTGTTAGGGCTCTGGGATGCGGAGCGAGTGCTGGTTATGATGCAACGGGCCCGAACCGGGTTGTGTTGCAATGTATAGGATGGGTACTGTCCTCTGTAAGGGTTATACTATGATGAAATCCGTTCTTCGTGTACGTATTGTGCATTTGTTTAAACTGTGTATTTTTTGTGTTTATAGTTTATATTTGTTATGATTTAGGCTACGGAGATTTGTTTGTTAGCTGTAAGTGAATGCATTCACGTTATTATAATGAAGTTTACTAATAGTAACAGGATATTTTTTGGGGAAGCATTAGTTCCGTCCCCAAATTTTTTGGCTAAGTCCGATTTCCCTGTGGCTGGAGGCCATGCAGAGTCAGACGGGGGCTGTGGCGCGTTTTGCGCACAGACGGGTTGTGATGGGCACGGGCCCATTCCGTCAACTTTCTTGTGTATATATGATTCCTTTCACTAGAAAGTTGAGCAAGTGGTCGGCAGCCTTGCGCTGCCAGCCCTTGCAACTTTACCCTAAGCTTTGCCAACGATTGGAGATCGTAAGCGGGACGCGTCAAGCTACTTGTAGTTTGGGGGCAAAGACCCTGTAAGTAAGCCAGAGCACGGATCGTGTGAGTCAGATGACGCTGGGTTACACGTGGGAGGCACCCCTGCCCCCACAACGCTCAGTCAGTTGTCTGATTGGTCTATGAATATGGACATAGGGACCTTTGTTGTGCTCGCCAGTGCGGTGGCACGTGACCATGTAGTGGGCTGATGGAGTCCGTGCTCGTGTTTAGATTGGCTTTGGAAAAGTCAGCGTAGTCGCGTCAAGGTACATGCACGATCTGTTTGTGTAGCATGTCTGGTACAAGCAAAGCGGTAAGTCGTAGTGTGGAGCACACGTTGTAGTCGTAGTCCTAACGGAGGTTTAGGTTGCGGGGAATATGCACGTCGCGTTGCGATGTCGGCGATTGGTATATCGCGTTGGCCCGGGAGGGAACCCTCTTACGGAGGATGAGTTCAAGTCGGACTTTGAACGTGCGCTCAAGAGTGGTATGCGGAGCGTGCACATATCTGGGCCCACCGGATGGGTTGGCAGGGCTGTTGGAGCAGGTCGTCCTGCAACGCGTAAGACTGGGTCCTCTTCTGCGGCGAGGGTTTTTACGGAGTTCGAGCTGTATGTTGTGCTTCCTGAGTCTGTCGGGACCATCGCGGGGTCGCTGTTGGCTTGCGCTCCCTCGGGAAGGGTGGGCGGTAGCCGAGGAAGTTGGTGGGAAACGGCATGATGCGGATCAGTTTTTCCGTAAGCCATTGCGCGACTGGAAGCGTGCTGGAAAACGTGTGCGGTGGATAGGACCCGGTCTTCCTTCTGCGGCGCGGAGCAAAGTGAAGGGTGCTGTTGACGGTACTCCACGTGACGATGGTGTCGTGGAAGTGCGCAAGCCTGATGAATTGCGTAAGTCGGATCAGGTGCGTCCCGCTACAGAGGATGTTTATAGAACACGTCGCAAGCGCGCAGTTATATTGGGTACCGATACCGTGGAGGGCATTGTTGACATTGTTGGAGATGCATCACGTTTGTGGACCCGGAAGGAGATCGAGGTGGTTGTAGTGTCAACGATTAAGGCCATGGCGGAGGCACGTGCTGGTGACTTGGGATTGCGGTAGCAGGCTGTCGTACTTGCTACGCTTACTTCTCTTCTGTCCTCTATGACAGTCTTCATATTTACAAAATTGTTTTGTCATTGTGCGCAGTCTTACGCTGCGTTGGTACATTTTATGTTATGGTGTGTGTGTGGAGGCACGTTACATGTGTCTGATTCTTTAGGTACTTGTATGATATAACAGCGTGGGTGTTAACCTTTTTTTTGGGTTGGAAACCAAAGGCAAGTCCGACGGAGGGTGGCGAAAAAAGAAGTTGAGGATTGGCCTGTGCGCGATTTAGCGCGGTTCTGGAGGTACATGGTCCTCACCCAGAAGTGGGTGGGCGGGAGGTCACTCTCCAGCCACGTCAACTTTCTAGTGTGGCGTTCCGCCTATATATGATTCCTTTCACTAGAAAGTTGTCAAGTGGTCAGGAGCCTTGCGCTTCTGACCCATGTAACTTTACCTTAAGCTGTGGCCACGAGTGGAACGAGAAGCGGAGTGTTAGACTACTTGTAGCTAGGGCCTCTGCCCCTTGTAAGCCTACAAAAGCACGGACTGTGCGGGTCATCTGACTGTTGTGGGCACGTGGGAGACACTCTTGGCCCCACTCCAGCTAAATCTATGATTTAATTGGTCTATGTCTATAGAGTCATGGAATGTGCATTCTATTGCTTACTAGGGACTAGTATTTCTTGGCAGCGCTCAAGAGAGAGAGGTATATAGGAACAACAGAGGATCTGTTTCTACGGAGTGTGGCAGTCCCTTGAGGGATCCTTTTTTATTTCTACTTTGCGATGGGGTCGCATACTGGATAGTGTGCTTTTGCGGGGTCCGCTTGCACAACCACCCTCCTATCTATAGTAGATGGGGTACAGGCAGGATGTCGCTGCCCAGTGTCTGTAGGGACATCCACAGCGTTGAGAGATCACGTGCACAGTGAGTATCTTTCTCTTCTGACACGCAATCAGTTGGTACTGTAACTGATAGAGTAGTAGCCCTAGTGGAGCGGCGTGTGTCACTAACTACCTAGGCAGATTTGCCAGGCAGACGACATTGGTGGGTAACCAAAGAGAGCGGGCAGCCTCCCCGCGAATGCATTTCGCAGAAACACACGGAGTGTCTTCACCGCTACGGAGAACTCTGTAGACAGGGAGGGACGCAACAGTCGCTCCTTGTATTCAAGGCAGATACGAACTACTAGGGCGAGACTCTTTGTCTCGTTGTATTGCGAAGCTCTCTCTAGAGGCATTAGACATCGTCTTGCAGAGTATTTTACCCCTTCTCATTCTGTCGTCGGGGCAGAGGGCAGACGCTGTAGAGCTTGATGGAGTATGCTCCATATACTGCTAGAGAAACCTCCTCAGCAGTGTAGACTGCGGATGTAACGAGTTCGGTTTCTGTAGGCCTTGCAGACGCATAAGGCCCGCGTCAGGGAGGTTTTCCCATTCCAATGGATTTGATAGAGTTTATCTCAATAGGAAGCGTATGTAGTTGAGTAGGATCAGCAACACAGTAGGAGTAGTACAGCCATAAGGTTATGGAGTAGCAGTCATGTCTATAGGACAGCTAGATGGTTAAGAAGACGTGGTCTATCAGAGTCGTATCTAGTAAGAGACAGGTTAAGATGTAGTAACCCAAAAAAAGTACATTTGGTAATAGTAAGTACTTTTTGTTATTTACAGTATTCCAAATTCATTAAAATAAGGATAACCCAAAAACTATAGAATAGTTACTAATGGTACGATGTAAGGTTTGTAGATTCGGGAAGAAGCAAAGAATGTTGGGTGCGGAGCTCAGTTGTTAAGGGTGTGAGCCCTTCAGATGGAATTTTCCAAAAAAATTTGCTAAGTCCACAGGGCGTGTGGCTGACAGTCACGTTGGGACAGCGTGGCGCGATGAGCGGACAGGGGTGGTGTGGCGCGGATTCTGCGCGCACAGACCAGAAATCAACTTTCGAGTGCTATATATGATTCCTTTCACTAGAAAGTTGTCAAGTGGTCAGGAGCCTTGCGCTCCTTGACCCCTGACACTTTACCTTAAGGTTTGCCCACGACTGGAGGGAGTAGCGAAGTGTTTAGTCTCTTTAGAGGCTAGAGGCAAAGACCCTTGTAAGCCTACAAAAGCACGGACAGTGCGGGTCATCTGACTGTTGTGGGCACGTGGGAGGCACCCCTGCCCCCACTCCAGCTAAATCTATGATT